>CM063505.1:19528054-19608054 GCA_032207245.1 Pardosa pseudoannulata
AAATACTACCGATCAAAAAGTTTCAGGAATTCTTTATTTAAAGAATATATATGAGAGAAATTGTTTTCAAACTTTTATGAAATAATTTTATGACTTAAATAAAATCTAGCAATACTCAATCATAATTTAGGAGCAGGGACCAAGCAGAAGACTCATAGGCTTGGCCTGCCTCCCCCCCCCAGAGGTATTGATTGAGAAATTGGAGGATTTTGTGACCATGAACATATTTTATGTACCCCAGTCACCTTTAAAGAACATGGCAGATCATAAGCCCTCAGGCTCCAAACCCCAACCTTCCAGTTACAAGAGCATAAACTTTGCTGACTGAGCTACCATGGCTAAAAACATTGTAGCTTTTAATAAAAGAGAAATTAAGCTGGTCTTGTTCAAACTGTCATATAATTACATTTTAAACTTGTCAGGATGGAATCAGTAACCAAATGAGAAAGGTTAAAAAGATCGCAAGGGATTCAATAACATTAGTTCCCATGTAAAGAATTTATATAAGATGTTATGTAAGCTAAGTGGACAAACATATAGCTTGGTGACTTCATGATAGCTAACAGGGTTACTATAATTTAAAAACAATATGGGGATTTTGCCAAAAGACAGGAAAAGTTGTCTTTTAAGTACAGAATAACCCAAATATTATTACAGAATGTGATTGCCATTGAAATTGGTGAATTAAGCTAAAATATCATTATATACATACATTTCAAGAGCTATCTTGTAAGGAAATCTTCTCTTATGATTTGGCAAATATTTTACATTATTCTTTAAAATATTTTACTTGAAAAGAAAAAACACAAATAATTTTTCTAGAGTTAGTCTTATTAAAGGACTGTTAAAACATAAGCAGAACTTTTTATTTTATAATAAAATGAAAAGGCTATTATAATGATGATTTCGAATACTAAAAAGAAAGTACTGCACCCCATTAAGAAAAAAAGAAGCTTAAAGAAATTACCTTCATTACCCATATTGCAAATATAATAACATACATGCTATAAAAATGCAACATTGTGCTATTTCCAATAAACCACTTTCAGGATGAATATACTGACAAACATAAAAAAAATAACTATGCATACATTAAAGATGTAGCAGAATATATAGAATTATAAAATATATTGAAGTTGATTGTAGTTTCGGTCAATAAGATAAAGAGAAAACAATAAAGATAGATCATGCTACTAGATTACAATTAATTAAAATGCTAGGAAAGATGCAGGCTTTTCCATAAAAAATAATATATGAATAAATCTGTACTATATGCAGTGTTTGATTAAATGCAATACCAAAAATCCTATATAACTGGATTCCTTGTACATTAAATAAGTTAAAAACAATATTGAATTTATTAAGAATCAATATTATAAATAATCATGTAATTTTTAATAGCAATCTTACAGTTATACCATTATGCAAATATAACAAAATTTTTAAAATAAATATGAAAATTAAGAAATGAGATAGTAAATTAATTTACAGCAGGTATATTCTTAAAATTAGATTTTTTTAATGATAGTCATTAACTGCCAAAAAAGAATTAGAAGCTGTCTTTGACTTCTCAAAATATATGTAAGGAAAAAACTGTAATAAACAATAAGGAATACAATCTACTCAGTCATAAATAAATCTATAAATGAATCCTTCAGAAGTCAATGTAGTTAATTCTCTTTTTGGATGTTTTCAGGTTTTTGTAAATTTAAGTGGAATGAATAACATACCTGTCAACTTAAGAAAGAAGGAGTATGTAAAATTACATGCAAGCAGCAATATTTTCCCCAATTTTGTTACATTGATTCATAAATAACACTTTTCACTGCAAAATATTTCAGTGTAATAGCAGCATTTTAAGACTTCATATATAATTACAAATAAACTTTGATTAAATTAAATAAACTACTAACTGTTTAGCACTTACATTTTACAATTTTCATAGATTTAAAAAATTTCATGATTAATAAAACAGATAAACAAATAACTTTATAATATCAGATGAGAAGTATGAGACTGCTTTATTTTTTAAGACATCATGTTTTAACAATTTGAGTGATGAAAAAAATATTTGCAATCATTGTAAGCATTTATTTTTGCAGTCAAATGCAGAAGCAAATTAATTACTGGTATACTATTCTAATGTTGAATTCTTATCAATTATACTGACAAGTTCCTAGCAAATGAACAGCATCAAGGGAAAAATTGCAGGTAATACTTAAGAAAAATGTCAGATGTAATAAACACTGAAAATTTCATGAACAAAGACAGTTTAGGTGTAAAATCATAAAGAAGAGTTAAAATTTGTAAAAGTTGAGAGGTATGAAATGATATTCTTTTCTAGCTGTTAAAGATTTTTCTTGGTTGCTTTGACAAGAATTACTATTGTTTATTATTAAAGCTTTTAATAAACTAAAAAATTATTATAGTAAAAAATATTTTTCCCAATTTTCTTTCTGACTTGAATAGATTAGTTTCTGACCGACTCAAATAATCAGAAAAATAACTTTGAATAGTGATTCACTAACACTGTATCGTTTTTGATTTCTGCTTTTAATAATAGACTTTGAAGGAAGGAAGATACCTCAATTTTTGACTGCATTCTCAACCTGAACATCAATAATGTTTTGATACAAAATATATATGTCTCTAAAATCAACGAACATAAAACAGATAACATTTTCTTAAAAACTAAGTCACCTAGCAACGTTTTTAGAAAAGGCTTTCAATAAATTTCATATTAATTAGATTAATTTTTTTAATGCATGCTTAGCCTCTACATAGAAACATAACTGGGAATTGAATTTCCTTTATTTTAAATAACAATTAAAAAATAATTATTTACATTTATATAATGATTATTTACTTTTATTTCTGAGCTGTGTTAAATCCTCTATAACTCATTTAGGAGGCAGTAAGAGACCTCAATTTTTAACTGTATTCTCAACATGAGCGTAATTAATGCTATTATATAAAATACATAACACATTAAAATCTTCATAATTAAAACAGACAACATTTTCTTAAAAATTAAGTCTTCTAACAACATTTTTTAAAAATGCATTCAGTATATTTCATATTAACTAATTACCTTAATTTTTTAAGCATATTTATATAATAATTTGTTAGTTTTTATTCTTGAGCTGTGTTCAGTTTTTTGTAAATCAACAAATTAATTGTTATCTTAACAAAGCATACACAGTCCTTTATAATAAACAATGTTTAGAAATGTGAATAAAATTAAAAAAGTAATAATGCACAAACAGTTTAGACAATAATGATGTAATATGTATATATGTGTGTGTACATTAAAATAGAACAAAAGGCATTTTTAAGTTTTTAATATAAGGAAGTGCAAAGCGTAAATTTAATTTTTCTGGAATAAAATATGTATTTCTTGTTAAATTCTGCAGCTTTGAAAGACTTTTATCGCTTTAAGCTCTGTAAGATATTATATAAAAGTAGAACTTTTTACCTTAATTAGTACACACTTTGTGAGTTTGGGAATAATTTGATATATATATCTATAGAAAATAGAATAATAACAGATGGAGTAATAGTTCAAAGAAATCTAAAAGATGCATAAATATATGAACAAAATATTAAGTAAAATGATCTTGAGCTATATAAGATGCATTGAAGTTGAAGCAATGACTAATTACAACTAATAACATGTACTTAACAATATTCTTTGAATTTGAGACCCCAAAAATTTCAAAACTTTTGGGTGCAACATATGTAATATTTACAACTTTTTGTATGCAATTAAAACTAACCACAGTAAAACATTTTATTAGTTATATTCTCTTTTGAAAGCAAATATTTCAACAGTTCAAAAGAAATTAAACATTTATGGAAGCACATACTTCAATATACCCCAATAAACTACAAATAATATATACATTAATTTATCCCTTTCAAAAAAGACTAAGCAAACTTATTTTCTTAAAAAATAAAATCTAAAATTAAGGAAAATATACTATAGATTCAACAAAACATCAAATTTTATACAAATTTAACCATTTGTATCATCATGTAGCAGATCTGCACCATGTCCCAAAATTAATATTGTTTTCACAGTAAGGTTTAAAAAATGGCTTTGTTCCAATCCAGCAACATTGCATTTAACAGAATTTGCTTGTAAAATGCGAACAAAATGGCAATAGTAAATTTAATTTTTGTATCAAAGTTTCATTCCTTGCTTGATCAGAAGCACATAATTTTGAATTAAACTTTAGATTTTTTTTCGAATGCAGCAGGCTGATTAAGACGACTGTAATAATGCCATGCAGAGATCAACCAATCTTGGGCTGCAAAGCTATTATGAGAGTATCTGCCAAAATAAAATATTCAAATCCATGACTTTTCATGACTTTCCCTGATTTAGCAGATCATTTTCCATGACTATAAAAATCTTTCTTTAAAGTATATATGAATAAAACTTCTGATGTACATACAAATAAAATATATGCTTTTCGAGAAATTACAGGAATTTTATCATAAAAAAACTATAAACTTACTTTATAAGTGTTAATAAACTCATACATAAAAATAAATTGTTGTATCTACATACCTAAGTTTAATCATATAGCAATTTTTTAATCAAAATGTTTCTAATTTGAATTCAGGGTACTTTGGTATTATCCAGGTGACCATGAACAATAGACAAATATAACCCTATAAAGTTTATATACAATATCCCTAGAGATAAACTTATATTTTGTGCAAAAATATTAATTTTTATTAAAAAATAATTATTATTATATTAATAAAATTTTAATCTACAATTTAAGCAAAAACCAGAATATACATTCATTTCCTCACCCATTAAGCTTTCTTGCTTTGAGTTTCCTTGGTGAACAAATTTTACTTGGTCAATAGTATAATACATAAATACCAAACTCAGTAACTTCAGCCAAATGACAAGTAAAATAGAATTAAACTATTCAATGCATTTTTTTTAATTGGTAGTTTAGCGGATCCATGACTTTTACTCATTTTACTTGACTTTTTCAATGACAAAATTAATCCATTGTCAAAATCCATGATTTTCCAGGTGCACGGAAACCATATGTATATATGCGTCTATATTATTCATGTAGTACCATCTAGAGAGCACATGCAGCTTGAAAAATGCAATGGATATGAGTAACATTGCTCTGCAAAGTGGCTTTTCATAATTTAGAAGCATGGACCAAACGAAACACCCTCAAACTTGGCCAGCAACCTCTAGCGATATCATTTTAACTTGGATTGCAATGTGACCTAGACCTGTTTTATGTGCCCTAACTGCTATTAATGAACATGAAAGATGTTTGGCATAAGTCTCCATTTATGAGTTCAACGACTTTTCCTGTCTAAGCTACCATGACTTAACTCTGGATTTGTGAAAAAAGAAAAAGAAATAAAAATAATAAATAAATAAAAAAAATAAGCATATATGATTAAATGATGAACAAAACTTTAGTATGAAAATTAAATTTACTATTGCCATTCTGTACAGATTCTAAAAGCAGACTGTGTTAATTGCAACATTGCAGGATTTCACCAATCAACAAAACAATTTTTTAACCAATAACAAAAAAGTGGAGACTTCAGGGATTTCTTCCAAAGATAATTTCACAGTTTTTATGTAAAGATAATTTTTGTGCAAAATACTTAATATTTATAAATATGTACAATTTGTTGTAGAAAATACACTCTTTTATTTTTCTAGTAAATTGCCATTTTTGTTAACATTTTTAAAGTTATTTTTTGCATGCTTGAAGTAATGCATTCTCTAATGAATTTCATTTAAAGAAATATTTTTCAAATCAGGGTTGTTGAGTTACAAAGGATTAATTATTAATAATAATCCATGCCTTAGCAATGAATTTTTCATTAATATTTTACAATTTTAAACCTAATATAAGAAATAACATAGTAGAAAAAAAAGAGCAGTTAATCCTGTGAAGCATTTCATACATTTAAAATTTTATAGAAACACATGTGAAAGATTAAGTTTTCTTACAAATTGCAAAGTTTGAGATTCTATCCTTACAAATTCTTAAATGTTAGAATTTACTTTTATACACAAAATTCAAGAATATTAAATTTAATGATTTTTTTTACGAAATTCTTTTTAATGTGCAGTTCCAGACAGTAGATTTTATAAAATGCTGATTCCTTCTGTACAGAATACTGTCATCACTTGAAATCATCTTAGTACAAATATATCACATCTTTGGACTCAAGACTTCATGACTAGTATTGCAAGTTCAGAGATTCTCCGATAGCAAAGGTTAAAAATTAAACCAAAACACAGAAGAATAAGAAATTAAATTTGTTTTATATTTCTATCAATCAATTATTATTATTATTTAACCCTTTGAGGCATGGCTTGCAAACACATGTGACTGGGAAGTTAAGATTAATAAAAGTAGAATGTGGTTGGGAAGAATTTTAAAGAACTTTAAAAACAATAATTTTTTATATTTACAATATATAATGCATGTAATATATATATATATATATATATATATATATATATATATATGTAATAGCTTAAAAATATGTAA
Organism: Pardosa pseudoannulata; assembly: GCA_032207245.1. Classification (NCBI taxonomy): domain Eukaryota; kingdom Metazoa; phylum Arthropoda; class Arachnida; order Araneae; family Lycosidae; genus Pardosa; species Pardosa pseudoannulata. The sequence continues at coordinate 19,534,612 of CM063505.1, forward strand.
TATATCACATATTTTTATGTATGTAATATTTAAAAAATTATTACCTCGAATATTTCTCAAAATTCATCAAATTTATTATTTTTTAATCTTTAACTTATATGCCACCAATAGGAAGAACAAAAATGATTCATTGAGATTGAACTCTTCCCATGGTTCTCAAAACTAGACTGAAGAGAATGATAAATGCTTAATGTGTGGTTCTGCATACAGTTTTCTAACCCAGTTGCCAATTTTCCCAGGAAATAAAGAATTATTGCAAATTATAAATGAGGGTATGTGCATTTATAGTATGTCATATATGTACATATATATAGACACACACATATTACATATATATTCAGAAATATTTAAGAAAAAAAAAAAAAGGAAAATAATAAGGATTGAATTTTTGTAGAGGAAAAATTCCAATTCTAGTTTTCTAGGTGGCAGGAACACATACCATAATTACTTTTAAAAATAATATTAAAAAAAATTCTAGTATAGAAGAGATCAAGACAATAGTGAAAATCATCAACTTGCAACACTGTCATGTCAAATATCACAGGAAAATCTATATCCAGATTTATGACTTATTCAGCAGAACTTGTATATATAGGATGGAGGTTAGATAAACATGATTTTACAAGATTCAATTGTGAAAAATCTGGACAATCTTATAACAAAGAAATATACCAAGAAGACTCCATTGTGCATTTATCCAGGCATTGTATTACTCTAATAAAACACCACTGTAGAACAAACAGGAAATGGAAAGGAAGGAACATTTTCTCACAGCACCATACGTAATAAGTAATTCACAAAATAAAGAACTGGTTTAGTCAAGACCCATACACATGCTAACCTCCTCAGTCATAGCATTGCATGGAATGGGTAGGATGCTGCTCTTCTGTATTGCAGCACATGGGTTCAAATTTCATTGCTAACATGGCTATTTAGAATCAGCTTTAATCAGTAGGTCATGGTCTCATTAGCCCAAATGTAGATAGTAGCATTTTTAATCAAACCAGTGGCATTTCATACACAAATAACTACCTACCAAGCAAGTGCACATTTTCCTCCTCTCCATTTTTCTGATCCCATACAAGTTGCCTTTCCAAGATGTGCTATTAAGATATCCCTGGGTCGTGGGAATGTGTCGTTGCCATTTTGTTGTTTGATTAGCCGCTGAATGGTCAATGTGTTGAAGAACCTAACTTGGTGGGGTTTTTGCAAGAGACTTTTTAGTGAGGAAATGAGGGAAGGCAAGAAAGTCAGTGAAACTTCAGGAAAAAGAAGAGAAGGTGGAAATCATTTGAGAGGTTGCTAAGAATGCACCATTTTTTTTTTTTTTTTTTTTTTGCTCAAAACTATACATCTAGCCTTCCGAGATAGAGGTGGCAAAAATAAAAAATGTAAAATAAAATAACTATGCTTTCAAAATTCTTTCCATCACACTAGTATGATTATGTTCAACTTCGAAACCTTGCCTTGTGGGAGACACTAAACAATACATTATATTCATTCACCATATTTATTCAAATGCTTCCAGATATGTTGATATTATTTCTAGATATTTGTCAATAGATGGATGCATATAGCAAGAATTAAATTATTCCTCTGAAATGCATTTGAAGCAGTTTCATTGGCATCTAAATTTATTATTAAAAGCTGGTCTTAGGCTGGGACGTGTTGTGCCGATGATACAAAGAGGCAACAGAATAAGCAGAGAAATCAAATAATTAAAGAGTGGCTATTTTTGCATCAAACTGAGAAAATGTATCACTGGTTCAGGGTTCAGGACTGAGGAGGTTAATGGATCAGTCTCAAGTGAGAAATGCAACTTAACTATTACATAAACAAGAGTAATCTTTCCATTTTCTGTCAGTGTTTTCTAGTCTTCTTACATCTGTGACTTAGAATAAAATAAAAATGTACTAAACTCTCATCCATATCACAATACTATCCCATGAAAAGAGGAATAGTTAGCTTCCAAAATTGGCTTGTAATACCATCAATCTTATCATATTCATGAACACAGTTCAGAATGTAATAAATGTAATTTATGAATAATTTCTGTAAATGAAGGACGGTCATGGGAATCTTTTTCCCAACATGAGCGCATTAGAGAATACACGAGAGATGGACAGTATTCAGTTATTCTGAGACGGTGTCCTTGCTGTAAAGCTTCATTTAAAGCAGCATCTGGAACACCCGGTATTTCAGGATTCTCTCCAAAAGAAAACATTTCCCACAAAGTTATGCCATAACTCCAAACATCTGACTTATGTGAGAATTTGCCTTCAGTAATGCTTTCTAGGGCATACCTGTCAATAAATAAATAAATTTTAGGTGAAAATGAATACAACCAGTAAAAAAATTAATGGCATAGCTTAATGATAACAATATACCAGTTTTAAAAAGTCACATTTTTGTAATACATCCAATACTACTTTCAGGGGTGAATCCATGTTTAATTTTGAGCGACTACTTTGTAAAATTTCTTCATTTTTGTAAAATAAATAAATCCTGTCATGTGATAAAACCCATTTACAGTTATCACAATTCAATTTAAAACCACCAAAGACCTATCATAAAAACACTATATAATAAACATAATAAAACAAAACACTAAAAATCCTCCTTACCTATTAGATGTTTTTGAGAAGTAGGAAATTAAATTCATCAAAATTTAAAGAGAAAGACCAGTGAAAACATTTGATAATGCAAACACATTAGTATGCACTATACATGTGTATATTTAGTCAATTGCAGAAATAACAGATTGAATTTTTTGATTTTAAGTTATAAAAGGGCTATTTTCACAAGACCAATTCTTTGATGCTGAATTTTGTGAAGGGGCTGTTTTTGCTAAATGGAATTTTGTGAAGGTGGCAACTTTTATTGATATGGGATTTCGAGAAAAGGCTGTAAAGTGGACTTAATTTATGTCTCGATTGACCCCTGTTTTGTCAAAATACTTAAAAGGTCCTATGAACAATTTAAACTAAATTTATCTATGACTTCTCAATGATGGAATTTTGCAGGGAATTCAGGTTAACCCTGAGCAGGTTTTAGGGAGAACAAATTGTTTAGAGATCCAGAGCATGTGAAGATAGAATGTTTTTTAAAACCTAAATTGGGCTTGGCATTTTGGAGCTTTTGATAGCCTATTTGATATATTTTCCTTTTAATCTCATACTAAAACAATCAAAATCTTTTGAAAAACTTAATTGCTTTAATAGTGCTTAAAATGTGTTTTCAGATAATACAATTTTAAACACTTTTTGTTGAATTTACTTATTTCATTTCATCTATTTTAATTTGGTATATTTCCTTCATTCTGAATTCAGTTATACTATTTTTTAGATGACAATTTTAGTCCACTGCTAATGGCATTATCATTTGAAACAAATTTAAATTTTATGTCACATGATCAATTATTTTATTAGTAGATGTGTACTATCTTTTGTAATTACATTGCCTTTGATCAGAGTAAAATTTTAAAATTGTAAAAAATGATATATTTTAATTATTAAAAATCTTTTATAATCTTTAAGAATTAAATACTATTACAGGATTCCTATAAATTTTTGAAAGTGAAAATTAAAGAATTTTAAGGACTTTTTAAAGTTTTATAACTATTTTGAGGACCTTTTTAAGGATGGTAATTATGATTAACAGAAGTTTATTAAAATTTATAATTTTGTTTACCCCCATTAATTACAAAATTTTACAGGAAGTTTCTCCTTTTTTGAAATTTCATAAAATTATCTCTCCTTTCAGGGAAATCTTTAAATAAGAAATTCAATCCAACACAGATGGCATACTCCAATTACCCTAATTTCCTAATATTTAAATTTTATAATCCGCAGTGGCGTATAATCTGCAGGTGCAAATTTTGTAATATTTTCAGAGAAAAATATTGTATAGCCTTTAGCTCCGTATAATCTGCAGATTAAATTTCCACATTAATTTCATTTGATTCCAGGCATGTGGAAAAAAAGTGTTTTATCTTCTAGTGTTAAAAAATTAAATTTAAACTCTTTTTCTTAATGATAACTTTTTCTTTAAATAAATAAAAAAAATAATTTAACAAAGTGAAAATTTGGATAGACTTAGTAAGAATATATTCTAAAAATTTACATTAATTAGTACAGAAAAAATGATACAAATAAAATGTTCGAATACATATTTAAATAAACAAGACTTAAAAATTTAGAATTCTTAAAAGGCATCTTTTTATTTTAATTTAATATAGTTATTTGCGATCTGTGTTAAAATTTTAAACTGGTAATTATGGTGCCAGATGGCTGGCAAGCTGAAAGTGAAAAATCAAAAGGAGAATGCAGTAAAGTGCTGCCATTCCAGATTATACAAGTGTTATTTCTTGATAGAAATAAATGTACAAAATGGAAAATATTAATTTAATCAGGAACTTTTATCCAAACCGCTGTGTCCTTGACTGAAAATTATTTTTATCCTGATAAAAGGAAAAGAAAAACTGTAAATATGAGCAGGAGCTGCGATCTATTTTTCTTTAGGAAAGATATTAATAAATTTTATTATAAAAATAATTTTTAAAAGCAGATAATCCATGGCAGTGTATAATATGCATTAGATGAAAATTTAAAGTTTTTTAATGTATAATCTGCAGATTATAGGCAGGAAATAAGGGTAGTAGATAGAAAAGCAATAAAAGGATTGAATAACTTAAATTGTGGATTTCAGAACTCAAGACTTGTTTTGCTTACTTTGATTTTGTGAATGTCATGTCTATGCTAATTATAAGACTGGTAACAAATCTCACTATTCTATTAAAATTATGCTATGTCATTACAATTCCTGAATATAAGCCCATCTGTATACAAGCCATGGCTACAATTTTGCTTCAAAAATTTACCCAAAGTTCAAAACCTGTATATAAAACAAAATGAAAATACAATTCCTAGAATGTTTAAATACGTCACCAAGAAGCCGAAAATGTTGCCATGCAGTTAAAATAGAGGAAATATTTTTCAATCAAATTGCTTTAAAGTAAAATACTAGACTAACACTTCTTAAACCTTTTACAAAATGGCATTCAATTAAACCACCAGGGAGGTAGAGGATCGGTCCCACCTTAAGATAAATATAAGGACATCTCTTGGCATGTTTCGACAGTGACAAGAAAAACAACTTAAATTTTAATTAACTTCATGCTGTCTTTTTATTAATTTCACAATTTTATACTAACTTATCTAGATTATTTCTGTGGAGCACGGTATAATTAATAGCTGCACTAGATGATGCGGCCAATGATATTCCTACTTATATACTAATGACAGTAGTTTCAACTCTGGTAACCCTATATAAAGATAGTTTTTTCATAAATTTAAACAGTGTAAGCTAAAAAAAGGGGAAAATTCTATGTTTGGCAATTTATTGATTGCTTCCGGCCTATGCAGAATTGTGTTTATTAGAAGATTAGCAGATCTACTATTGTTATAGTACTATTGTTTTGGAGTGATAATAGCACAGATAAGTCATTTTAAATTTATTTTTCAATTTTTGTATTTTTTTATTTCAAAACTTTTGCTAACTTCACTTACTTTTCACTGTTACACATTTTCTTTCTTTTCTTTAGTATTTTTTTAACTGTTTCGTAAGTTTTGTTGACTTTGTCAAAAGCACAATATATTACATCTATTCCATGGATCTGTATATAAGTTACCCCCTCCCCCCAACTTTAGGTCTTCAAAATGATCCAAAAATGTTCAGCTTATACATGGAAATATATGGTAATTATTTGCAGAACTCCCAGTGTTTGGTGTTTCTGTGTGATGCAGCTGTAATTTTTCATTTACTTCGGGAAAAACGAAGGGTAAGTAACCCCTTTCACTTTTGTTTAAGTTTAAGCTAACTCAAACTCTACTCATTCTATCTTTTTTTAACCTATTCTAAGTTGATTTTAACTATTCTTAACAGTAGACAATACCCCATTTCTAAAAGCATTATTTAAAATATGGAAAACAAAACTACTAATTCACACACATTTACAATTCTGAACTATCAATGCCTGCACATTGCAAACTTTTTTTCTAAATCATTTATTTTGTAAAGCTAAATAATAATAGCTGTAATAAACTAGAGGACTATCCAGTGGTAAATGAAAAAGCTTAGATGGAATTAATGATTTGACCTTGTCATAAAATTCCTCCAAAATATTTTCTTCAATAGTCCTAAAAAGGCAGAATCAAGACATCGTGTTGAAACTCTATTTTGTCAAGCAATAGAATTTCTTAGCAAAGATATTTTATCAGATTGAAAGTGAACGACTTTAAAACCAAGTACATGCAGGTACAGAAAATATTATTGAGTGATACATTCAGCTCCCTAAGCATTGGCCCTCATACATTTGAAACTGTAGCCTGCTTTAAATGCCTTGGATCTTTTGTTAACATAAAATATGACATTATTTCCAAAATCTATAATTGCATTTCCCTGTAACAAAACATTCTTTGGAATTTTTTCTTTTTTGAAATTTTAAAATTTATTTTCCTCTCCAGTTACTGGTCTATAAAACTCTTATTAGGCCAATCCTAATGTATGGTTTGGAAACTTGGTCTCTAACTAAGAATGGAGAATACAAAATTGCATTTTTTGAAAGGAAGGTGCTGAGAAGCATACTTGGGAATATGAAAGAAAATGGCATTTATTAGGCTGCTCATGTCATTAGGCCCTGAAGCAGAATATGCCAAAAACTGCAATGCACATGGCAGAACATCTGGCTCCACTGCAGAAACACTTTTTTTCCCTATATATATATATATATATATATATATATATATATATATATATATATATATATATAGAGAGAGAGAGAGAGAGAGAGAGAGATGGTTTTCCATAAGTAGGAAAGGATGTAAAATACTTATTGGATTATGTTGATTCCTTGTTACAGCAATATCAGGTTTATTTTGACCAAGTAAGGAATTTGATATTGGTAATATTAACTGCTAAAACATTTTTCTGCTTTAATTATTTATTATTTCCACGTTCAAATATGGATAACAAAGCTTTAGATCTCTCCACTTTTTTGGAGCTTATTAAACTTTTTCCATGTGTTTCACCCTCTGAAGAAGAAAAGAATGAATTATTTTTTGAATATTAAATTTTTCTTAACTGGATTTTTGATGAAATTGATCATTCTCGGAAAATAGAATGTTTTTTGAAATGAAAGCTATATTAGTGCAAGCTGTAAATGAATTAAAACCAGAGATCCCTAAATTTATCAATTTCTTAATACACATATCTATTCCCATATCAGAAGCTATTTGCGAATCATGGGGATCATGAATCGATAGAATTTTTTCCTATAGACATAATGTAAATGATGGTGATGAAACCAGTATTGCGACAACTGATAAAAGAATGTTTATTTTTTGCAACAGACCTCCACCAGGACACAGATCAGTCCGAAAATTATTAAAAACTTCCCTTTGATTAATGTTTGGACCAAATTATCAGTCCCATTTTTATCATAGTAGTGATATCTCAAAATATCTTACATCAAAAGTAATTGACAAGACAGTAAATTCTATGCTAATGCCTTGGTTTTAATACAAATATTTTTCTAAACTTCAGGTAGCACTGTTTTATTAAATATTTTTAGTTATACATATTGGTAAAGATGAAAATGTACCACAAAAGGAATAATATTGTGGGAGAGTAAATATATGATAAAATAAATATACCTTCTGCAGAACACTTTTGATTACCTGAAAGCCTGTTGCAGAACATTGAAAAGTATTCTGCTGTGGGGTCATTAGGATGGATGAGGAAATCCAGTGAAGAAAGTTTACATTGCCAATCCCTTTACATCCCATAAGAGAGGGACACCTAAACTTTATTGGATTGAATCAGATTTTAAAGCAATCAGGATAAAGAAATGGCTATCATGGAAGAGTCTCCAGCATAGGCTTTGGCCGACCCTGATCTGTTGTTTCAATCATGATGATGAAGGTAAAGGTACATACTCTTTATATCAAAGACATAGCAACTTATATCAAACTTGACTGCTGTTAAAAAATTATAAATTTGTTCAAAAATTAAGGAGCAACTAAATTAATGAGTTTTTAAAAGGTGTAGATCTTCGTATTATGGAAAAAATAAAGAAGATTATTCATGAGGTTTGTGTGAACTTACCAACGAATAGGAAGATTCCTTTCTGTTCTCATTCTGTAATAGTGATCTTCTGTAAATTGAGCTAATCCAAAATCACTTATTTTTACATGTTTCTCTGAGGCAACTAGTATGTTTCTTGCAGCCAGGTCCCTGTGAACTATGTGTTTCTGTTCCAAATATGCCATGCCCTGGAACCAAGATAAATATTGTAATCTATATCTATAACCCTTAAATATTCATTCCATAATAATCAAAAATTAAAACTATATATGGCATAAATTTAATTCAGTCCGATGGTTGGTAACTGCCTATGATAACAATATTCTCTATAAAATTAAATTTATGTCGTTAAAAGATATTTAATGAAAACCATTACCTCAGCAACGTCAACTGCAAATTGGAGGAGATGAGAAACACTCAATTTGTTCTTATGGAGTTGTAGATAAGCTAATAAACTACCTAGTTCCATATATTCCATTACTAGCATTGTTTCTGGTTCTGGAAAAATAAAATTGCATCCATGAATAGTTCAATGTATTTTATTTCTATCAAAATGAAGGAGCTATGAAAAGTAAGGAATAGGATTGTACCTTCAACAAGACCTTTTATCTCAACAATATTTTTATGCCTCAAATTTTTCATTATTTCAATTTCTCTTTTTAAGTCAGCAAAGCATTCAAGTGGTTGATTATTCATCTTGATTCTTTTGACAGCAACTTCTTCCGAAGTTAGGCCACTGCAATGAGTCAATGTAGCTCTGAGAACTTCACCATAGAAGCCCTATAAAGGAAATATACCAAAATTATTAATATTCATACTATTCATTTCTCATTTCTTTAATATTGATGCCATTCATCTTGTTTTATCAAAAAAGATTCAAAGTTCTTAAGTTTATATAAACATTAAATTATTTCAATTGTGTGTAGATGTAAACTGAAAATTAGAGGAACTCAAGCAAAATTATAAAATTTTCTTTTGTTTTCATGTTATGGATTCCATATATAATCTGAATTCAATGCAAATATCTTTTGAAAAAGGTTTATGTATAAATATAGTATTTAATATTTTAGCATAATTTTGAACTTGTCTTCTAAGATTTACTTCCTCATATATACGACTGATAAAAATACATTTCTTCATAGAAATAATATGGTATTGTAAACTTAAATTTGAAAAAGTGTATTCTAAAATCATACACATTAAAAAAAAATCTTAATCTACTGTTTGTTTCAGTAAAAATTTATACAAGCTTCAACAGCTGCTTTTCTATTTTTTGAATTATTTCAGACAAAAGCATGGTAATGACCCCTCAAGAATATATCGAGGCAATCATGTAATAATCATAAAAGTGAAATTACAAAACTTTTTACAGGATCAAATTTTTATTGACTTTATGTTAAATATATAAATATTCTCTAATTTACACAACATCTATAGGGTTTCTACAGTCTTTAAGAAACTGGACAACTCTAAATAAATTTCTAGTCAAAGTAGAGATAGAACACATATGAAAAGGAATTGAGCTATAAATAAATTGACAATTTACTTTCAGTTCAATTCCTTTTGTTGATATGCTAGCTCCATTTTGGCATGAACTCTATTTGAAAGTTATTTCAACTTTTCAGAGACCAATGAAAATTCTGTTTCATTAAAAGATTCCCCAACTATTTACAATTTCAATAATTTTTCCCTGACTATTTTCAATTTCTCTGATTTCCAAAGTTGGTGGGAATTAATAACACACAGACTACAAAGTTATCATTAGATAGGGAAAAAGGAAAAAGAACTAAAAAAAAATTCCCCCTAACACCTTCCTCTTTAAAGAATTAAGATATATGAAAATAATCTAATACTTTATTCTTCTAATTTACAGGAAAGAAAACAATGTATTACACTTACTTGCCCAAGTGTGCCTTTAATAGTAAGCTGTTCTTTATCAATGACCCATGAAAGATCACTAGAATTGACATTATTGGAGTCAGGAAGGTGGTCTGCTTCACTAAAGAGAAAATAGATGAGAGAAAAAAATAAAAAACATAAAAATACAAGAAAAAGAAACTAAAAAAATGTATACATAATTATAAATTTAATTTAATAGAAAAAGAAATTTTTTTTGTCTTATGGGGACCCCTGCTGTGGCTCGACTATTCTTAAAGAAATATCTGCAGGGATCACATCATATATAAAACCATGCTCAGAAGAGATTCACACGGTGCAGTTAAAATAAAACAACTAGATCTAGACACAGGCATTTATTTAAGATAGTATAATGAAAACAATAAATAAACATCATCATAAACAAACATCAGCACCCTCGATGCAACCGAGCTTGGTGCTACTGGCACACTGACTCTTATATAGGCAGACAACATATACAGATATTTGCTTATTTATAAAGATGATGTGTTACCACAAATAAAACTATGATAATGAGGAATTTGCACATGTGGGGGATTCGAACAACTTAGTGTTTTTCTGGTAATTTCAGACTCGTAGATTCCAAAAATGTTCTCAAAAATGTAAAAAACTGGGTCCATCATTTAAAAAATTAATTTTAAAGTTAAGCGAAAATCACGTGACATCAAAAAGCTCCGTGATTGGTTGTGATGTCATCGTTCATGCAGACCAATATTTTTGTATTGCTTTTAAGCGCGCACTATTTTCCGATTTTGTTTTTGCAAGTTCTTGAAATTTTCTAGCTATCAAAATTTATTTTTATTTAAACCTGAAGGTTCATTTTATCGATCTAGATAGCTTAGTTATCTCAATTTGTCATAAATGTCTCTTCTACCTGGATTTACCAATCAGACAACCTCCCGAAAATTGACAGCATGTCAATGTTTTCTTTCTTGGCAAAAAACCCGGATTTTATGGGAGCAGAAATATGAGGAATTAAAACCCAAAGGTGTGTAAAATCATTTACATATTTTTTCCAATTTTACTTAACATGTATTAATACTTTATTCATGCTAAACACAACTCTTTTGTTTGTAAACACAAACAAGTCAAATAAATATACATATATCATATACATACACATTTGTAGTTGCATCGTTTTTTATAAATAGAGACGGATGTAATATTAAAATAAAAATTAGAGGATGTATTTTTTGTGAGACCGGTCTCATTAGCCTTCGTGTTGCAAAAAGTAGACCGTAGCATTCCAAAATCAAACCAAAACAAAATAAATTCTTAGATATTTTAAATATGATGAAAAGAAATTTAAAATCTTTAAATGGCTTTACTTAATTATTTATACATTTTTAAATAGCAATACAATTTTATTGCCTTTAATATTAATGTCAAATTAAAAAATGTATAAAATTTCTCAAATTAAATTTAATTTTTAAAGTAATATAATTATTAAGTATTTTAAAAATATTATACTTTTTTTTTCAAATTAGTCACCAATTTAATCGAAAAATATCACTGTTACATTTGATACATAAGAAAGTATGCATCTCTGAAGAAAATATTTATAATACCTTGAAAATACATAACTTTCCCCTACCCCGAGTTATTTATTAGATAATTATATGCTTTAGATATTTATATGTTTTTCGATATTTATATGCTTTATAAAATATTTATTGTACTTGAACTCTGTGATAATACTCGAAAATTAGCAGTTTTAAAAGTTAAATAGCAGTGGTTAATCAACAATCCTTTTAAAGGTATAGATGTATTTTATATACTTTAATTGTTCTAAAATAGTAATATTTAAACAAATGCAAGCATTTATTTACCGAAAAATGGTCTTCACAAACCCATAGAGATGATTTATATGATAGTTTGAGGTTTAATTTCTCATCCCTTTTCATCTCAGTTGTCCAGATTTTACGTGTATGTGGGTCTTTTGGGACGCTGAAAAATATCTTCTCATTGCAATTAGTTGCTGTATTTTTACAGAGTGGCACAATACAATATTTAGAGTATGATTTTTTAATGCCAGACATAACAAAAAAATGCTATTATATGCGATACTTTACACAAAAAACAAATTTAAAAGTCGCCTTTTAACATGTAAACAGCATAGGAGCTCGGTGTTTACATGAACGATGACGTCACAAACTCGGCGGAGATAAAGTAGCGTTTTTGAGAGACGTTAAAGAGTCCGCTATAAAACCCATTAGAAATCACTCATTAGGCCCCCAAATGAAAAAAAAATAGCTACTGTCCTGCTTACTTTTTTGTCTTCTATCGTTTAAAATCAAAATTAGAAAACGTGAAAATTCCCTCATTATAAAACTTTACAAATATCAATACAGATGAATGAATTCATGTTACAATATGTGAAAATACATTACAATATTTAAATTATGTGCAAGACACTATTTACAAAGACTGAACATTACGTCAATGGCCTTAATCAGAAATGATGCATATGATGTCAATCTTCGGCAAATTGCGTGATCACCACAGTCTATTTAAGAGGTAATTAAGACAAAACGCAAATTGAGAATAGCTATGAATACCTATGCTAACAGTGAGATTCAGACTTGCAGATTCTAATACCAAGAAGCTACCAATGGCTGAATTGGTAACCCTACCAATTCAGCCATTTATTGGCATGCCTAATATAGAATACAGTAGTAAATAAAATAGAGCAAAAAAAAAATTAAATATTTTGCAGCCATAAATACAGCTTTAACTAATAAAAAATTTTTAGAAAATTAGTATGGGATTTCTTATAAAAATCTAATTTTGAGAGCTAATATTATACGTAAACTAGAGCACAAATACTGAATATTTTCAAACATAAGCCCATCCATATATAAGCCGAGGGTGCAATTTTCCTTAAAAAATTTACCCAAAGTTCAAAACTCGTATATAAGCCTAAATGAAAAAACATCTTTTTGAACATTTAAAAATGTCATCAAGAAGCTGAAAGCAAGTAAAACTGGGGAAATATTTTCCAATCAAATGGCTTTAAAATAAAATGCTAGACCAAAGCTTCTCAAACCTTTTATACCACAGCATATATAACCCTATGTAAAGATAACTCTTTCAAACTATAACCTGATTACCTTTCACAAATGGAAATCAAACTGTTAACTTGCATCACTGGGGAATCTCTGTCAATATCAGTCACAAATGTACAAGCAGACTGACCACTTGAATTTGTACTAGATGCCGAAAGTGCATTATAAGGAAAATTAGTAGGAATTTGCCACTTGAAAACATTGCGCAGGATATTCAAAGCTGGCTCTTTTTGAGGTCTACTAGGAGGCAATGCTGGAGGTTTAACAACTATTTCTTCTTGATTAATAGGCGATGTTGATGAGTCAATGGTGGCATAAGAATGATTTCTTCTAGAGTTGTACACTAGGAATAAAAAGAAAAATATTTATTAAAAACTTCAAAAGAATTAAATAAATACTTTTAACAAGAAAAAAAATATGGACACAAATCAAATCAGTCATAAGCAGGGTTGGAAAAAAATCATGATTTTTTTTTTTTAAATAAAAAAATTCAGATTTATTTGATTTAAATCAGATTTTTTTTTATTTAAATTGGATTTTTTAAATTTTTTTCTGAATACTAATTGTTGTTTTTATGTTTTTTACAATATACATAGAATAGTTTGTTATAAGATGTAACATCTTATCTATCTAGTATATTCTGCACACTGATTACCTAAACTTAAACATATAAATTTTAATCTAAATACATTGTATTATTTTGTAATTGGATAGAGCAAACTAAATAAGATGTAAATTAAAAGAACATTAAATATTCTTTTAATGTAAACTATTTAAGAAAACAAATCACAATTATTTCAATATTTTTTATGCACTAAATTATGGATTTAATTGTTTCAATGAAAACACTCGCTTTGATGCTTTATCCACTCCTAATTGGTTACGAAGGCTAGAACGAACAATACCAAAAGAAAAAAACTGTCTTTCCATTCCAGCAGATGAACCCACGGCTGTTGTTATTGGTTAGAAGACAAACTGGATTTCAAGTTCTGTGATACTCTCTTTACCTCCCATTGCATAAAATGATTTCCACCAGTCATAATCAGTCATTGTACTACCATACTCCATACTTTCTGATAACAACACCCCTCAGTTCTTAAAAAGCACATGCTGTCTATTGACACTTATTGACTTATTGGTATTACTGTGCTGACTGATTCCCAATTCTCCTGTCTTTGGAATAGAAGTCTTAAAAAAAGTGAAAAAAACAATGACTTAAATCAATGATTTTTTCAAAAAAATCAACTGATTTAAATCATGCCAACCTTGGTCATAAGCAACAAATTTGCTGAAATTCCAATCAACAAAATATTTTGGAAAAGTGTAATTTCTCCTACATTCAAAGTGCAATTAAATTATTTATCTCGTTTCTTAATGAAATATTTAAATATTAACACTGGTAAAAACAGCATTCCTTATTATTTATGATGATTTGAATTAAATTTCATGTAAAAACTGCTGAATATGAAGTAACATCTTTACAATAAGGGCTTGTTGCATTGTTAAAAAGCAAAATCAAAAATATTTATAAAAGGATATGGAATATGATTATAAAATTTCTGTTTCTTATTAAAATTTTTTCTGTTTCTATAGAAAATTTAAACTTTTTGCTACCTTTCACAAATTTAATTTACACTTCCATCATGACTAACAACAACAAAAAAAGTTGCATACCTTCATAAAGAATTTGGTTTACATCTCGAACAATAGCTTGTGGTCGCTTTCTGTTATCTTGATCAAGCATCCAACATTCAAGAATAAGTTTATCTATTTCTTTATGGCATCCAGATGGTAAACTTAGGGAGTTTGCTTTCTGGTACCACTCTTTAGCCTTAAAATTAGACATACATAATGATAAATAAATTCAACTCAAGAATTTTAAATCCTCAAAATGGTAATTTAACTTGTTTTTAAAGTATAATTTGCCTAATGTTACTATTAAGATGATTAAAATTTTGACAAAAAAAAGTCTTTAAATTAACATATGCAAAATAGTACTCCCTTAAAGTTTAACATATATTTTTCTACAAACTTATTACCTTTCTTTACAAAAATAATCACAATTTTCAGTTTGATTATATTTAACATACTACAATGGGAAAAAAATTCTAGTTATATGCTTTTAAAGGTCAACAGAAAATAAAAAGGATAACCCAAATTGATATTAAATTTAAAATTATAATTAAAAACTATAAAAATTTAAAAGCAAACTATTAAATTTTGCAATTTAGGTTTGCTATTTGTAATTTTACAAGTATTTGTACTGTATTTTCTTTAATTTAAAATCAGAAAAAAAAGAGAAGAAAATGTATAATGGTGAAATGTAAATAAAGTTTGCAAAAACTTTAGAGTGAGAAAAAACACAAAAATTAAAAATTTTTTTTTTAATTATTCTTATCTGTGTTATAATCAAGCCAAAACAACAGTATTATAATGGTACCAGATTGGCTAATCTTACAATAAACGCAATTCCATATCAACCAAAAGCAATCAATAAATTGCTTATATTGATTAAATTTATGAAAAACTTTACCTTTATACAAAGTTACCAGAGTAAAAACTATTGTCATTAGCATGGTTAGTGCGACAATTATCAAACTGTGTGACGCTGTGGCAGTAATTCAGATAAGTTAGTGTAAAATTGTGATATTAATGAAGACAGAATGAAGTTAATTAAAACTTAAAATGTAAGTTTGATTTTCCTCACCACTGTTAAAACATTCTAATAGATTCCTAATCTTCATCTCAAGTTGCAACCGATCTCTACCTCCACAATACTTAAATTAGTACTGTGGCAAAAAAGGTTTGAGAAGCATTGGTCAACATTTTGCTTTAAAGCAATTTGATTGGATATTTGATTTGATTGAAAACATTTACCCTGATTTACCTGCTCTGTGACATATTTTAACATTCTAGAAATTATTTTATCATTTCAGCTCATATACAAGTTTTGAACTTTAGATAAATTTTTGATGGAAAATTGCACCCTCGATTTATATACAAATGGGCTTATATTTAGAAATATACAGTAATTATAAAATTAATTTACATGAATACTTCTTCAATAACTTTTTTTCATGCATATAAGACCATCAGGATTTTGAATGACCTTTAAAAACCAATTTATATAAGTTATATAATGATATGACACTTTCTACTACACTAATTTCCAGTTAACTGGGATAAATATTTAATAAATAAAATGTTTAGTGTTCATGAATTTAAACACAAGTGTCTAAATGGTACAAGTAGAAATATTTGCTGTTTTCAATTTTTGAACATTTATTTTTATTAACTTAGCATGTTCACAATTTTAGCCTATTTAATTTATTACTGTATGTCTATATGATTGTAGTAATTGAAATTTGTAAACAAAATAATAATAAAAAATGGATTAGTTCATTAGTTCAAATTTTGACTTCTGTGTGCATGTTTGAATTATGTTAGTTTTATGTTGGCTATCATTTATGCTTTCATGCTTTCTTTGAAATCTAATTGGTATTAATTTATGTTTGGAACAGTTAAGCATGGTATAATAATAAAACTGATTTCTGCTTTATTTCCCCATACCTTATCCACTCATAAACATAGTTCACATCAGATATAAAAGTCCATGTAATGGACAACAAATTAAAGGTATTAATTAGTAAACAGCTCAGCCTGCTACAGTAAAAAAAAAAATTATACAACAAAATCTTAAACAATTAGATATTTATCAATATTTATATATATTTTCATTAAAAAAATTACACATTTTCTTTATTTATTAACTTTAATCATTACTTTTTGGCTATCATGACTATACTTCAACCTGTTTTTACAAGCTTTTCCTCTAGTACATAACAAAAGAATAGCATTATTAAATAAAAAAAAAATTTCCTAGTTACCTCTTTGGGTGTAAAGTTAGCTAAAGGTTTAGCTCCATATGAAAATATTTCCCACATGGTTGTTCCAAAAGCATAAACATCAGAAGCTGTTGATTTAGCAGCTTGAGAGTAATCATTGAAATGCTCTGGGGGAATCCAATGAATGCTGAAAACAAATTTATTTAAAGAATCTTCACTTCAATTTATAAATTACATCAATATATTGACAGACACATGTATTACAGAAGAGAAATCTACCATAAAAAGTTACAGTTCTACTAACGATAATTTTATCACTTAATCTTCTATATTTTTTACAATGAATTCATACCAGGGCTGGATTATTACATAGACAAATGTCTTAGGACTGTTTTTGAAGGGTTCAGTCTAACTGCTATTTTGAAAAGATTAGTAAATAAGATACTTTACTTCTGTTGGACTACTAGACATAATACACAAAAATCTATTGTTTTTTATATACAAGTTTTAGCTGATGCCTGCAGGACATATAATTTTGGTAAATATTTATCGTTTGCACTTTGTCTTAACTGAAAACTATTTACACATATGTTTTTGACTCTGCTATAAATGTTACTTAATTCTGCACTTAGATCAAATCTAGCATCTAGTGAAAGGTCATTCTCAGCATTAAATCACACAAAATATTATTTATGAAGCTAACTGAACCACTGAAAATGAAATATTTTAGCTACATATATTTTATGTTGAACAAAATACTTTGAATGACATTAATTATAATAAAACAATTGAGAATTTTAGTGAGTTAAAAAGAACATAATTTTTAAATAAAGCTTATTTATATTTATATACTTGATTTTGTCAAACATTTAATATAAATTTTAATTTTTTAAATTTACAAAAAAGTTGTTAAAACTTTTTTCAAAAAACTAAAATTTATCATTGTACATTAAATATTTTTTATAATTAAAAATTTAAGATTTGTTTTAGCTTTTCACATTATTTAGCTTCATTTTATTTTTGTATGTTTTATTTCATGTGAAAGAGAGAGGAGGGCATGGAAGAAGAAAATGTCTAGGGCCCCAAAGTGGTTTAATCCAGACCTGGAGACAACTTAACAGACCACAATATATGAATGAACACCAAGGAAATCTTCCTCAAATAATTTTATTATTCATAATAAAAAATCAGAATCAAAACAGAGAAAATTTATAAGAAAATTTATAACTCACTCAGCATCTGAGTATGTAATGATACCAGGATCAGCTAGTTTTACTTTGAACGAGTTATCGGTGTGAGATGATACCAAAATATTATGGCACCTAATTTTTCCATGAACAGCTCTAAGTTCTTCCTGTAAGTATTATTCAATAAATTCTTTAATTAAAATAACCTAGGGCAGCAAATTTTAGTTTCACAGCATACATTTAAATTGAACACAAAATAAGAAATTAACAAATCCTATAGGTTTATTCTACAAAGATAGCTACATGGAAGAACAATCTGGAGACAATTTAATACAGTTTAAAAGATTATATACATGCATAACAACAACTTATAAATGAAACGGGTAATAGATTAACTAATAATTTCCAAAAATTTATTGTTACTGCATTACAATTAAAGAATACAATAAAAGAATCTCATTCTTGAATTACAAGACAAGATTTTTGAATTAAGTACATAATTGGCAGCTGTAGCATTGTGATTGCCATTCTGCACATGCATCTGTTGGCTAACCACAGATGTAAATACAGAATTTTTTTTTTACATCTGTTTGTAACTATTTAAAATGCTTCAATCATCCAAGAGTCTTATTGACTGTGGAATATATTCTGACATTCATTTTCTTAATATAAAAGATATGAAAATAACTGAAATTAACCAGGAGATCTGTAAAATATATGGTTAAAACATTATGAGCAAAAGAATGGTAAAAGCAATAGAATGGGTTAGAACATTAAATGAGGGTCAAACAAATGTACATGAAGAGGAATGATGAAGTGGATGACTTTCTGTTATTAATGAAGACTTAGGGCTGAAAGTTGATAGAAATGCTGAAAAGAATGCTTTATGATTTCACCTTCATCTAATGAGCTTCTCCACGATTTAAGAAGTGTTTTTTTTTATGAAATTGTAGCACTTTCAGACAGCAGATTTTTACAAGGGTAGAATTCAAAAGCTGGTTGTATGATATGACAAATGTTTTAATATTGCTGGTAGTTATGTTGATAGGTTTCATGTAAAAATAAAATTGAAAAGTAAAGTGTACCTGTGCTCTTTAATTTTAAAATAGTACTTAAATATGTAAAAACATACCTCATATACAACATACAATTAAAATAAACATGGATATGAATTCTTATAGTAACAGTATATCACAATAAAGCAAAAATTTTAAATGAGGTTTAACTAACCAGATACCATAATGCTCTAGCAATATGATAAGCTGCTTCTACCAAATCCACTTGTCTCAGCTTGTTTTCATTCATTCGTAAATATTTGTCTAATGTTCCTAATGGAAGCCACTCCATAACTAGAGCAGTAGGATTAGCTAAAACCATACCGATAGTAGAAACTATAGCATCATGCTGCCAGAAGAGAGCCTTATCACACTGGGAAAGAAATTCCTAGGAAAACAATAAATAAATACATCAAAATTTCAATTGAAATAAATTAAACAAAATTAAAATACAAATCAATGTATTTTCTTTGCCTTTTTTGTCAGTTAAAACAAAGCTAAAATGTCAGACAATTTTATTTAGAAAGTAACTAAACTAAACTCCTTGGTGCTACAGCTCAACTTGGGCTATGGCCTATGGTACCAATCTCCATTTTTGTGACCAAGGGCCCTGGGGTGGGAAGAATATGTTTTGGTTAGGTGGTCAACCTTACAAGGATTACCCTGTGTTTAGTTCCCAAGTATGCTTGGTCTTTACTTTATCTATACACTGTAGGGATTAAAAGCTGAGTCAATCTTGCCTTGGGTCATCGAACCTAGGGTCTATGCATTAGCAATCTTTAATGATTATTTTTGTCATTATTCATGGCCGACGACACATATGTAAGTATGACACAATCGATGGAGCACTACATGTTGCTCTGCCCTCCCTCTGCTGGTAAAGGTATTCCTCTGCCAGAATGTATAAAAGGAGACTGCATGTTTTTCACCTTGGGGATTGCAAGTTTTTGCTCGCTTAGACAATGCATGTTTCATTGGGCACATTTTTTTTGTGATAAGTATCCCTGCAGTGCAAGCTCAGCTCTGGTTGATTATTTATAGCTTTTAATTTTTTAAATTTATGTTAGTGATTACTTTTCAGTTAGAAATAAAGTTTTTTTTACTACTTATGGTTTGGTTTGGAGCACTACAGTCTACTTTTTTTGCAACACGAGTTTACAACTTACGAACTTTTGAATTTCACTGTTTCACTCTGCTAGTATCAGGAAGTATAAGAATCATTGGCTTTAACAGCATTATTATGTCATGGGAGTGCAAAGCATTACCATTTAGAAAGTAAGCAATTATTAAAATATGTTTATATTATTCTTTGAAAATTCAGAAGTCAAAACCTTAAAAGCTGGAATACTATTTTCAGAATTTTCAACTTAAATCTTTACAAAACCTTGAATAGCAGATACATATTAATGTAAAACATTTAGAAATCTGGGATCAGGAGATACCCAGGCTTGCAACTGCTGAGCTACTTTCAAAAAGGTGAGAGAAGTGACAAATAATACAGAATAAGTGACTAAAAAGTGACTAAACATTGAAAAAAAAAGCAATTTTTTTTCTCCTCTTGATTACAGATACTATTATTAAGATTTTTCTATTTATTTTAACTCTAAATCAAATGATTCATGCTAGACATGAGTTTAGTGTCAAATACAAAAAAGGTTAAAAATCTTGTTTAACACAACTCAACATTGCTTTTTATTAAAAAAATCTATAAATTAGATTTGAATACATACAATGCATTAATTTTATAATCACAATTTTCTGCATATATTAATGATATTTTGAAATTTGTACATAGCTAGATTAGAGTATCTAAACAAAAATTGTAAAGAAAAAGAGAAATGTGGGCTTTGATGTAAATTACTTTAATGTACTAAATGTACATTTCAGTACAAATGTAGATTTCAGGAACTTCTTTACGACTTTTTAAAATCACTCAATTCTGGAAACCATATGACTAATTACATTTTAATAAGAAAAATAAGATTAGAGCATCACATTTTTGGTCTTTTATTAAAATATTTTGTTATTTATTCAGATTTTCTTTTTTCAACAACAGACTTTTGCTGTGATACACCATGAAAAAAGTGACTAAAAGTGACTGTTTACTTAGAAAAAGTGACTAAAAGTGATCAATTGTAAAAAAAGTGACTAAAGGTGAGAAAAGTGACAGAATTGCAAGCCTGGATACCTATTTCTTCTATGTAGATATAATACTAGACTGTAGGTGGAGAATGTATGGCCTCCACCTACAGTCCAAATTTCTAAATCATATGTTAACCTTTTTTGAATGGGTGGTAGATGCTTTGACGAAGCTATGCAAGTCTCAAAAGTACAGACTTGGTTGAAATATGCACTAGACAAATCATTTCCCCACTGTCCACTTTATACTCTCACAGACATTCCAACATTAGGCATTTGTGTCCAGAGCAACAGCGTGGTTTGAAATTTTAACATGCTAATTACAGATTATACATAAGTACATACCTTATTGGTTTCTAAATTAAATTTAAAATATTTATACAGTAGTAAATTGTAAAAGATAAATTAAAATTTAAGCATTTAAAAATTTATGAATAGCTTTTTTAGCTTTAACAACTTATTTTTCAAAATAGTGTTTCTAATAGCAACATTGACGCTGATTAAAATACTTCCACTGTTCTACCATCACAGATTCTAGAGTTTGTTTACTCAAATTTGAACAAATTCAGTTTTGTTTTCCCGCACACTACTGAAAACTTTTAACATGTAGCATTACTGTGTGGAAAGAGTAATATTCATCATTATTTTTCATAAAACTTTGTGTTTAATTGATGAGTTGTAATCTTTTAGCTGTTCAAAAGTTTTGATATTTTCCGGAGCAATTTGAGGTTTGGTTTGGTGCTATGGTCTACTTTTTGCAACACGGGCTAATGAGATCGGGACCTACAGCTTAAAGCCAATTCCGAACGGCTACGAACATCCAAGCCACAGTGGGATTCGAACCCACGAACTCCGGTACCGAAGGCCAGCACCCTAACCAACTGGCCATCGTTCGGCCGAGCAATTTGAGGAGTTTCCAGAGTTATCAATTTTTTCCCTTTCTCCAGAGAATCCGGAGTTCTTGGCATCTCTGTTCTCACATGAGCGAATCACTTATTCTATTTTTCATGTTTTCATAAGGTTATTTTAACACCCCACTCTGAAAATATTCTTATTTCATACCTTCAGCTAATTGTTGTACAAAATAGCAACATCAAAGAAATTACTTATAAGGGAATGTACTAAACCTAAGATTACCGTCTTCTTCACAAATATGCAGAAGCATCCCATAATGAATAAGTTAAACATGATTAAAGGACAAAAGGCACCAAATAAATATTAAAATAATGAGCAAATCTAGAGAAAATTTAAAAAAAAAAGTTTGAGAAGATGAATTAAATTAATATTCTATTAAAAATGTTTTGAAATATTTAAAACTTTTAAACAATGATTTATTTAATAAACTATATGTTAATTTGAAGGTCTTAGAAGTATGGAATTTTGGTACTGTGGATATACAAAAAATTTTTAAATTGATGATTTTTATTTTCAGAGTAACATTGACTCTTTGAAGAGTTCAAGTAGTACTATTTGTTAGTGACCAGAGAAATAAATATTCATTATACCGAAATATTATGTTATATACCAAATAACAGAAATTTTAATATTGACAGTGATTTTTTGGAGGTATCAAATAGTGCCTGTCTAAAATTGTGATTTTATAACAAACCATGGGATTTTGCATGAAGTACAATATACATATATATATATAGACAATACATTTTTATATATAAGAGAGAGAGATTAACATAAATTGTTTTTAACACTTGGCATGTGGGTGTACTTCCCTGCCAACTTATGCGTGCAGCAGGTGTTTTTTCGTGAATTAAGCGAAAGTTTAGTTATTCAGAAATATTGCAGTAAATTGAAAACTACTTTGTTTTTATGAACGAAACTTTTTTATTTTACACTTTACTATATACTGTATGATTATTTAACCAAAAAAAAATTGACGAAATCACAAAAATAAACGATTTTTAAAATTAAAGTCCGATAATCTGTCAGCACATATTTCTTCATCACTATCTTTGTCACAATGGCTCATTTTATCAATTTTGTATTCAAGAATAAAAAAACCAAGCTTCAAATTGACAAAACACGACTTGTACCTTCTGGAGATAGGAATTCGATTGAAGACGAAATAACCAACAAAAGATCGAGTACCTCGAAAATCATAACTTGTGGAAAGAAAAAATGCAAAGCGTTGCATAGCAATGCAAACAACATGCATATAATGCCACACATATATATAATTACATGTATTTAGTAGATTTGTGGTGGTTAGTTGGTATCCACCACAAATCTACTAAATATGTATTTTTACATGACCCACGCTCCAGTGACAGACTGCAAAAAATGCAAAAATACTTTGCCCACACACAAAGTGTTAATTTATTTTACTTATAGATTGATTTATTTATGCTATCTTAAGTCAATGAAAAGCAGAAAAGCAATTTAATCCCATTATTAAATTAATTTATGGGATAATCAAAAATATAAATAACTTACTTGAAGATGAGTAATCTTAGTTTCTTTCTTTAACATTTTGACTGCCACAGCACGAAAATCAGAACAAGATCTTCTAAGCTTACCATGAGCAACAACAGTTATTTGGCCTAATAATTCAGGTCTGTTTTTAGAGAGCACACAAGCATCACCAGGTATGCACTGAGCAGCACAACTGCACTCTCCTCTGGTAACAAATGAATTTCCATCTTGATTATCTTTACGACATAAAAGCAGATCTGTTCTATCTGAAAAACAAAAATAAGTAATCGAAAACAAAGTTTTAATAAAAGTTTATTACATACATCCTGAATTTTGTGACTTTTTACCAGTAGAAACTAACTATAAGAAAACTAATTTTTAAGTGTTTTAATGTGTTTTATGACTATTATCAGGGTATCTGCCAAAATAAAATTTTTCAAATCCATGACTTTCCCTGATTTAGCAGATCATTTTCCATGACTTTAAAAAGCTTCCGTTAAAGTATATATGAATAAAAATTCTGATGTACATACAAATAAAATATAAGCTTTTAGAGAAATTACAGGAATTTTATCATAAAAAAACCATAAACTTACTTTATAAGTGTTAACAAACTCACATACATAAAAATAAATTGTTGTATCTACATACCTAAGTTTAATCATATAGCAATTTTTCAATCAAAATGTTTCCAATTTGAATTCAGGGTACTTTGGTATTATCCAGGTGACCATGAATAATAGCCAAATATAACCCTATAATGTTTATATACAATGTCCCTAGAGATAAACTTATATTTTGTGCAAAAATCTTAACTAATTTTTATTAAAAAATAATTATTATTATATTAATAAAATTTTAATCTACAATTTAAGAAAAAACCAGAATAATATACATTTACCCACCCATTAAGCTTTTGTGATTTGAGTTTCCTTGTTGAACAAATTTTACTTGGCAATATGGTCAATAGGATAATACATAAATACCAAATTCAGTAACTTCAGCCAAATGACAAGTAAAATTAGAATTAAACAATTCAATGCATTTTTTTAATCGGTAGTTTAGTGGATCCATGACTTTTACTCATTTTATTGAAAAATCAAGACTTTCCATGACAAAATTAATAAATTGTCTAAATCCATGATTTTTCATGACTTTCCCTGACTTTCCAGGTGTGCGGAAACCATGTATTATATTAAAAAAGAATTAGTAAATAAATACCATGTAAACACGTTGATTAATAAAGCTTAAAATTCTCTTTATAAGAAATTGTGAAATAGATATATTTTTAATATTTGGGTGAGAACATTATTAATTATTATTTACTTGGCAATATGGTCAATAGGATAATACATAAATACCAAATTCAGTAACTTCAGCCAAATGACAAGTAAAATTAGAATTAAACAATTCAATGCATTTTTTTAATCGGTAGTTTAGTGGATCCATGACTTTTACTCATTTTACTTGAAAAATCAAGACTTTCCATGACAAAATTAATCCATTGTCTAAATCCATGATTTTTCATGACTTTCCCTGACTTTCCAGGTGTGCGGAAACCATGTATTATATTAAAAAAGAATTAGTAAATAAATACCATGTAAACACGTTGATTAATAAAGCTTAAAATTCTCTTTATAAGAAATTGTGAAATAGATATATTTTTAATATTTGGGTGAGAACATTATTAATTATTATTTACAGTAGCTATAGATAAGAGGTATGAAAATGTTTAATAACAATAAAAATAATACATGGACAAAAATTCAAACAATATCACCTAAGCAAATAATACTCACCATATTCAGATGGAGGTATGCAACGATGAAATGTCATATTGAGTTCTTTTGAAAGATGATTTATCAATTGTGTGATGGATGGAAAATCACGAGAACTATCTTGAGGAAAGAAAAAATCATTTTCATCTTTGTATATCAAGAATGTGTGAATTCTACCTATCTCTTGTATATTTAGACTTGTAATCAGATCAATATAATATTCATTGTAAGCAGTTTCACTTTCCCGTATTAAATAATAACCTAATTCAGGTCCACTTTTTTCTTCTAATTTTCGATAAGCATAAGACTTTCTAAAATGGAAAAAAAAAATTTTCATTAAGATTTCTAAAAGAATTTATGTTAACATAATTTGCAGAAACAAATATATTGATGCTTCAAAATACTAAGAATAATGTATATTGGAACACTGAATAGTAAAAATGGCAATTTTACTAAGGATTATAAATTAACACAAAATTAAAAAACAAATTAAATAAATAGTAAGTATATATTTTCATGCAAAACAAAATTGTCACTTAGTACTAGAAACCAGGGCTTCGAATCATAATTTTTTTTCCATTTCAGTTCAACAAAAAAATTGAATGGTTCAGTTCCAAATGAATAATTTTATTTTATGTATAATCTTATTTTTACTAAAAATATAATACTACCATACACAAAAAACTGAATTTTATCAAAATTTCGAAGATTTTATTCTTTTTTAATAGGTACACTATGTGAATTGATACAATTAACCAACATGTAAGATACAAGTGATGAGCACAGAATAGCAATCATTGGCATTGTTATCCTCTAACAAAATTTAACAGCTAAACAATCAACTGAATTAAACCTGCCTTCTACAAGTAGTTTCATGCTAAACTGAAACAGAAAAGTACTAGTGAACTTCAAAACAGGAAATCAAGAAGCAATGTACATGTAAGGATGACAATTATATGGTTGATGTTAAATTATAAAATATTGATAAGTCGGTTAAAGTTACAACATAACTGAAGATATATCAAACTGAATTTTTTTTGGTTCAGTTCTGGTTTTTGTCCCAAATCATTTTGTTCCCAGTTTCCAAATCATTTCTGATTCAAAGCCCTGCTAGAAATAAGGTAGGGTTGCTAATGTGATGTGTTTGAACCCTGTTTTAACTGGATTAAATCATCAAAAATCAGAAATCTCAGGTATGTTATTTAAAATATACAATTGAAAGTAGTTGGTTACTTATAATTGTAGCCTTTGCAAATAAAGTAATTGTATTCTATGCAATTAAAAGTAATCATTGATTACTTTAAACTTTATCAGTAAGTATTACTTGGATTTTAAAAATAGAATGCAATTAATAATACATTTCAGAGTACAATTAAAGTAATTCAAACGATTTAAATTTTGTATATAGAAATTTCTACTTATAGATAACAAAAAGAATCAAATTATATTTATGTATGCTACAATCAATATGAAGAAATAACTATGCAGTACCATATTAAATCTTTTGATTTGATTTAAAACCCCCAGCAAATTTGATCATCTTTTAAAGAGAAATTATTATAAATAAATGATCATCCAACAGCATGATAATAAACTGCTACTAAATATGTAATCTACTAGTACAGGGGTGATTGTGCTTCTAAATAAAAAAAAACTTTGAAATTTATATTATTTATAGAAAAAAATCCACAACTAAGTTAATTATGTATAACAAATAATCACATGTTACTAATATTATACTTAATGTATGGTTAGTAAATTTCAAACAATTGTTTTAATTGTTTGTAAATTAAAGCAGTGACTGACTGTTTTAATTTTAACAATTAAAATGAAAATTTACCAAACTTCTTTTAGAGAATCTTGCTCTTGGACAAATTAGCAAACAAATTAGCCTTCTTAGAATTGGATTTATAAATCTTGAATATCAAATAAAATACATTTATTTATGATAAATCTGTTTTCTGGTACAATAAAAGCTATATAAACTATCAGAAACCAGACACAGAAATAAAATATTAACCCCCCCTAAACATCCACAAGAATCACGAGAATGTGTCCTCACAACATCAAGATCAACCAACACCTGTTCGAAGGTCAAAGCTTTTAGTTAAGCAAATCACGTCTTATCGTCTACCTCTTTCCCATGACCAGAAATTATGACTGTTGTAGAATACTCACTCTGTAGCTGAAACACAAAACACAAGCAATATCAAAAGTTTATGAAGAAGTCTTCATTTAAGATTTTTTTTTTTTAATTCAAACTACTATGGTAGAAATTTTCAACCCAGAAGATATTTCATTTCCAAGCCTGGAAGGATAACTGAAAAATCTAGAATTCTGGGCTACCCAACCCCTTCCCCTAGTACAATCCCCCCTGTTTAGTAGTCAGGATATAAATTACTGTGTAACATTTGATAATGCATTGACAATTTTGAACATTTATGAATACCTAACTAATTTCAAAGTTTTGAATGTACATGTAGAAAGTTTGAAACAACTGGTACACCTTGCAACCAAGGAAAAATCTATAATTAATTATTTTGCTTTTCACAGGAACAATAATGTTTCTGTGTTCAAATATTTGAGAGATAAAGTAAAAAGATATTTTAAAAATGAAGTTTTAAAAAATAAAATTTTATACCCAACAGGTCCATGACATTTCATAGCTCTTAGTGATATTAATGATGGTGTTGGCAAGTCTTTGCATAAATTAAAAGTCCATTTTTCTGTCAACCGATAATATCCATCAAGAAGAGAAACAAAGGAATGCATTTGACGATTATTGTGAAACTTCAAATACTAAAAAAGAAAATAATAATAATAATAATAATAATAGTAATACTAATAACAATAATAAATAAATAAAGAAGTCAGAACTTAACCCTTTTGTAGGCAATTTATTTTTCTTTTGAATTCCTTCCAGTTTTTACGCTTTACTATCAATCAAATAAAAGCCTTTAATGAAATGTGTCTTATTTTGTTGAATTTTATGTTTATATTTAAATTCTACGGGTGGGAAGTATACTTCCCCTGGAACTATGTATGGCATTTTAGTTGGACTAAGGCTAATGTGACTAATGAGACTAGGACCTTTTAAGCTGGTTATACGAATCTAAACATATCTAAGCCAACAAGGTTATTTAAACTCACAGACTCGAAAAAGACATTGCCCTAACTGTTCAATCAATATCTAATATAAAACACAATGTTAAACCTATAATACAATTTTGCACGGCAAAATTAAATTTTCAATACTAAATTCTGGAAGATCTGATTCATAATTAACGTTTTAAAAATAAAACAGTAAAGATAAAAGAACAAAGATAAATGTTACTCTTATTCCTTACCTTTATTTATTTTAAAATTTTAAAGTAAATTATCTATATTTTTAATAACACTCTTTCTCTTACTACTACAAAAATATTACCTGTGGAACGCCATTTTGACGACTAATTTCAACAGTTTCATCATTTCGCATACTTATATAACAGAGTTCTTCAATTGCACAGATATGTGTCCAAGTCTAAAAGAGAAATAACAATATCAATGTAAAAAATATTCCTTATCAACAAAGTTGAAAATAATATTTTATTGCAGTATAACACATTAGTTGGTATGAAACTTGATAGTGACGTCTACTTCATATAAAGCCATCTGCTCATTGCTAGTTACTGTTTTCAACTTAAATTTAATGTTAAAAGTAAGCCCTATAATTAAAATTTATGTAGCAAACTAGTTCTTTCAGTTTTCAGAAATCAGTTGAATGTATCTTAAGGTTGGCAGTTAACCTTTTGATATACATAATTAAAAATTTTTTGTGATTTAATTAAATTCCTTCCTAAATGTTATCTATAAACATTATAAATGTAAAATATATGAAGAAAAATTTTTAAATTCCTTTAAAGGAGGGAAAGGAAGAATTTTCATAAACATATCTCAAACAAAGTGTAAAAACTGTACTTTAAAAAAAAAATTAATTACACTGGGAAAACAATGAATGCTTATCAGTAAAATGGTATAAATAGCTAAACAATTTATAAGTGTTATTTTGGTGCATACTTTTACTTGGTGTGATAAACAAGAAAAATCAAATTTATAACTTTTTCAACTAACACAAATATGTACATTTCAAACAAGCAGGAAAGCATAGTGCTATCATCTGTCGCTAGTTTTCAGTTTTAAAAGCAGAGAAAGTAAAAAAAAAATAAATAAATAATTACTCATATATATTTTTTTAATCAGAGAAAAATATTATTTAACATATTTTGTAATGCAACCACTGCATATCTAGGAGTTTTTTTTATAAAACATATAATCAAAGCTTTTGTAGAAGTTGGGGAAAAGTTTTAACCATAAATGAATAATAATCTGTATATTACTCTTTTAACTTCATCAAAATAAAATAGGCTCAATTAATATATGCTAATTGTATACTATTTAAATGATAATATAAATAGTAGTTATTAGATTATTTAAAATTACAATTTATTATTAAAATAAAGAATAAAGCTTTCAACCTGGTTTATAACTGAATTGATAAATGATAAATATATAAATGATAATATTGCAGCTAAATGAGTAATTTGAGTATTTCAGGAAGAAAAAAATATATTAGAGCATAAATTACAAATTTAACAATAAATACATAATGACTTTAATATATTAGATTTCTCAGAGAATTGTACAAAGAGATTAATCAATAAAAACTGCCAAACAAATTAAGTACTTCATCCCACAGTAAATGACTTTAGATTAGGTGTACTCTAGGATGTTTCCATAAATTTTGTTTTATCTTCATTTATTTTTAAGCCTAATTTACTAGCCTCAGCTTCAAATAAATTAAAAGCTTCTATAATAAAATTTCTAGATCTAGTAACCAAGGCAATGTCATCAGCAAATGCCAAGATTTGTAAAGTCTTCTGGTAAATGGTTCCTCTAGTTGTGATACCAGATACTCTGATGGCCTTTTCTAAGGCTAGATTGAATAAAAGACACAATAGGGCATCACCCTGTGGTAATCCTCTTTCAGTATAAAAGATTTCAGAAGAATTGCTCTCTAATTTCACTCTACACTTTACTCTCTTAAGTGTATTGTGGACTCATAGTGTATTTATTTTAAAGTATATACTGAATTAAGACTCTTTTGCTATAAATTTTTCTATATCTGATTGAAAATGTTAATCTTCTGTTAAAAATGTTACAGAAATCTTCTAAATTGGAGTAAAGTGGTATTGCAGGGTTTACATTTGGTTTACAATGGTTATAAAGTGGTTCTACATGATTTAAAATTTATTAAAGTATAAAAAAAAAAAAAAAAAAATTAAACTTACATTTTTACTTTTTTCTACTTTCATACGGAGTCCTGGATATTCTGGATGAAATGGACTTACAACCAAATTAACTTCGTAAATTTTACCAAAGTCATCAATTAAAATAGAATAAGCTTCTGATCCATAATCTGGAACTAATTCAGTCAATTGTTGTAAATATTTTTCCTATGGAGATTATAAAACATTATTAAAGCATGATATTTTTCTCCACGAAGAAATGTTTCACACAGACAGAGAAGAATCAATATATATCATTAAGAAACTACCAATTAAAATGTCACACCAATTAAATGTCAGGTAGAATTGTTTTTTCTATGTTTTTTTACTAACATCTCTAAAAGCCTCAATCCATTCCAGTTATCCATTCTCACTTAATTTTTCAATCCTGTACTTTAATACTTTAAACTTAAGTTCTATTATTTAATTTCATAAACAATTAGATAATATAATGAAGATTTTCACTCATTCTTTCTCCCTCACACTATATAGACTTCTTATTTTAAAAATATTTTAAAAAAAAAATTTTTTTTTAATCCAGCTTAGAAAAGAGTAAAAAAAGTTTATATTCTACATAGATAATTTATAAACATTTTTTAAAAATATAACCAGAATAAAAACACTGAAAGCTTATTAACACTTATAGTATAATACTACTACAAATCACACGATCACAAGATGATAGGTTGGCAGAACTCCCTGTGCCAAGCCCTCTAGTTCTGTAATACATAAGAAATTGGCAAAATAACTAATGAAATTGGTTTGGCTAAGAACTGAAATGGGTATTAGGATGCTTGAGTTTAGGTGAGGTATACAATGTAAAACATACAGAAGAGTTTAAAAATTTAATGCATGGTGCAAACAGTTAAAGATTAATTTAAACCATTAGAAAATGATACATTAAAAATTTAAGTTAGGGAAATAAGTAAGATGAATAATAATAATTATTATTTTTTTCCTCAAAAAGAGAAGTTAAGAATTAAAATTACAGTGTAATAAGTTCAATACCAGAGGTACACATAACTCAGATTGAAATGGGAAAATCCCATCCTATCAGATTTCAGAAAGGGAACCAATGGCAATCTTAGTATTTGACCCACCAAGCTATGGCTGTGATAAGCAATGCTTTAAAATTTTTCAGTTAGAGAAAGGAAGAGGAGGGGAAGCATACGAAAAAAGTGGGGCAGGAACCTGGGAGAACCAATCAAATTTACAGAACAGAGATCTATGAGCAAATAGGATTACTCAAAGTCGAGAGCTAAGATGGCCATTGGTCTTTTAAGATTACTAGAGTGTGCATAGTCATACTGAGCTAGCTCACAAACTTATGTAACAGTCAAAGGCATTTCTATAAAACTGACATAATTTTCAGGACTTATCAGTTTACTATGAAATATAATTTAAGTTTATAACTGATTAAACTAACATAATGCTTATTAATGTAAAATCCAAGAAAACAAGATTCTTTACTCACCAAACCAAAAAGTATATATATAACTAGTAAGCAATAAATGAAAAAACTGGAGAATCTCCTCAATTTTAATTATTCGTCATAGCATATTTTTTTAACAGATTAAATTAGATTAACTTACAGCTAATATACAAACATCCATATTTATATCAACAACATAATTTTTAAAACATAAAATTACCTTTACAAATTCAGGATTTTGTCTACTGTATTTCCATCCTCGATTTACAGCTTTCTGTAGATTCTTATGTAAAAAATTATCCATAAGTTTGCCTTTCTGTAAACTGATAGGTATGAAGTCCCTGGTATGATATTTCATAGTATCAGGAGTTAATTTTAATTCTAACATTAATCGTATTATATCAGTTGCAACAAGTCCAAAGGCATTCTCTCGAAGGTCCTTCTCAAGAAGTTCAGGAATTTTTCCTTCTAAAAAGTCTGCTCGAACTTGGTGGAAATAATAATTCAATGTTTTTGAATCTGTTTTTTCCTAAAGGAACAAAAGTAGAGACTTTATAAAATAAAATTAAAATACATTAAGTATAAAAGAGAAAACGTAATATACTAATATCTGTTAACAAAATGATACTTATACTTGTAATGTAATAACTTTTATACAAATTTGTATAAATATACTGATATATTAAGTACACATATATTAAAATATTTATATATATGTGCATGAAAACAAAAACTATCATACATGTGAAGATATTCTATACATCAACACATACAAAAATTTGGATAAAAGAACAGGAATTAAAATATATTTGTTTTGTATTTAAAATAATAAAAAATGGTAGAAACTTTTAATACAATCTTCTCTATAATTGAATAAAACTGCTGTGGTAGAGAATACTTAATAACTATCATTACCATACTAAAAGTTTGAGAATAAAATCCTTGTACAATTTAATATAAGAATTGATTGTACATGCTATTATTTTTCCCTATTGCTTAAAAATAATTCTGAATAGATAGAAATATCTATGCTAAAATTTGGACTCTGGATCTAAAGACCAGCATCCTAGATATTATACTATTCTAGTGTTACTTTTCTTTGCAATTACAGATAAAACTGCTAACAATCGTACAGGCCTATGGCTTCATAAGGAAGGGTCTTGAGTCCAATAATAGTACTGAGCATACCTCCCAAATTCCAAAGCTTACTGTGTTCTACTTTAACATTAAAATAAAAATACATTTTCAAATAGAAAAATTTTTTTAAACTGCCTATTTAATAAAAATTTAATTTTTGAATAAAAATTTCAATTTATAAAATTTCTATATCTAATTTTTAATTTCAATATTTTATTCTCCAAATTGTTTCTACATTCACATAAACTTAACACAATTATGCAAAGATAATTTTGCACAAGATGAACCTCTATATATGAAATATGAAATTTAACAAATTTTTAATGCAACTACTAATTTTAGTTTGGTTTGATTTGGAGTGCTACGTTCTACTTTTTTGCAACACGAGGGGTAATGAGACCGGGACCTACAGCTTGAAGCTAATTCCGAATGGCTACGAACATCCATGCAACAGTGGGCTTCGAATCCACGAATTCCAGTACTGATGGCCAGCACCCAAACCAACCGGCCATTGTTCGGCTAACTACTAAGTTTAAGATAACTTAAATCGTGGCTACGGCCCAGTGATCTTAAGACCTACTTAATGTGGAAATTAGGTTCCTCATAGCAAAAAGTATGAAAAATCTGAAGGATTAAGTATTGTTGATTGATGTATAGAATATGATAAGACTGATCAATCACATAGATGAAGTTAGTTACATTCGTAAAAGCTCAAAATTGTTCAATTAATCAAGGTCTTCATATATAGCAAAATTGGCTCTCCTAACCTATCTTGCTCTGAATACTAGAACTCTTCCTAATCAGTCATCATGAAAGTGATTAAAATTAAAAATTTAAATAATAGTACTGTGTATGAATATAAAATACTATAATCGGTTCACTGAAAGAAAGGATAGACAGTAAGCAAAGTTACATGTTAACTAGTAACTCTTATAAGACATTGGCATTAATTATATAGTATAGCCTACATAGAGAGATATACTATACCTCCTCTATTTCTGTCAGGTATGCCTATAGCTAACACAGGATCTTTGATTTTTTACTCACTATAGATTGAATGCAGTCTGTGCCTTTTATGTATTGTGGAAAATAAAAATGGAGAATGAAAATAATAAGACCTTCAATCCGCTTTTATTTTTCAAGTTATTTGGAAGTACTAATGTGAGCTGCATTATATTCATTAAAGAAAAACCCCACAAAAGGATCATTGAAGATGATTTCAACAAAAATGGAATTAGAAGAAAAAGTTTCCATTTTTTTCATTTAAATTGAAAAGCTAGCTATAAATGAAGTGCTTAAAATAGTAATTCTGATATACCAACTCATAGTCAGAGATATTTTTAAATCTGGACTTAAAACAAAATAAGTAAATAGAATGAAAAAAGTTCAAAATGGTATGATTTAGTGAGTTTATTACAACCTTTTGTTTACTTCTGGCTACTAATCTTGATAAACAGAATATAGTAAGAACATTACATAACATTAAATGCTTTAAATTTCTGATTTTTCTCTGAGATCAAAGCTAAATATTGATAGTTAAGTGTGAATAAATTTATTTTATTAAAGGTACTTATTCTATAATATTTTTGATACTTTAATGTGATAGTATTAGTTAGTGTTTTCTTTATGCAATGTATTCCTTATGAAGGAAATTTATTTATAAAAATTAGCAAAGAAAAAGCAAGGCTGGCCCAAGGAGATAGGCAACTGCCTATGGTAGCAAAAAATAAATAAATAAACACAATGAACAATAATATGTTTCGATTCCTTGAATCTAATTATGTAACAGTGTTTTAAAAATTATATAAGTTAATAAGTTTATTTAAGGTTAAATTTTATGGGGTTGCCCATGGCAGCAAAAACACTTGGACTGGCTCTAAAAAAAAAAAAAAAAAAAATTGACATTATTTCTTCGAACGTTCCTGTATAATAAAATTGTAAATGTTTACACATTAGTTGCATTTAATATTTTATTTCTGGAAATTGTCATTCAATTAAATAATAAAAAACTAATACAAAATTAATTTGACGAATTTAACTTATTACAAATAAAAATGCCATAAAATTTTTTGATGAAATTATACAAGCTTCAAAACAGTATATTTTTTATACAAATTGAATTAAAATATTTGTCACATCATGAGAAAAATTTTCGCTTCTAACCTATCCTATCGTTTATATCATTGATGAAGAAGACTTTAGATATGTTATTGATAATTTTAAAGTTATATCGAAGGTTGAAAAAAAACTATATACCAGATTCATGAGGCACAAAATAATATAAGATTATATTTATTTATAGAAAAATTAATAAAATACAAAAACTCGCAAAAACAGATAAATATTTAAATCTGAGTAAAATAATGCTAGAAAACATTTTCGTGTTGCAAAAAGTAGACCGTGGCACCCCAAAAAAATGATTACTTGAGACAACTTCAAGCATTTGAAGCACGTGTTAACTATATACATCATTACAGTACATCATTTTGAATAATAAACTTTGAATTATTCATACACTGTATTCACAATACATATTCTTGTAAAAATATACGTAGAACCCAAAACCAAAAAAAAAAAAAAAAATGATTACTTGAAACAACTTCAAGCATTTGAAGCACGTATTAACTATATACATCTTTATAGTATATCCTTTTGAATAATGAACTTTGAATTATTCATAAACATTATTCATAGTAAATATTCATGTAAAATTATACGTAGATTCGGTAGTTGAAAACTAGTATAGATTTACTATTTTTGCCTCCAATAAAAAAAATAATGGTTAAAATGATTCAATAGTAAACTATATGCACAAAAATATCAACTTACCACTAATCGTTTAATATTTGGCACTTTAAAACGCACTTTAAGACGCAGAACCCAAGTTTTATCATTAGAGAGATTTATTCGCATGCTAGGAGGTAACCAAACTCCTTTGGATTGACTCCATAAGCCAAATAAATGTCGAGCAAGGGGGCCTATATTTAAATGTTTACATGATTCAATAATTAATTCTTCAACAACATAATAACTTTTTGAGCTAAAAATGAGTGGCTGTTCAAGAGTGTAGAAATCTACTGTTATTTTATTTTCCATCTCGTATTAAATTATGTTTACACTTTTAAAGATAAGTTATGAGAAAGAATTATTAAACATTTAATATATTAGTTTTTCACAGTTTTGACAAACAACAATAAAACACACTGGGAAAAATGTTTAACAGATCTATCCACATTTTTTGCTATTATTAAGTTCAGATTGTGTAATTGAGCATTTTACTGTTTATAACACATGTAAACAAAGTACATAACTTCACAGTTCACACTAATAAACTATCGACAGACAACGTTGCCACTCTTGTAGTTATTTCTCTTTATTTTCATTTAAAGTTTCTAAAAATAAATCATTGGGTATTCAATTTAATCATAGAGTATTTTTGTTATCAAAATTATAGTATTTTAATCTTGGAATCATATATCTACATCGTTATGTCTTACAAATGCACTGTATTGAAAAGAGCTTTATTCACAAGGACAGCACACAAAGAATTTTTGAGACTAGAGATTAATTTTGATTCTTGCTTTGATTTTCTATCATAACTAATTGCAAGGGACCGATTTGAATGAAATAATTCTTTTTGAGCTAAACGTATCATAAAAGTTTAGAGCAAATTTTAGATTAAGTTCTAAGTAATTATATTGTAGTTAATCATCAATTAAGTCTAAGACGCTGTAGTGAGACTAAGTCATGTAAATAAATCGAAGGATATTCATGATTGAGATATTCATCTAACTGTAAACTACTAACAAAACTATGAACTCTCTAGTTATAGCTGTATACTCATTAATTTGAATCATTAGGAACTCAAGAATACACATTATTTTATCCTTTCTCACTTTAAGCTCTTATTTTTCTAGCTCGTTGCTATTTTTGTGATGACGAATAGAAATCTCAAGATTTAACAAGGATTTAGGATTTCCTAAACAAAACTATAAGTTCTATGTCTATAGTCCTGTTGTTATGAGTTTTAAAGCCGTAGTAATAGCCTCTCCTATAAGGCGATTTCACGCAGTAGGGCAAATTCTCAAATTTTGACAATTCTGGCTTTAGTTTCAAACGGAAGGGCAGTTTATTGTTTGTCTATTGGCTGTTGTAAACATGAAAATGAATGGGAAGGACATTATAGTAGGTCGTGAAGTTGCGACAAATTGCCTTATTTCAGCGATACGAATAAAGATTTTGACTCCTCTTGTATATCTTTTTCATTAAAATTTAAAAGAAAATCCTTTTAGTACACTAGTAGTTTAACTTACTGAAATTATTGGGCTATTAGTGAGAAACCATTTTAGAATATCGCTTCTGCGTATTATTAGTGAAAGAGCTGACATCTGTGATGTTCAGAATTTTTTGCTTCTGCTTTTATAACATTTGAGGTAAAAGTTAGAGCTAATTAAGAAACCGACGAAAGTGGTATTTTAAAATATCGTAAAAAGTTGAATTACAGATATTCTTAATTTTATTCTTATTTCTCTGTAAAAATAAACTTTATTCATCATCCGTCCATGTAAAACCATAAGACTATGGACAGTTTTATTTTTGTAGCATTACTCTGCCAGTGGTGGTCTGCATTACTCTGTATAAGAAGACAGCACCAATACACCCAATATTTACTCAGGAATCTAGCCCAAGCCTAATGAATAGAAGCTCTAACTATTGTGCAATATGGGTTGTATGGAAAAGAAGATCATGTTATATTAAGTATTATCTAGACTGCGTTACAAGGAAGCTTACCATGCGATACAAATTTCAATAATTATCCCTAATAGTGGAAAAGTAAAAGACAAGGCCGTAGACTGGGGAACTGGTCTCCTCCCGAAATTCTAGAAGACCATTTCGTCAAAATAAAATGTCCCACTTGTGTTTAGCTGTCATTTGTCTAGCTGGATAAGAACACAAAAAAACGCTTTGGCTATAAAAAGTTTTGTCGAGCCTCTGTCCGAAAATTTAACATTTTCTTTATATTTTGCCTTTTCTTGTTAGGAAGATAATAATGCCATCCAACCTTTTTAACTATTTGAGTTAAAAATGGATAATTGTTATATCTCATCGATGCCTTAATACCTTAATTTTGTTTTACTCTAGTGTCATTCACAAATAACAATGTCTTTCCTCTTTGGTCCCCCCTTGAAACAATTACTGGCTACAGCCATGGTAAAAGATGCAATAGTCATTATATCTTTGACAAGATTACTTCCGGTTACTCCACTTCAGAAAGTCTATATACCTAAAGGCATACTTTTTCTTTTTTCAAAGAGCAATAAAAATGAACCCAGAATTTAGACATGAAATTGTTTTATTCATCTGACTAAAGTTATGTGGTATTTTATCATTTTGTGAATTGTATTTATTAAAAACCTAGAAAAATATGATTCGATTAGTATTTTGAAAAATTGCATTTAGTGTATTTGAAAGATACTAGATGGCAGCACAATGCAGACTAGAATATGAACGACTTTTCCTATTTCGGTATTATCATTTATTAAAAATGTTAATTTTTAATAATTTTTAATAAAAGCGATAAATTCATGTTATTATGTTATATTTTGTGAATTACACTGTAATCTCATTGGTTTGTTGGTCTATGGCACAAGAGTTAAATACAGAAAAGAGGACTTTAAAGAATCGTTAAATAGGCATAGTACTTCCATGACTGTTGGATCTGTGGACTGTATAAATTTCGAATACGCGTACTCGTAATGCCGATAGTGTTCAATCTACTTAGATTCAACCTGATTTATACACTGTTAACAAGTGTTAGGTTAAATATACATGGTAAAAACTGGGGGTTGCAGTGTGTCATCGATTACACTACAGTATTATCAAGGACTGCGATGAGCCCAGAATCACAAAGTTGCCAAATGAAAATATCATTGTTACCATTGGTGGATCAAAAGACATGGCTGGCAGAGGACAAGACTACAGATTAGGGCATGATCCTCGGAAATCCAGGACGTATGATCA
The DNA here is from genome assembly GCA_032207245.1 of Pardosa pseudoannulata. Taxonomy (NCBI): domain Eukaryota; kingdom Metazoa; phylum Arthropoda; class Arachnida; order Araneae; family Lycosidae; genus Pardosa; species Pardosa pseudoannulata. The sequence continues at coordinate 19,574,084 of CM063505.1, forward strand.
CTATAAGTGAATTATGAGAATATTTAGTCATCATACGTCCTCGAAATTCGGGGACAGTCCACAAATTTACATCTTTTTAACATTTTGTCCCCCAAAAACTTTGACTCTTGAGGTCATGAAAATCCCCTAATTAAAAAAATACGATGTTTACATTCGAAGTATAACCCTAACTCTTACTTGAGGCATGTCGATGGTTCAGAACAGTTGAATGGATGAGTCAATCCCATTTGACAAGTTCGATTACAAAAAAAAAAAAAAAAAAAAAAAACGATTCAGTTGAGTGGTTGGTTCTTGATTAAAACTGGTTCTGCACAAATTGCATAAAATGGACAGTACCTTCTGAGACTGATTTGAGTCATTTGATAAACTACTTCAGAAGAAAGAGGAAAATAGAAGTTATAAACAAACCATCGATTATTTCTACCGTAAATAGTTAAAGTTGGTGTTAATTATTTTTAAATTTTAAAAATTACTAGTTAAACACAATTTTTAAAACTTTATTGATAAATGTATTTTTACATTATTATAGTAATTTTCATTTTCAATGATGAAAAACTGGTACATCGTACTTGTAAAAAGGTTTCGTTTAAGGAAATGTAATTGGGGCGTGATTAAGATGATTTGAACCAATCTTCGATTAAAGATTTTTCTCAGTAAAATTTCAAATGAAGTTATTACCTAGTGGTTATTAATGAATCGATATACTAAGTATCCAATTTTTCCTTGAAGGCTTGATAAGATGTTTAGTTTTATTTACATTTTTAATTTGAGCAAGAATTTCTGGACAATGTGTCACTCGAAGGTAATTGGAGATATGTAGATGATATTGCTGTTGCTTTGTTTATTTTATAGGAAAAATATATTTTTACTGAAAACAGCTTTTACTCGTAAGAAACTTTACATTTAAGCAGCTTTTGATCATGTATTATTGGTAAAAAATATATAAAATCAGCAATTTTTATTTTTATTGTAATAAATTGAAGTTTAAGTGTGTAACAATAGGTAACGGTATAAAGAGGTTTTCTTTTCATAATTAAAGATAATTGAATATACTGAGAGTTTCAGAAAATATTCCTACTTTTACAGTATTGAAATAATAAAGTGTTCAGTCAGTAAAGATTTACAGTATGGGCGCACATGTTAGTGTCTTATTGCCCCGAATATGTTCCCTGTACCGAGGTACTTTTCCACGGTGATCTGCATGTGCATGCACAGCTGTGGGAGGATTTTCCTAGAGGAATTTAGGACTCCAATTCTTCACGTCAAGTTTAGGGACCCCTTCAGAGAAGGTATAGATCACGGAATGGCAGCGTAACGGTCAAGCTCTCACAGAGATGTAACCGTGAGTTATGGGAGCAGGGGCTAAAAAGTAATGTCAGCTTGCACAAAAGGGGCTACTTTAATGAGCCCACCTGCACTCCCGAAGGGCATACAGATGGGGGAAAATTTCCCGAAAAGAAGCGATTGGATAGGAAGAAAAAAAAGGGGCGTTGGGACCGAGGTGAGGAGTATGGAAACGAAGTTAAGGAGAGGAGTTGAAGTCGGGAGTCGAGAGAAGTGAGACAAGGATCCACCAGCATCAACTCGTCCTCTGCGCCCTGACCGACACCGCATGAGGAAAGCCCCTGCCTGATCATTTGGACCCACTGAAAGACCGACACCGCCCCGCTCACCATCACCAACTCTTCCCGTGCGCCCTGACCGACACCGCGTGAGGAAAGCCCCTGCCTGCTCCCCTGTGCCTTTAATATAGGTAAAGATAAAATAATATTTACAGTCACTTAACTTAGGCCTCTTTTAATAATTTAACAGTGGGATAGAATTGTAATAATAATAGTGTAAATATAAGACATGAATAATTGATGATTGTGATATATAATAATTAAGGATCTATTTGTAAATGAATGTACAGAATAAATGTCTGAATCTCAATATAAAGTATTATATTCTTTCTGTATTTCCCCCTTGTTATGAACACTGGTGTATAGGTTGTAAGTACATTACAACATTCCCCAAAATATTTTCTAGTGTCCCCAGATTTTCCTTGAATTCAGGGACACAAACTAATTTGTCCCGAAGTTACTGTTTAAAAATATGGGCACTGTAAGGCAGACAGAAAAATTCTTCTTTACGCCGTTAAAATCCAAATTCTTAGCCACAAAAATATTAACTTATGCGGAATGGATGAAGAATATACTGTGGTGTTTCATTGGTAAAAACGTTCCGAAAATCATACTGTCAACGTTATTGGGTAATTGATATATCCACACACTTAAATAAAAAGAAATTTTATTATTTTCTTACAGTCTCATCATCAATCAGCACCAATGATAAATTCCAGTTAATTCAGCATTCTGAAAATCTATGACATCGAGATGTTAAAAGTTTGAAGAGATTTATTACTTCTATTGATTAGCTGCACTTCATGAGAAAAAAATATATATCTACAATATATCAGTCTATGTTGGTAAGATTCGAAAGTTGTGCATTGTGGTCTTAAATTTTAAATCCCGTTTCGATTTATTTTATTGTATAAAATTGATCAAGACCTTTGAACATTCAAAATTCGCATTTGAAACTTCAGAAAATGGGATTGCCGTAGGAGGAATAAGTTATATTCAAATGTTTGTTGCACCCCAAGCCTTGTAACAACATCTGTTGGTCCAAAATAATACGAATATATTTTTGGGGCTTTCAGAACAAATTTATTTACATCCGTTAATTCACATATCTTTATACTCTATACAAAAACTTATACAATCATGAAATCAACTTATCAAACGCACATTTATGATGTAACAAAAATTGTGATACTTTTTGATAGGAGAAACTTTTTATCTAAACAGTATACATAAAATATACTTTAATCTTTTTAAGGTTCCAAAATAATTATTTTTGCGATAAATAATTAAAATATTGGTGCAATTTCGAAGTTTCTCTCCCCAGTTTGTGAGGTTTAAAATAAGGACTTAAATTTCAGCTTTGCATCAGGAAATCAATAATTTACAATCCAACAATCGAATCTTACCATATTTACAAAACTTTCAGGAAAGGGCTTTATATAAATTCTTCTAACATAATTCCAAATCTTTTAAGAAACACTTCACTTCATACGTAAGTATGAAATTAATAATTTCATATATGAATTTATTCGATCGAATTGGCTTTGAACCAATTTCTCACAGATTTTTCTTTACAACCACGGAATATCTTTACAACACATTCAAAGAGAGTACATGAAAATCACAGTTTTTGTTAATAAATATTATATCACTCTTTACCTTGCTTTCATTAAGTCACTATGCACACTCTGATCACTCAAATTGTTTTGACTGGTCCTCTTATTTCAATCAGTGTTGCTGTTTTTAAGTATTTAACCACTTTAAGCAGCAAAGTTGCTATTCTACACAAATGCAGATCATAAAAATACTAACTTTCATTAAAATTTAATAATCATTAACATCTAACACATGAAATGCAGTTATATATGCTACATACAAGACAAACATATTTAAAAATAATTTTACATAATGTAGAGAGCTAGCAGTTGCACTATAATATTTGTATAAAAACGAATTATATTAACTTTTTGACAGCCCATGGTATTACTTCACAGACAACATGGAATTTAAATCATATATCTATATATATATATATATATTTCAATAAAATTCAATGTTTAGATAATATTCTCATACCAGCTCACATACAAAATGAACAACGTGTATGACCACGGAAAAAATACACAAGTCATGATTTACATAAACTTTGAGATAGGTTAAAACCCGAAGAAGAAATGAATATGGTATTAAAAAAAAAAAAAAAGTAAGCAAGGTTTAATGATACACACCTATTCCAAATATCAGGGGTTCAAAAACTTTTATAAGGGCAGATTAGTTAATCGAGTAGAATTAAACTATCGTTACAAAAGTTTAGAGCAGATAATTAACTGTAATTAAATTATTAAAAATTTTGAGAAGACTCCGTATGAGGACGACAAAAATTAGATAAATTCTTTTGAAAATGTAAATACATGATTCATTGAAGGTTCTCAACCTGTGGGACATACTTTTAGAGGAGGGCTTTCCACTAGGACAGTGTGTAACACTAAATAGAGGGGAGGGGGCGTAAAAATATCGAAATTAAAACATCATTAAAAAAGGATTAATCTACTAAAAAAATAGCTAAATAAAATTCCTTCTGCGATTTAAAATAGGAATATCAGTAAAAACACACTTATATATTGGATTGTATCAACACTGTACAATGTATTTAATAATTAGCTGATAACTACTAAATTAAAAACAAATTTAATAATTTTTAGTGACTTATTTCGACCGGTATTGCAGGGTAGAGTTATTCAAATATCAATAAATTTACTTATTCTTGGTAATTTGTGAGATTTGTAATGGAGGTCGTAATAGAGTCAAAATAGTCAATTACATTATTATTGGACACATTGTTATCATATGAGAGAAGGGCGGTGACACAATGAAAGTTGTGGTGGAAAATTGGGTGGCAAAGACTGAAAGGTTGAGAACCGTTGAATTAATTTTTAAGTTAAATTTTTTACCCATCTTAAAGATCTATTCTGATGCTTATTAATTACAATATATCATTTGTGTAAACAATGTCCATTTGCCATCATGCCAAAAATGAACTTTGTTAACAGGAACCCTTTGAAAGTTTTAAATGTATATAAAATGTAATGCAAGCTAATTTCAAAATGCTAATTTTGAATGTTTGTAATTTTGTAGGAGATAACGTTCCGTTATCCAATATTAAAATTACGATAAGCTGGAAGACTGGTGAACCCCTGTTTCTTTCATTAAGGTCAGCTGATGCTCGTAACAAACATTTTTGAAACGATATTAAAAAAAAAATATATATGTTTTAACATGTCTGATAATTTTCACATATTTACATTGTCCTATTTACATTTTGACTCGTGCATAAGATTTTGTTTTTTACAGTATCCGTTGATATTTAGTATCAATTTTTGATGAAATTTTTAATGTTTATGTAGATGCATTCGTTCTTTTTGTTTAGTTAATTACGTTCCTTTTTAAACATTACAGACGATTTTGTTGTGGTCTAAATCCCAACCGGACCTTAACGTCTACAGAACGTTTTTGAAAATATTCAATTTTTTCCCCGTTATGTTTGCCCAGCATAATGACAAATCGATTAGAAAATCCAATTTTTTAATGGATCATTGAAAAAAATAGTACTTCTGAGTAACGTTTCACATATATTAGAGGCTTTTTCAAAAAATATTTCATATTAACCGATTATCTTTATTTTAAATTACAAGGATATCAGCAGTAAAATTTAGGCAAAGCACATTTCTTCTCAGCATTGCAAAACTTTGATATCTCGAACAAACTTTACACTGATCACGAAATAAAATAATTTCAATGACTTTTCTCTACCCGTATGACTTGTTAATACATTTTATTGCTAAATATCTCTTCATATAAGAAATATTGCGTATTATAATGACTTCAAATTAAACAACAGACAAAGTTAAAAGTCATTAGCATGATTTCAAAATACATGCATAGATAACATGTGTAGGTATGAATACACATAAAGTTTTTGAATACTTCCTTCCCCAAGAATACATTTTTTTAAAAATTCAATTCTTTTTTGCTTAAATTACATTCACACATACACACATCACCTTAGTTCACAATGTTTATAGCATACAGCATCTTAATAAGTGACATACTAAATAAACCAGAAACTGTATTTTTTTTACATGTACATGCATGTGAAGTATGCATGTACAGATAGATGATTGAACACAAATACACTCAATCATAGTGTGAGAGCATTCGATTTAGTTCTGGATTTGTAAAATGAAAATGGAGCTATAAATTAAGATAAGTATATAATTATGGACTAAGTGAGCTATTGGATATTTTAATAAAAGTAATAGTTCTAGAGAACCTACGTTTTGATTCATTAGTAGAAATCGAACACCTAAATAAGGTTTTTTAAATTCTAAACTTTCTAGGAGCAATACTCTAGCAAAGCTACTGTTATTTAAACAGATACTAAAGATGTATAATAAAGTACTTACACATTAGGTACTATTTACACAATATTTGGTGTAATAACCTATCATTTAAAATTTATCTCTCTCTTTATAACAATATTTTGCTAAGCCAGGATGATAGTGGTTAGAAGGCCATAGAAAGTTTCAATAAAATTAAACACCAGCATTATGAAAATATGTGAGAAATATTTGAAGTAAGTTATAAGTACATATTTGAAGAAATTCCAAAAGTCATTGCGTGGCATACAAATTAGTTGCTCGCCTATTAATGTACTTCGACTCAAACCTGTTCGCATCATTCATGCACTTTTGTGATGCAAGTGATAAAATTTTTCTTCATATCTTGAAGTAACACAGGTCCTACATTTAACAATCGCTTATGCAACTTGAAACTTTACTAGTAGGCATGGAGTTACATTCTGCCTTTTGAGAGCATTATTATTTACACTGAGGAATTCTATAAACATGATTTCAATGAGGAGTATGTACACGCTTTCAATAAATATACAGTAATTTAAATTATATTTAATAAACACATTTCTTTGGCATATGGAAAAATATCAATGTTAACAAGTGAAATGCAGTTTTAAAAGTAAGACATGTAAAAAGAAAATTTATATCTATAAAGGTAAGATTGTAAAAACAGGTCATAGAAAAATATTAAACTACATCATAATGGTAAGTCTTAAAATATAAATTGAGACTGCTAGGGACTGGAAAGAAGTTATATATAATATGAATACGCGGCTGTGTAAAACCCTCAGACATTGCATTTATGGTGAACAAAATACAATGAGCTAAAAATGGTTGAAAAAAGTAAAAGACTAAAAAAGGCTTTTATACTAAACAAATTCAAAAGGTTTTTGTTTTTAAATTTGAAAGTTTTTTTCTCTAACCCATATTTTAAAATTGAATCCAGGAGAAAAAAATTGCCTCTCTCTGAAACAGATCAACCATTACGTTTTATTTATGGAAAATTTGAAAAAAAATTGAGAAATTACAATGCAGTTTAACTTTTTAAAACTTGTTCCTATTATTTTTTAAAGATTATTCAATCGATCTTATTTAATGAATTAAATTTTCATTTAATATGACTATAAATGAAATAGTTCGTTAATTAAAAGCAAAATATTTTATTTTTATAATAATTTTATAATTTGGAATAATAATTTCATCTATTCAAATTATCCTTCAGAAACTGGATTAATTGTATACATTTGTGTTTACTTTATACGCGATTCATAAATACAAATATTTAACAGCTTAACTTTTAATTATATATGTTTATATCAAGAAAAGTACCTTTTCAAGAACTTTACTTATTTCCAAATATAATCAAAGAACTAGTTTCGCTTATTAAAGCAAACTAAAGTGTTACAATTTTAGATACTCTTTAAACGCTTATTTTATATATTATATAATGTATTGTATTAGGTTTCAATGTTATATTCTTTTGTTGTTAATCGGAACCCGAAGCCAAATTTTGAAGCTTTCTAACAATTCTATAACAAAGCAATATCGTATGTAGGCAAGAGCAGTGTTCTATGTGCCAGGATGGTACTAAGAGAGACTTAGAAAAACTATTGTACATGAGTATTAAGCAAGCAGGATATAGTTTTCCCACTTCAAATATGGCTAAAAGGCATAACACATGCATTAAGCTCCATTCTTCGATGTAATTAAAGTGCTCGGCACTAAATCATTTACCGTTTCGATGAACAGCGAGATAGGTTGTTAGAATACCAATAATTTCACAGCATTTGATTTGAAATTGCAGTTTTACATTCTTTTAGCGTGGTTATTTGTTGGGGATAAAATTCCTATAAGCATACAATATATTGTCCCTGACGTGTTTCTTCAATGGCGCGATAGAAATAAATACAGTAAAATAATGGTGAAAAAAAAACACTGGGATTTTATAGGCTGGAAAAATGTGTCATAAATAGGTAGATTACTTAATGGTGGAAAATCCATTGCTAGTCTAATAAACTTTAAAAGTAATTCAAATATAGAGAAACTAAAGAATCTTTAAAGTTTTGTAGTAGATTTTAGATGACGTTACTAGTTGCTATGTTAATGCTTTCCGCTTGCTTTGTTTAAATGATTTAATATTAGACAATCTATGTTTCTATTGTAGAAAATAATATATCGAATTTAAATTGTAATTAATATATGAATAAGATAAAAACAGAACGCATCAATCTTTGCTCAGTTTTATTTAATAATTCTTTCTGTATTCAGATGTTTGTAAGAAGCTTCCTAATTTTGGCGAGAAAGACATACTTCTGGTACTAATCTTGTTAGTTACCGTTAGAAAAGTTCAATGTATTATATGCATGAACTACCATAATATAAGTTAGTTTTATTAAATTTATATAAAATATTAGATTTTCCACTTAAGTTAGTTATAAAATTTATCTACGATTAGTTAATTTTACCATTTCAAGTTTGTTGAAATAATCTAGGAAATGAAAGCTATTTAGAAGTTTTTTTCTTGAGAAACATTATCTAAGATGAATTAAACAATTAAGATATATTTGTTAAAAAATTTATTGAATGTTTTTATGGCAATTGAATTTTATAAAAGTTTTGTAGAGGAGTCAGGATTTTTGGGAATTAATTATTCAAGCAACGTTCTCTTAAATATTAACGCATTGTGTGCATGTACATTTCGCAGCGGAATTGTACCGGGAGCTGGCGTTTTGCAAGTAAATTTAGTTATTCAGTTAAATCTCAATAGATTGAAAATTATTTCATTTTTTAACTAACTTTTCGTATTTTATATTGAAATATATAAACAAATATATAAATAGAAATGTATAAATAACAACCATAAGACTTTTGTAAACAAAAAAAATATTTTTTAATGGATAAATCTTTAAAATAGTATCCTAATATGAAAAATCAAATAGGTTGGTTGGTTGGTTGATTGGAGTTTAATGGCGCTAAATCCTCTAGAGACAAACTTCGCCAAACAAGATGTGGCAATAAACTAAAGACGAAACTTAGAAAGAAAATTTTTTTTGACAAAATATAAAATGAAAGGTTCTAAAACGGATTAAAGAAACAATAAAAACATAACATTCAACAGAAAACACGAATAAAGATTGAGTTATTTACAAATTAACAAGAATTGGAAATTGAGTGAATAATTAAGAGTTTAATTTAAAACATAATTAAAAAATTAAGGAAAAGGGAAAAAATTTGAAAATTGAACGATTAAAAATTGAATATGAGAAAATTGAAAAACAAACTAAAATCATATTTCGATATAAAAACCAGTATGGCGGAGAAAGGGGAACAAGTTTGGATGTGGAGTTTCCCCAATGATTAAATTAAGATTAGGAGATGGATTACCAAAAAATTTTATATATTGATTTAGAACAAACACAGGACGTTGAAAAATCAAATAGAAATAGTAGTATACAGTTTTAATTTTTTCGAATTGTGTTATATATAAACATTTTTCATTATAAAAAAATAAAAAGAGCAATCATAAAACTCATAATGTTTTACAGTGTGGTACCGTTCAAAGCATTTTCATCTATGAAGAGGTACACGGCAAAACCCGTACTAGTACGTGATTCGCGCTCAAGTATCAATCGACAGAAAACGTGCTAGTACGTGTCCCGCATACAATGTGTTAACTAGTAGGCCGTAGGATATAATACCGTAGGATAGTTTGAGCATCAAATAGTTTTATATACGTTTGCATCATACATTTTTAAGTAAGTAATGTAAGTTATAAAATGCAAATCATGGTGAGCTATAATGCTTTTAAATGTCTTAAAGACATGAAATAAGTGAATAGTAGTTTTAATTTCTTTTTACAATGCTTTGATATTTGCAGCATTCTTACGTGCATGAAATGTGCTTCTAAAAGCAATGCATTCAAAGTAAAGAAAAATATTACAGAAATATAGGAAGGTTACCTTTGTATTTAACGTATTGTGTGTACTTAACTAATTGCATTGAACTAATAAGAAATAGTGGTCGTTATTATACGGCTTATGTAACAACGGGATATATATTATATTATATTTACTATTTGTCATTAAAACATTTGAAGCAGGGTAAAATTTTGCGGAATAAATCGGCATATCCTTTGTTACTCGCCGAGAAAGGTTTATTTTTCAGATGAGGTGTTATATAATAGTAGATATTGAGGAACAATCTGTTATTTATGCAAATCTTATAATCACAGTTCATCTAAAGCTTTACTAAAATATACGACTTCAAGGAAAAATTAGCTTTCAAAGAGTTTTATATGAAAATAGGAGGTAAGAAGCAATCTCTACAGCTAAATAGAACCCCCTAGAAATGTAAGTTGTTTGTGGCAAACTATGCTAAATATCCAGTGTAAAATATTAATCTAAAAATTATACAGCTTGCGTAACGAAAAGGAAGAAAGGTGGTTGTTAAACAAATCAGACATTTTTCTTTGTGTAGAAGTTGTAAATGGAAAGAGATTTGGCTTTGGAGCACTACGGTCTACTTTCTTGCTACACGAAGGCTAATGAGATAGGGATCTACTGCTTAAAGCACGAACATTCATGCCATCAGCGGGATTCGAACCCGCGAACTACGGTACTGAAGAGCAGCTCTCTACCATTCGACCATTATTCGGCTGTAAATGAGATAAATGTATAAAACAAAGTAACAAGAAAAGTGTAGCATAAAGCCGTTCTGACGTGTATACATAATAAAAGAGTGATACACAAATCTTATGTAATTAAAATATTTGGCTGTGAATACTTTTTTAGCATTCCTGATTTTCTCCGGTTTAATCTAATTGTTTATTGCTTCCTTTGTCCATTTTAGTTTTTGCTCTGCCTCTAAAAGCCCATTTAGTATCCACTGGACATGCCATCAACATCCAGGTTGTCTAATAAACACAGAAGACGTCGAGAGATCACTCAGTGGATCTTGTGGATTGCTTTTGGATCTTTCTCCGTTTTCAAAATTTTAGAAATAAAACAAAGTTAAGTTCTACGAAGAATGGTTAAAGCACATAGATATCTCAGAAATGACGTATTTTTTACGGGTAATGCTCAAATAAAAAAATGTATGAAATTTGCAGCCCCTTCCCTTTGAAAAGGTTTTTATGGACACCGTATTAATCGTATCATTTTAAATCATCAAATGAATAAAAGAAGAACGAGAAAGATTAATTTTAGAAGCTAGATATTTTAGGTTTTTACTATGGGATAAAACTTTGGACAAATTAATTGTTTTACGAGTATACTTAACAAAAATGCTAAAAATCCCTATTGCACCAGTGTTGTTCTTTGCATATTAGCGTGTGTCAATCATAGAAATATTTACTCGTCCTTAGTATTTTAATAAACTGATTAGTAAATAAATTGAATTTATTACTGAATGTTTTATCGAGAAGTATATGCTAACATTTGATGTTAATTGCTCTTGTTGTAGTTTATTTTTGAAATAATAGTGCACACATCGAAAATTATTATGCGTTCTAGTTGCCCGTTATTTATTTTTATAATATTTTCTGGTAAAGAATCATTAGTAAATAAAAATTATTCTGCATTTCCTGCCAGAGTTTCTTGCTTTCACAAATCGAAGAATCTTATTAGGCTTCAAAACAGCTGTAAAATCTGTTTTTCCTATTTCATTTTTACCTTTAATTATTAACTTATTTTTATTTAGAAGGAAAGGTACCAGCATCTTTTTATGAACAATTCTATTAAAAAAAATAATCAACTTTTTTTATGGTTGAAAAAATATAAATGGGTATTTATAACTTTGTTAATTATAAGAATAAAATGACCCTTTAATGAATAAACAATGGTGAAAAATATAAATAGTATTTATAATTTTGTTAATTATAACAATAAAATGACCACCTTTTAATGACTAATCAGTGGTGAAAAATTAAATCTCTCTGAACAAATTTCCTTTTACAATATTATGAACAAAATTAAAACCAGACATATGTAATATATTTATCCACAACAATTTTTGAATTTAAAATAACCGAAATGATAAAACATGCATATAAAATAATACTTAGAAATAATCATAAAATAATATTCATATATTGAGGTATAAGTCTACCTCTAATACATTTAGAAATGATAAGTAAGATTTTAATAAATTAAATAAAGTTAGATGTAAGTTAGTGAACATTTTTAAAACTATACATCAGAATATTATTTTATGATTTAGTTTGCTGATTAAATATAATTTCATGGCATTAAAAATATCAGATGTGCACATGATAGCATTTTTAATGACTTAGGTTCTTACTATAAATTAGATACAATTACTACAAATTTTTATACAATAGTAATTTAGACAGAATAAATAATTAATTTCAGTTTAATAAAAGAGCAACTATATGGAAGTTTTAAATGAAAATTTAATTGCAGCAAAAGTTGAAAAAGAAGTCAGGTTATAAGAACTATTTAGTGGTAAGACTATCAGAGGGAACTGTGACCTTCATAGAATGCAAGAACTTTATAGAATACCGTGTTCTTAATAGAATTATTTTTAAATAAAGTATTTATGCATAGCATAATTGAAAACAACAGTTTAAGTTAAAATTTAAAATAGGTAACTAGATAAAGTTAGTACATCTCATTTTTGAAATTGTTTAAACTGTGACAGCAAAAAGCACCATTTTACCCATTCATGGCGGAATAGAGCAACAAAGAACAATATGTGCTTTAAACTAGATGTCTAATTCCATACACACTGTTACATCTTCATCTTATTAGCACTGTCGTGTTTAAACAGAAAAAGACAGTGGCATATGTGGTAAAACAGAGTAATAAGTTCACGTTGTAATCTAAAACGGGTAGTGTCATAATGTCACACACCCTGCCTTAGAGTGCACAGACCGTATATTTAGGAGAATAAGCTACAATGACCAGATATATCTGGAAGACATATTTGTACTGAAAGTGTTCATTACATATACGACATTCTCTCAACGTAGGTCCCAAAACAGAATAATGACAAAAAGTACAAATACTTAACAAGTCACGAATATTTATTGAATTGTACTCTTAAACGAAGTAATAGAAAAAAATGGCTGATCCAAAATCGACACATTTCATGGAGTGGCGTTGTTTGTTGAAGAGGAAGTGTAAGGCCGCTATCTCAGAAGTTATGACCTTACATTCCGTAATTCTGTCTGAATGTTATACTAAGCAGTACAATTATTCATCCCCATGTCAATGAATACCTTCTCCTTTATCAGTTTGAAGATTACGGATATTTGCTTTCAATTAAACCTTTAATCAAGATACATGCCAAGCATTAACACTATATACATTCTTATCAACTCTGGTTAAAGTCTGATTATGTATACGAAATCACCGATGGGTAGACTGGCAAGGATATTCTATTTCTACAATAAACGAAGCTAAGCGAAAACGGTGGGGGAATTTGAATCCTCCTTCCACAGAGTTCTGCAGAATCGCTCTTTTTATCATTTTGCTTAGCTTTGCTCTTTCTATATACTTTTGCACTTTCTAATATCCTAGTACCAAAAGAAAATAATGTTAAGTACAATATTAGATGTTTCCTTTAATAATATATATTTCAATGAATCCCGTGACTCCACATACTTTATAAACAAATTCAACATGGGAAAAGGGCTTTCCTTTTTTCCTATATAGACTCGCCTTTTCCCAGACATGCGCAGATCTGACAAGGGATCTCACCCGTAAGCGGATTATACTCTTCGGATCTGTTGTACTGCGTAGTATATCAATGTTTAAACATTGTCACTTTTTTTTATCTCAAGAAATTTTTTTACCTCCAACGTTTCAGTGTGATCCATTCCATGTTAGATCTATACAGCAAATTATTCTTTTTTAATTCTATTAAAGGTTCGTTTCTTTATTTGTTTTGTTGAGTCTTTCTGAGGTTCACGTGTATTATTGCCAGTGTTTCGTAGTTGAAATCACAACATCACACAACAGTATATTTCAATGCAGTTTACATTAGAATTAGGAAAAAGAAATTTTAATGTAAGTGAGAGTTTATGATCAGCGTGACTATACACTTAAGGAATTTTAAAGGATTTGATAACTTTAAATGTTATTAGAACTCAAACTGCATGCTGTGGAGGAAAACCTGGTTATCTCATGTTCTACCTCGTGGGAATGTACAAAACACAACAGTTACAAATCTCATATAAGCAGAGCCGTAACTAGGTCCTTTAGCGTCAGTGGCAAAAAACTGATCTGCTCACATACCACCCAATATAGTGAGAAAATATATAAATGTTTTTTTCTATAACATATATTTAGACTGAACTCAAAATATTGTGTTAATTCTTAAAATGTTCCTAGTTTATTAATTTTAAATTTTTTCTTCTATCTTTATCTTAGTAATACTTAAAAATATTTTCGAACACTCAAGGGGGATTATTTTGCTCATAAACTGAATAGTTTATTTGAGGGGAATATTTTTTCCTTTTTACGTTGAATTTTCATAAAAAATTGATGATTTTCTAAATTTAAATTTAGTTTTAATGACTTTAATAAATTTAAAATTTAAAACGAATACCCGGCTTTATATAAAGGCATATTAAGAGTGTTTGGTAAACATTTTTTAAGAATCCATAATAAGTTCAGTCTCTAGGAGCATTTTAAAAAATAAGAAAATTCATATAACAGTAATTTTTAAACACATTAGATTTTAAAAATAAAATCTGATTCTATAATAAAAAAAATATATTTTTAAATTTTTCCTTATTTCTACTTGGGGCGAATCGTCTTCTTTTGGACTCCCTTTTCCTCACTGTGCGGTGCCCCTATGACTGATACTCCCATGGCAAATGCCACCTTTGCCACGCCCTAGTTACGGCTCTGCATTTAAGTACTGAAAAATATATTTAAATAAATAAATTAACAATCACCATTCAACAACTAAAGATAAACTTGTACAATTTCTACATTAGGAATGTTTCAGTACTCATCAAATTGTCAGCAACGGTTTAAGTACATGACAAAACATATATCAGTAAAATAAATTTAAAACATTTGAAATGATTAGAAAATAATACTGAAACTTGAAATATTACACACATAATAATAATGAATCAAAATCAAATGTAATGTTCAAGTAATTGGTATCGAACAGTTAAATATATTCTTAAATTTAAAACAAGTAATTTGAAGCACAACTATTTAATCATACATATAAATACTCATATTTATTTAAATGAGGGTTAGTACTGTATTGTTTTTTTGTTATCTTATAAAAATCTTTAAGGAATTTGTAAAAATATTTCTGCTCTGATTAAGTTTATTTATAGACGCAGATTTACAGGCATGTATAGATTAACCCAGTTTTATGAAAATAATCACATAAAGTAAAAGTAAACACTTTTTTTGTGTTTTCACGGGAAGAAATTTTTTTGATTAAATTGCTGTTTATGTTTTAAACCAAAAAACTTTTTTTTTAAAGATTTAATAAAAATATCACTTCTCCGAAAATTCTAAACTATTCACACGTATATTTATATGCTCTCAATACATAGCACTTTCCTAAGGCACTTATAGCAAGTGGTTTCTGACAGAAAATAAATACAATGGTCCAAATAGATACCGATATCAGAATATTTTTGGATTAACTTAAATTTCATTTAATGGTTAAGTCATATTTAATAAAATGAAAGAAAAACTAACTTCAGTTATATCTTTCGTAAATATTTGGAAAGGAAAAAATACTTGGAATGCTTTTTTTTTATTTTGAGGTACTGATGTACACTTTGAGTTATGAAGAAAAATGTTTTTGAAAGTTTATTACTAAATTACAATGACTTAATGTGCGTTGCATTTTAATTTCCTGATTTACAAAACTTCCATCAAAGACATTTTTTATGTATAGTGAAGGAGAAATCCGGAAAGCCCAAACTGAAATAGTCCTTTTTATATATTAAACGTAATTTTAGAGCAGGATTGTTTTGAGTTATTTATAATATTATTATTATCAGTTTCCTATAGTCAATTGAAACTGCATTTTGAGTTGCTTCAATTATAAGGGTGACTATAATAATTGCACTTTCGGGTTTGAAGTTTCAACAAGTAAAGATCAAATTTTCTGATTGGAAAATGGTCTGTTTAGTAATTTAAAGACATTATTGTGGTTTAAGAAGGTTTATTTTCAGTCTTCTTTAAGAACAATGAAATGTATATTACGTATATTTTTCTTAACAGTTCAGACGTTACTTTTATCAGAGAGTTATATGTTTACACAGTATCCTATTAACCCTTTGCGTGTCCTGTACATCACATAAGATATATACATGTAATGCTTTACACGCTTGCATGTCACGTGATACACAACTATATTTCAAGCGGAAAATAATTTAGTATAACGTCTTGAGTTATATTTTTGCAGTTAGACATGTGAAATATGTATGAGATATTATTTTCCCATATGGGAACAGCAAAAGGATTAAGAGATAATTTTTCATCTGGCTGGTACTTTGTATCTGACTACAAGTCTAGTGCCGTTATAGATTATTTCATCTTCAGGTTGATAGATGGTTTGCTAGTATATTTATCAAGGAATTATTCAGAGAAAATTGATGTCTATTCTTACTCTCATACCTTGAAAACCTTATTCAAGGCCTTTTTTTTTCAAAAGGCAATCAAATAAGATTTTTAATGACAGTCTGCTATACACAGCTTTTTTGGTTTCATTTTACATCTTATTAAAAGCCTCACAAAACCTACAGATATTGTGGTTTCCCTAATCATGGTCATAAGACAGTATCGGTTCAGGAAAACGTAGTTTACAAGATTTGACAAGTGAAAGGTAAATAATTATCTTTCCATTTTTGTATTTCACAAAAAAAAATGACATTAGTTGCTGCCTAGAGGAAAAAAATGTGAATGGTTTATGAAGAAACTAAATAAAAAGAAACTCTTAATATTAAGTTCCTGTCATAGAAGCATCCTTTCACTGAAACTGGATGATTACACAGTCGCTTTAATTACGTCTTGATAAAATCATTCGTATATATGGTTAGAAATTTAACGAAAGATTATTAAAAATTTAGAGATTTGCTTGTTCAGTATCACACCTATAAGAGACAATAATCAAAGTTTTTGATACTAGAATAAATATAAATTATTTACTATGAATTTAGTAAAAATAATCATTTGCCAGGTTTTGACATTTAATTTCCTTTAACTCGGAAGATGTTTTCAATTGTTTTTTCGAGGTAATGAAAATATTACCTTCATAATTTCTATCTAGAATCTGTCATAGTTGAGATTCGTTGCGATTTTAAAATATTTTAAAGGAATGTAAATTAATGTCATTATTAATGTAACCATTCTTTTAAGCTAATTAGTTACAAGCAAAGAAACTGTTTCATCGCTTAGGTGTCAATTCTGACGTTCTTGTTAAGTTTGGTATATTTAATTAGGAAAATAAAAGGTTATTTCTTTTATGTTTTAATGCCAGATTATAAAAGAGGCAAATTTAGAAGAAAGGAAAGAAATAAAACTCAACATAATGGTTTCTAGTGAGCAGGGCCTGATTTATGATTAAGCCACTGGCCGAGGGCCCCCCCCCAAAAAAAATTAAAAACAATTTTTGAGACAGCATTTTCACTTTTATATTTATTTACACTTTTTCGTTTATGAAAGTTCACACATATATTTCAAAGAGGATGTGTGGGTGGAATAAAAACAGTAACGGAAAAAAAGGCAGGTTTTGGCCAGGCCAAGGGTATACCCCTTCACACTTCGTATAGTTAGTTATTAATACGCTAATTACATGGCATAACAGTGTTTTTAAGATAAAGTCAGTCTTACGTTATTGATTTTTGCATTTGATAATGGTTTATGAAAGGGAGTTAGTCTTAAGACTTGTGCCTAGAGTCCACAATTTTCTAAATTGGGCCCTGCTATTACGTACCGAAATATATATACACAAAGCTAATATGAAGTATGTTTCATCATATTAGCTTTTCTTGAAACAGCTTCCTTTGGAACTAATACTATAAACTGAATAATTGGTTCTTATTTAGTAATTGCTGACTTGAATTCCGGATTCAGAAAAATCTTACTTTGTTAATTAATCTACATTAAAGGATGAAAGATTCTGTATTACTCACTAATTTCTGTGTTTGTCGTGAACAGAGTTTTACTACAGTTTATAGTTTTTAAGCTTTTGAAGCATATAATAAAGAATAAATTATCAGAATTTATTCTTATATTGAACAGCTTTATCGATTAAGAGATCGGCAAATGTATTATCTCATATGACAAATACTATATTGAATGCATAAAAATTGCCTCAAAGTGTTATAATAACACGTTTAATACAATACATTTGAAATTTGATGTTTGTAATATTGGCTAGAATAATCAGGGATATTACAATGATTATGCTACTGTTAAGTAACCCACTATAATAACACAAAAAAGAAAATAAACTGACTTTATAACAGATACACAATGTTCTAAGAACAATAAAATATTTTATGAGTATTTTCGTTTGGTATGTGCATGATACATGAAAATGCAATATAAATTCGCAATAACATCTACAACAACAAACAGTTTTAGTACAGAAGAACACCTCATTTTACATCTTTTAAACTTTCAATACGCACGCTAATAAATAATCATTTATGATCTTTATAATTTTTTTCTCTGTCTCACTAATTTGAAGGTGTCAGTTTCACGCACGAGAAAGCATTTTAATAATAAAAAACTCACTATACCTTTATACTTATTAGATCAAAAACTACCTTTAAATATGAAAAGGAAATTTCCAGTTTATAACGTAACAACATTCTGTTAAATCACAAGATAAAAAAGAACAAACATTTGAACTACTTTAACAAACGCTTTGATTTTGGCATTTCAAATGTTGGAATATAGATCTGTATGTATGTATATATATATATCTGTAATATATATATATATATATATATATATATATATATATATATATATATATATATATATATATATATATATATATATATATATATATATATATATATATATATATGCTTACCCTTGCATTCACGCATTTTAGAAAAAGGAACAGGTCTGGATCTAGAGTACTCGATTATAGTTCTTAAATATTGAGAATAAGCATTCATATTTCTTCACACGATGATTAAGATAAATATTCCATGATTGTAATAAAAAATATAAGATAACAAAGTGTTATTATTAATGTCATAACTATAGTTTATAAGAAACTTTAAGTTAACCTATTTGGCATGAATATTATAACACAAATTAATCTAAAATCAATGTTCAAAAGAAAACATGAATTGAAAAAAAATTACATAGTATTAATAAAGTTTTAGTTATTTTATATACCGTTTACATTAATTTATGGCAACTCAATTGCTGAGCTAGCAGCAGTATATGCTTTGTAGCGTAAACTACAATAACTGCAGTATGTTAAATAACATGTAACACAAAGTCAAGTTTATTTAACACAAAGTTACGCTAGAAGTTACGTTTTTAATCAATTCAAGCATATCTGTTACAGCAATTCTCCAAAAAACTCACTGAAACATCATACTAATTTACTATAGTTACGTTATCAAGGGCTTTTACTATTAAAAAGGCACATTCTCTAATCACAGAAAAGGCAGATGGCTAGCATTCATCAAAAAATATTTTCGCCAAAACTGAGATTTATACAAAAATGAGACGCAACCAATTATAATATTTAAGAGTATATCGTAAAAAATTTGAATCATAGCATGTATTTGAATTCCTGCAAATGTTAAAATAAAGCAATGCAAAATCATAAACTGGAATAGATTTTATCGATGATATATTTATTAATGAGTGAGTATATATATAGAATATTAACGTTAAAATACACCATAGAGTATGAATGGAAAACATTTTACCAGGCACAAATTTGTTGTGTCGTTTACTTATATTATTTAACGTACATGGAATTTTCACATTTACTATTATTCATCTACTTTTGTAAATACAGTTTTCAAAATTTCCTTTTAATTACTCTATCTAGATCATATCAGTATTTTTAAATTAATTACACGGGAACACTTTATTAAATTTTGTATAAAGAAAAAAAATCTGTAATGAATTAAATATGAAGACTTAAAACTTGTAGTAGGTTAAGGCTAATAGACTGTTAACGACGATCAGTATATTGATTATGTTTTATTATATCTGTAATAGGGATTTATTTGAAAGATTATACATACATTTCTGTATAATTGTGAATATTATACATTTTTGTATAATAATCAATATTTATTTATCTGAGCCCCCTCTTCTAAATGAGTAATTGTGTTGAGATTTCACGTCGAAGAGAAGCGAAAGAAAACTAGAACTAAAAGATTTATCGGTCAGTATACGTAAATGCATAATATTGACGTATTGCAGAGTAAATTTAGATCCAAGTTTCAAAATTTGTTTGGCATAGAATAAATACAAAAATATTAAAAAGTATGATTCCGTTTACTCCGACGTCAAGTTTTCTACCTCTGAATTATAACAACAAAATACTACACTAGAATCTGACCGCTCAATCACTGCAAACCTTTGTGAAACATTTATATCCGTTTATCTATAGCTGATTTTATACGACCACTAAGTATATCACATTTCCTCTTCTAACTCGATTTTATTTTGTTGTTGAAAGAGCGATATCATTTAATGTAGTCATACAGTTTTCTACCAAATCTAGCATTAGTGGGTCATCTAAATATTACGTTTAAATCAAATACGGTTTAAAAATATCGGAATTTTTAAGAAAATTATACTATAGAAGGTAAGTTTATGATTTTAAACGATCATTCAACACTTTAGGCTATGTACATAAAAGAACTTCGTATGTCTTCAGTAAAAGCCCACAAAGTAGATTGTGAAAATTCATATAAGAAAAAAGGAAAACAATTTAGGGAGCAAATAAAGCTGTCAAGAATATCACTCTATAGAACTATAAATTTATGATCTTAAATGAACATTTAATACCTTAGGCTATCTACGCAAAATAATTTTGTGTGTCTTCTTTAATAGCCCACAAAATAGATCTTGAAACTTCATATAGAAAAAAAAAAGGAAAACACTTTCGGGTGTAAATAAAACTTCCAGGAATAGCACACTATAGAATAGTAATTTTATGATTTTAAATGAGCATTAAACACATTAGGCTATATACTTAGAAGAATTGTGTATGCTTCCAGCAATAGCCTACAAAGTAGATCATTAAAATTATTGTAGGGAAACAATTTTGGGCTTAAATAAACCCAAGCTTCGCCGTATTTGAGAGAAAAAAGTATAACTACAATCAAAATCATTGATAAATATTTCGAGAATGTTTCTTTGTGGTGAGCTTGCTCTATTCACAAATTTGGCATTTGATAAATTTGACTAGTTTTTTTTTCAACAAATTACGAGGGAAATGTAGGGTTAAAAAAATTCTACGTCGCACTTTCTATAGATTGGACCTCAAAGCCGGAGACTTTTGGTACACCACTCTTAGATCCTGACCTGCGCTTTTTTTTCTTTTTCGTCTTGGCTGAATTCAGCCAACGTTCACTTTTGTACAAGGAGACAGTCAGAGTGACATTTCATTTCCCAAGCAGCTGGTCACATTCCACCACTCCGTACTCGAGCAGTAGACTGCAGGCGATGAAGACGAAGTAGAGGAAAAACATGACCATCGCCAATCCAACATTCATCTTCCATTTGAAGGCTGCGATGGAAATGATCACGAAGAGCAACATGAGGAAGAGCAAGAGCAGAGAACATGCCATGCCTGAGCTGCTCACTTGGACAGGACCGAAGATGAGACAAGACAAGAACCAGGGAAGGGGCAGCCTGAAAAAATGTAACATACTTAATACCATAGAATCCTAAAGTGTCAATAAATATTACTGATTCTCAACTTTCTCAGTTCTACCTCTCTCCTCCAAATGATAAAAAATGTTTTAAATGATATTTCGAGATAAGTTTTACTATCACTACCCAGTGAAACCATTGTCAGAGTAAGGCTCTCTCTCTCTCTCTCTCTCTCTCTCTCTCTCTCTCTCTCTCTCTCTATATATATATATATATATATATATATATATATATATATATATATGTGTGTGTGTATATGTGTGTGTATATGTGTGTGTATATGTATATATGTGTATATATGTATATATATGTATATATATGTATATATATATATATGCACACACACACACATATATATATATATGCATACATATATTTATATATGTGTTTACATATATATGTATCTATATGCATACGTTATTATATAAGCATATATATAATAAGCATATATATATATAAGCATATATATAATAAATATACGTATTTATATAAGCATATATATAAGCATATAATATATACATACATATACACACCTTTACATATACTTATGTATACATATCATTTGCATATAGATATACATATAAGTATACATGTATGTATGTATAGACACATATATATATACACACATACATTTCTATATACATATGCCGAACGTTGGCCGATTGGTTAGGGTGCTGGCCTTTGGTACCGGAGTTCGTGGTTTCGAGTCCCACTGTGGCATGGATGTTCGTAGCCGTTCGGAATCGGCTTTAAGCTGTAGGTCCCGGTCTCATTAGCCCTCGTGTTGCAAAAAGTAGACCGTAGCACTCCAAACCAAACCAAACCTATATACATATGTATGTATACACACACACACACATATATATATATATATATATATACACATAGATTCCTATATATATATATATATATATATATATATATATATATATATATATATATATATATATATGGATGTATACATACATATATAAATATAACTTATTGCTTTTTTACGTTCTTAACAGTTTCAGAAAACTTTTATATTAAGTTATTTCTAAACTTGTACAACAATTCTGAAATTAGTATCTAACACAGACTGTTTTTATAAAATTCCCTTTTGAAAGTAGATACTTACACAATCTGGACTATTATAGAACTTGAACTTTAGTAATTCATAATAATGGTTGTTTATAACTCATTTTTTAATCAAATAAAAATACTACGAAAGTAAAACTAACAGTGAAATTTGTATTTCAAAAAATAAAACTCTTTTCGAATCTGTCTCTTAAAAAAAAAAAATCTTTCAAAGTTTGAAACTGATTTAGTAAATTTTACTGACTCAGCCTTCTTGAGATCTATGTAATAATAAAAGTGCGTTCAAAGGAAAGAAAAACTTTTTAAAATGCTGAAATCAGTCGTTTTGACCTCAAGACTTTAACTCGTGCTTGGAGTGTGTTCTCGTGTTTCCCGATTTAAAACCGAGAGAACCTGTACCGAAACTAAATTTAACATTTCAACCATGAAAACCATTTTCTCATTTGCTACAATAGGCTGTCAAAAACTTTTGGAACGAATTCTACAAAACTGATGTCAAAAGTTACGAAAGAAGATTAACAATTCTTTCCATTTTCACTTATTTTTCTTCCACGGATGTCAATCGATTTTATATGTACGGTAGAACAGAAGGTTCACGTGATGAACAATTTTGGTTGTTATGGATCAAGGTCTACGATGACAGAGGTGCCCCTCCCCACCCTTACATTCTTTTTTTATTATCTGGAAGAATAAATAATTCAAAAACTTCATGTAGTGTTCCGAGATTTAATTTATCTCCATCGCAATCGATATTTGCAAAATTATTTTTATTTCAAACGGTTCGTATTTTCAAAAAACTTAATTTTTGTTACTTCAATTTAACAAACTACAACAAATTTAAAACAACTTAATTTTTGTTACTTCAATTTAACAAATTACAACAAATTTAATTGCAACAAATTAAAAAAATAATGGAAAAACACGATTGGCCAAACAAAAAACAAAACAAAAAACAAAACAAAAAAAAAAAAAAAAACGAAATAAGACATAGGAAAATTAAGTTATTTTATAAACTTCGATAATTTTTTTATGTGTAGAGAAAAGTTTGAAATTACTGTCGGACTTAATCAAGAGTAATCTTGAGCGTGAAAAATACTAATAAAGAAGTATAATATTAAAAATAACAAACTTGTAAAAACTTTAACGTTTTAAAGACAAACCTTTCCTTTTTCATTTCATTTACATTGATTTTAATAGTTTTGTTTAATTCGACTGTTACATTTATTTTTCATTTCTCTTCGCGAGGAAACAAAAAATTTAATACGAAATATGTAAGTGAAGCATACATATTATAATAATGTAAGAACACACACACGCACATGTATGTATATATGTATGTGTATGTCAGGCTGTAGTCACTAATGAAGTTGATGACATTTTAATAACACTAACACTGTTCTAAACAGAGGAATTTATCTCTTAACACTTCGCGTGCGGGCAACGTATTTTTACGTTTTTAGTAGTAGTCACTGGAGTGCGGGTCACGTAAAAATACGTATATAGTAGATTTGTAGTGGATATCAACTAACCTCCACAAATCTACTAAATGCATATAATTATATGTATGTGTGACATTATATGCGTGCTTTGCATTTTTCTTTCCACAAGTTATGATTGTCGAGTGACTCGGTATTTTGTTGCGTTATTTCGTCTTCAATCGAATTCCTAGCTCCAGAACGTACAAGTCGTGTTTTGTCGATTTGAAGCTTGATTTATTCATTGTTGAATACAAAACTGTTAAAATGAACCGCTGTGACAAAGATAGTGATGAAGAAATAGGCGCTGACAGATTATCGGACATTAATTTTAAAAATCGTTTATTTTTGTGATTTCGTAAAAATATTGTGTTTTTTGTTAAATAATCATACAGTATATATTAAAGTGTAAAATAAAAAAAAGTTTCGTTCATAAAAACAAAGTAGTTTTCTATTTACTGCGATTTTTCTGAATAACTAAACTTTCGAGCGATTCACGAAAAAAAGCCTGATGCACGAGTAAGTTGGCAATGAAGTATACCCGCATGACAAGTGTTAAATGCCCAGTATGGAATTTACCAATGTATCAAAGCACCACACAAAGAACGACTCTGCCGCAAGGAGACATCAAACACCTGATTCTTATTGTTCTGCTACTAATTCTTGCTCTCTCTCTGCTTAAATAGCTTAACTCACTCCAAGATCGTTGAGCGTTAGGAAAGAGTTCTTCCTATTTTTATTAATTGCATCTTTAATTTTAACATTTCATTTTCAAACCTGACATACTTTCAATATATACATAGATGCAACATACATATATAATGAACATATATTATAGTAGCATAAAAATCAAATACTAAATTATTATATTTAAATAAATACTAAATTATCATATTTTAAACGAAGCCAGTGTGCCATCAAGATATATGCTTGTAAAAGTAATGTTACGTTGGTCTAGTGTTTGAGAAAGAAGAAATTAATACTCATTAATAAACACATGGTCAAATATGTCTTGATTAAATGAATTTATACAATTAAATAAATGCCTAATCAATACAACTGTAATCAACTTATCATTTGTAGATATCTAAGACTGCTCTCGAGTCGGCATCGGCACTAAAAACAATATGACGATGATTTTTCTCAAAAGGTTTATCCCTCAAGCCGCGGATGCCAGCAGTGTTCACCTTCTACTTTCCTCTGGTCACAAAATTATCCTTTAAAAAAAAAGGACTGCCTCGAGAAGAAAAAAAAACAGTTGGTTCACTCCAGAGCGGCGGGGGGTCAGAATTCCCCAAACCAACGGACCCTTCTGTTGGTTGGGAGAAGTCCGAAGTTTCTTTCTAGTTGAAACCGGTCCTGTTCTGGTATGTCTTTGACGATGACTCACGGGAAGAGGTAAAAAGAGCTGAACTGAATGTAACTTATTGTTACAATACTTATGAATAATATTTTTGGAGATGCTGGAAAAATATTCTGTTTAAAATCCAAGATGTTGCCTTTTGTGTATTCTTCAATAAACATTCTATCGTCACATAATGTAGAGTTTGCATTTAGAGGTCAAAAGTCAAGATAGTATTTTTAATTTAAGTGGCAACTTCGATGAGCTAGAATTTTAAAGTGGTAAAGATACGGCCCTTGATTAGTGGATGGAATCAGCATACACTTGACAATACATACCGCTATATATGTTTTTTATATTTTTTATATCATTTTTTTTAAAACTACACCGAGGCGTGGGTCGCATTGAGCATTCCCTCCTGTGCAGCCCAATACCAATTACTACTCAAGAAATAAAAGTCAGGATTAAAAAAAATTATAATTGTTCACCAAATAAGAGACTGCCTCTAGTTTTTAAAGTTTATAAACTCTCCAGATGGACACAGAGGACAGCCAAGCGAATTCTTGACTCTAATGTGATGGAGGTTTGGTTTGGTTTGGTTTGGTTTGGTTTTGGAGTACTACGGTCTACTTTTTGCAATACGAGGGGTAATGAGACCGGGACCTACTACTTAAAGCCGATTTCGAACGGCTACGAACATCCATGCCATATAGTGGGATTCGAACCCATGAACTCCGGTTCCGAAGGCCAGAACCCTAACCATCCAGCCATCGTTCGGCCAATGTGATGGAGGTAGTCATGTCCAGATAAAATTCTGAAAGATGCTAAAAAAATTTTGTCTTGGCAAGTTCATTGGAATAGGAGTATGCAGCAGGCTCTCCTATCTTTTGCCTTCGACATCTATTTGCCATTCCTATCTTTTGCTCCTTGCACATTTTTAAAAACTTCTTTTATAAATTTTCAAAAAATGTGACATTGTAAAATCTTAAAACTAGAAACCTTTCTTTCAATATCTTAAAATTAAAATTCTTTGTCTTATGTATGTTATATTAAAATACCTTATTCACATATTTTAACATTAATTTAATAACTTCCGTTCACAAATTACGTTGGGGGTTTACGCGGTCATTCTGATTTTTCCCTCCAGACACGCTATAGATTTAATTCATCCTCTGTCTGTACTACTTTAGACAATAATTAGCGCTTTCCCTTTAAACATGGGTATTTTTACCACGTGATCAATTGTGCTTAGGGATTATTCGTAGTCTTTTTACCTGAGAAATCCCTACTTGGAAAGTGTGTTGTGTGCAGGATCACATTGTCTGTGTGCACGATGTTATAAAAGTGCTTGCCTGTTGTATGGATTTCATGTATCTCACCAGAAATAAACTGTGTTGTGATTTTGAATGAGTCTCGCCCATATTACATGTATAATTTTGTTTAATTGTTTTATATAACATTAAAAGCACACTCTAAAAACTATCAATATTTCAATGATTTATATCAAACATAAATCTACTATTAGAAAGCAAAAAAATTATTCTTGCATCTGGTTTTGTTTTTATATCAAATGTTTAAAATCGATATCTTTGCTAGTTAAATAAGAATTTGTATGAGAGATCAGGCTTTCTTTTTATCAAAGGAAAATCTGTCATACCATAGAATATTTAGGTTTTATCGTCTTTCAATAAATAACAAATTGACATCTGTGTAAACAATTTAATTTTAGATTTTGTCTATGAATATGGATATATTCAAATTTTAGATCGGAAGAAGGTTTACTTTGTAAAGTTAGATAATCTTAAATAATGTGTTAACATATATTTTCAAGTAATTAACAAGCTATATATAGAGAAAAGTGTGAAGAATATTTTATAGGGTCTTTTAAAACCCATTGAAAAACTTTTTAAGAAAATTTGATGTATACTTCGAGTACGCCATATTATCTAAAAGAATTTTTTTTATATCCTTTAAGATGTAAACGTTTAAAAAATAATTTATATACAGGCGCAACTTGCATAGTTAACCTAGATAAAATTCTGATTGGATATATGAATGTTTATTGTATGAATTTTTAAATACTCTCAAGAGCCAAAACATTAGGATCACCTGTCAATAACGAGTTGGCCCACCTTTGGCTCACAACACAGCTCCAACCCGCCTTGGCATGGATGCCACAAGTCATTGGTAGATGGCCGGAGACATATTGTACCATATGTTTAAGCAGCGGTTACGTAAATACGAGATATTGCGAAGTGGTGGTCTTTGAATTCTGAGCTGCAGTCCCATGACATCCCATATGTGTTCTATCGGATTGAGATCCGGTGAGTTAGGTGGCCAGGACATTAACTGGAATTTAGCATCATGTTCCTGGAACCACAGCAACACAATTTTAGCATTGTGACACGGGGCGTTGTCCTGTTGGAACATTCCATTTCCAGCTGGAAAAACAGAGGTCATGTTAGGGTGCAATTGGTCCGCAATGATGTTCAGATACCCTGTAGTATTCATGGTCTGCTCTACCCCAACCACGGGTCCCAGAGATGCCCAAGAGAACGTCCCCTAAAGCATAATACAGCTACCACTGGCCTGTGTATGACCTACTGTACATTGAGGGAGCAACTGTTCGCTGGAAGACGGTGTATCCTGACACGGCCATCGGCGTGATAAATGACAAACCGTGATTTATCTGACCAGGCAACTCTCTCCCACTGATCTATGAACCAGTCGCGATGTTCCCGGGCCCAGCGTAGGTGCAGTTGACGATGACGCTTGGTCAGCAAAGGCACACGAGTGGGACTTTTGCTGCGTAGCCCCATATCCAACAGTGTCCACTGAACAGTGTGCTCCGATACTATTCTACTTGGCCCTGTATTGTATTGGGTTGTCAGCTGAACCACTGTATGGCTCCGGTTTTGCTTCACCATGCGAGGCAGTCTCCGACGACCTGTATATTTGATAGCGTGTTGACGTCCAACCCCATGTCGTCTACTGCTGGTTTCACCGTCATTCATCCACTTTGCATAAGTACTAACAACTGTAGACCGCGAACGACCCATGAGTTCGGAAATACTTGTTCCGAGCTTTCAAGCCATTACAATCTGCCCTCTATCAAAATCGCTTAGATCCGAAGCCTTTCCCATAACACAAAGAAGTAAATGAAAGAATGATTCTTCAGACTCTCCAACAGCAGTTAAATACCACTTCCACCTGATCACGTGCCTTCCACGTCATCCAGGCGAGTACATTGCAAAATGTAGGGGTTGTTATAATGTTTTGGCTCTTGAGTGTATTTTATTCCAGAATGATTTTTTCTTATTTTTCACCATATCTTTGATAATTATAATTATTAATAAATGGGATTTTCGCATTTGTTCCATAATTTTATTTAATTAGTTTTTCTGAATTTACTTTGTTCCTAAAATATAAGAAATTTGTATATAAACTGAAAAATGAGAGCTGGTTTCAAAAATTTCAAAAATTTTTTGACACTCTGTGCACAGACTTACAACCACACAAATCGAGTTTCATAAATAATTTTTGCTTTTTTGTAAACAATAATTATTAGGTATATATTCTCCACATATTTAAATTTTTTAAAAGTAATAGAGATAGTACAACATGGGATTGAGTTTCCCGAAAGCTAAAATAATATTTAAGAATTTCATTTCAAATACTACACATACTAAATGAAATCAACAATAACAATAAAAGTAGGTAGAGTTTTATTGCAGGTCTATAATGTATTTTCTGTAAAATTTAAATAATCTAGGATTTTTTGTAAAAAATAATTATTAGGTATAATTCTATACATTCTTAAAAATTTTAAAAAGTACCAGAAAAATAACGCCAGAGGATTGGATTTTCAAAAAATGTAAAAAAAAACGTTTAAAATTCCACTTTAAATGCTATGAATACTAAATGAAACAAATAACAACGAAAAAAGTTGGTAGAATTTCAACGTTGATATATAACAGGCATGCCCAAACCGCGGCCCATTTAAAAACTTTTTGCGGCCCAATTGAAGTTTTTAACTATCTATATAGTTTTAGTCATTTTGACTATATACAGTTGAAACATAGAATTAGAATAGAACATAGAAATATAGAATAGAAAAGACAAAATGTCGTGGCAGGTTGCTTGATAAAAACATGCCCAATCAGCTACGATGCGCATCGACTACATTATCCGTTGATATTAACAAAATCTCAAGTAAAATACAAAAACAGATCTCACATTAATTTTAAAAGAATACATGTGGTAGTGCTTGTGAATAAACTACAATATATATTTATAGTATAAATATAATATTTTAACCCTGATGATTAGAGAGGAAGGTAAGTCGTTGGGGGTGATTATATAAATACAGTATAGTTAATGTTTATTGTCGTTGTAGTTATGATATATGTATAACACAACTTTTATGTACAGTCACAGCTGGCACTGCAAAAATGCATATTTTGAATATTTCACGATAATAAGATATTTTGAATAATTTGTTGTTTTATTTTTATATGTGCGGCCCACCCCAGTTTAGTAAATTGTTCTTTGGCCCACCAATCGATTTGAGTTGGGCACCCCTGGTCTATAACATATTTTAATGTGAAAATTTTAAATCAATAGTGCAGTAGTTTTTTTTATTTACTGTGCGCGCAAGCTTAAAAAACACAATTTTCAGAAAATACTTTTCAAGATTTTATAATTTCCTTAAAAAGTTATGATATTAAATGCAAAGATTGTATTACAGGGTCTAATGCAGATATTTTAATGGGGTTTATTTTAACAACAACAACAAAAACAATCAAAATATCAATTTTTGAAGGTTTAAATGCGATGCGTCCCCTTAAAATAAGAATCTTTATTTCAAAATCTTAATAATAGAGTTACTTGTTTTGCATATAATTGTGTTTAATCATTGTTTTATATTAAAAGTACATTTTGAGAGCTATCAATAATTCGATTTTTTGTATGAAATATGATTGTATTATTAGAAATAAGAAATTTTTATTTGCAACTGGTTTTGTTTTAAGGTTAAAAATTAATTTTGATAGTTAAATATGAATTTTTATGCCACATTGGACTTGCTGAAAATCTATTACACCATACAGTATTTTAGTTTTATCGTATTTCAACAAAATAACAAATTGATATTTTCAAAACAATTTTTATACATTAACTGAATTAATAACATTTGATTTATATAAGAATGACTAATTTGTTTTTGCGAGGTCCGTTCGAATTGTTTATAAGGGCTTAAAATGTCATAATCGATTCTTTGTATGAAATATGATTGTAGTATTAGAAATAAGAAGTTTTTATTTAGAACTGGTTTTGTTTTAAGGTTAAAAATTTAGTTTTGATAATTAAATGTGAATTTTTATGCCACATTGGACTTCCTAAAGATCTATCACACCATACAGTATTTTAGTTTTTATCGTATATCAATAAATAACAAACTGACATCTCCAAAACAATTTTTATACATTAAATGAATCAATAACATATGATTTATATAAGAATGACTAATTTGTTTTCGCTACGTCTGTTCGAATTATTTGTATGGGACTAAAATGTCATATTCAAGCTTTCCTTTTTTTATTAGACATCGGAGAGGGAGAGAAAGATTTCATTCTGTTACTCAGGAGATAGCTATGTGAATTAGAAATCAATCGATAGTCCTTTGTAACAACATTGTTACGTGACATACATGTCATAAGATTTTGGCGAGGATGCATTCAGAAGGTTTTAGGTCAAGGTCTCCCTTCTGAGTACGGATATAGTAGCAAAAGAATGACAAGAATAAACATATCTTGGTTGATGTATAGCTTCTATGGCTTCTATCTAATTCCTTTAACTCACTAGGTATTATATAACCCGTCATTATCTAGAAATCAAATGAGAGGTTAAGAAGTTTGTCTCTGGTTAGTTTGTCTCTAGTCGTCAAACGAAATTTCATGTTGTTGAACCGAACTTGAACCTATGAATTATAAGGATTAACAATTTACTCCGAAAAATGTGGCTATTCTTTATGTACCAAAACAAATCGAAGTATTAGAGTAACTAACATAAAAAGTATTACTGAGAAAATCTGTAAATCACTACATAACATTAAGTAGTACATATAAATATCTTAAAGAAAATATATACAACAGTACATAACAGAAACTTATCGATTCGTCAGATTAATACTTTAAGGTGTAAAATGTAGCTATGTTTCGTATACGAGTAACTAACAAGGAAAGTATCTTAGAGAAAATCTGTACACCAGTACATAACTACGTTAAGTTGTACACAAAATCATCTGAGAGGAAATTTATACATCAGTACATAACTGTAACTTATAGATTCTGAGGATCAATACTATACGGCGTAAAATGCAGCTATGGGCAACTTATCAAAACAAACTTATTAGAGCTACTAACAAGGAAATATCTCGGATGAAATCTATAGATCCGTACATAACTGCAACATATTGCTTCTACAGATTAGCATTTTACGGCGTAAAATATAACTATTTTCAATACAACAAAACAAAAAAAAGTAACTAACAAAGAAATATCTCAGAGGAAATCTATATATCAATATATAATTGTAACATATTGCTTCTATGGATTAGTATCTTACTGCTTAAAATATAGCTATTTTTAATACACCAAAACAAACAAAAGTATTAGAGTAACTAACAAAGAAGTATCTTAGAGAAAACTCTATATTAATACATAAATGCAACTTATAGATTGTGAGAGATTTTACAGGGAAAAATGTGATGTTTTATACACCAGTTAATAAAAGTATTAACTAATTAGGAAAGTATCTTACAGAACATTTATATGTAATTGGAACCTATCTATTGTAAAGATTAACCCTTTACGGTGTAAAATACAAGGCTTTGATGTAATTTTTTCCTTTTCGGTTCAACTAATATATATATATATATATATATATATATATATATATATATATATATATATATCGGATCAATTCAGGTTTTCGTTGCTCGAAAAATAACGGTTTTCCGTTCAGTTCCGAATGGATAATTTTATTTTCTGTATATTCTTATTTCTACTAGAAGTATAATTCTATCATAAACAAAAAAATTTAACTCTGTCAAAATTTAGAAGATTTTATTCATTCCAGTATTTACAAGATGAATTTAAAGTAATTTTATCAAATACTTCGAAAATAAAAAAACATATTCAAAAAAGAATTGTCATATCCAAAAAGTTTTCTTTTACAAATTTACGTATGTTGTATGAAAGAATGTTCGAAAACAGTATGGCATAAACAGTATAAACTACTGTTTTACAGTAGTACATTAATTATTCTGACTTCTAAGGCCAGCTTGTCAAAATTTCATCTGTATTTTAT
The DNA here is from genome assembly GCA_032207245.1 of Pardosa pseudoannulata. Taxonomy (NCBI): domain Eukaryota; kingdom Metazoa; phylum Arthropoda; class Arachnida; order Araneae; family Lycosidae; genus Pardosa; species Pardosa pseudoannulata. The sequence goes on from CM063505.1 coordinate 19,607,252, forward strand.
AATCATGTTTATACGTGACGGAAATAATGCTAAATTTGTCAACCTCCCTCTTTTGACCAGTTGTAGTGCGAACAAGTTTGTTTTTTCCCTTTTTCATGGTTGAAAACGAACTTTCAACGTTTGTTGTGAACACTGGTAATGTATACAAACTTTAATAAGTTTAAAAAAGAATCTTGTAATGCATACATTGAAAATATTTAAAGTTCTATATGTAGACGAGGAAATATTTTGGTTTGCTTCATGTTCTCTTTGAGTTTGAAAATTTTCCAAGGTTAAACTTATTGTAATGTTCCGACTGACTGCAGTCATCAGTGTGTGTTAAACTGATCTATTTTGGTTTAAACTAATGCGTGATAAAGACTTAATAGTTTGAAAACCCCTTCGGACCCATACAAAATAGTTTATACTGGGGTCGAGTATCCATATAATATCTGTCTACTTACCCAATTGCCACATCAAAAATATTGCTTCCAACGGAACTGGACACTGCCATGTCTCCAAATCCTTTACGAGCTACTAAAACACTAGTTATGAGATCTGGAATACTTGTGCCGGCAGCGAGGAATGTCAGTCCCATCACCTGAAATTGTAAGAAAAAGTAATTACTTTTCACTCTTTCACACATTTGTTTTACTCACTTTCTTTTGAACTCCTCATAAAGATCACCTATGACATCGACAAGGTTTTAGTGTAGAATACAACTATATCAGTCAAAGGTTTATATTATCTTTAAATTTATAAGTTTATATATAGACTAAGGTCTATAATTAAGCTGTATATAATCCATTGGTACATTATTATTG
>CM063505.1:19620554-19698054 GCA_032207245.1 Pardosa pseudoannulata
ATGTTAAATATATATATATATATATATATAATATTTTATACGCATACACACACAAATACATATAGATAGATTTATATATATATATACATAAAAACAATATATATGTATATACAAGCACATAGATTACATATATATGCATATATGTACATATGCACATATATATGCATATATACACTCACACACATATAGACATACACATACATATATATATATATATATATATATATATATATATATATATATATATACATACATACATACATTAAATTTTATTAAAGTAACGTATAATTAAGAAGTGGGTAAACTTAAATAAAAAAGTTTGTCTGAAATTTACTTAAAAATGCCAAAGAGCAATTTTTAAAAATGTTGACTGTAACTCAAATATGACAGATTAAGAGCTTGACAAATTAATATAAACAAGTTTTCAGTTTAAATAAGAGTAGGATCATTTCAAAATTTGCTTACATTTTCTGTCATAATAGAAAGAAGAAAAATGAAGCAAAAATCAAAGCTTCTCATTAAATTTGTTTTTATACCTCAATCTTTTAATATATATATATATATATATATATTACTAGTTACTTTTTGAAATTATTTTAAGTTACAAATCCTTTAAGGCAGTGCATTTTATATCTGTAGAAGTATCGCTTGAACTTGGAGGGTATTTTGACTACGGACCTTTTTTATGAGCCGCAGCGGTTCTTTGGGAGTGTGAAGACTCCCCTTTGTTCAGAGCACGAGCCAAAACCAGCTGATTGGAAAATCCCTCCTGTTTTGAACCGTTGACAATAGCATGGCAACACCGTGTCTGGGATGCTGACAGTTCGATTGAATAGGCGTTACGCTTTTGATAGGTGGTGGTAATGAGGCCAGAGGATTTCACCGAGTTTCCAGCATCGGAACAGCTAGCGAATGATGAATCATCTTAAAAAACTAACTATGACCGTAGCTGGAGTTCTCAAGTAACTGATATCTTAATTCACACCAAAAATAACATTTGGCGGGACCTTAATTGACCCCCAGGTATAAAAAGCCCAGAATTTTGCGACTCGGGGCTTTTGGACATTTTTTACGTAGGTGTTTTTTCCTCGTATAGGCTTTCGCGTCTTTTGACCTGAGTCAGCTTTCTAGTGATTAAGTTCGAGAGATTCGTAAAGTCCGATCATATAGGGAGCGGCAGAGTCTGTGATACCGAACGGTTGATAAATTGGGTTTGCATTGCACCCTGGAAAAAAAACCCCCACCTGTGAGTGATTATTTAATCTCTTTCGACTGTGATCGTCGTGGTGATGTTATGCAGACAACCATCCTTTGCATTTCGATTTTTTTTGGGAGATTAGAATCCCCTTGTACATAGCCATATTTACTCAAGAAATAAAAGTGATTTCCTATTTTATCGGGACTGTGATCCTTTCTTCACTCTACCTCTTCAGTCGATAACATTGAAGTCGTCACAGGAGGTTTAAGCTTCGAATCCACAGACCATCGGTTTTGAGTTCGATGCCTTTACTGATCGAGCTACCATTGCTCGCATACACCATATGAAACGTGCAAATATGCATGCATTGTTTTATAGCCTCAAAAGTTTTTCTTCTAGTTTATATACAAAAGAAACTAGCATTAGATTTTAATAGTATAACTAAATAGGAACTTACTTCATTCGGTATACCCGCAGTTTGACCAACGAGGGATGCCCACCAAACCATGAGGTATGAAAATACGGCAATCCACATTATGCTCCCAACGAACGTTATAACGAACCATTTCTTCTTTTCCTGCAAGGAAGAACATTTGAATTGAATTACACTAATAAACAAGTTAATATTAAGAAAACATTTTATGGCTTCAAAACTTTCTAACAAATGAATTAAATACAAAACTTTACAATGCATATAGCTCTTTTAAATTTTTCTTGTACCTGTAGTCTATAAAGCTACTGCACAGCACTGGGTTCTATATGCATTGACTACATGACTTTTGAAAAAGTCTTCCACTTTGTATTATCTGCTACACATGAGTAGATATGGGATGGATAATTTTAAGAGATTCAAAACACCACATTGCATGTAGCTCTTGCAATTATTTTTGCACCTATAGTCTTGGAAGATATTGATACTAGAAAGCATAACTTGATTCTATGTACCTTGACTACATGACGTTTGTAAAAGCCCTCCACTTTGTATTATCTCCTACATAAGAGTTAATATGGGAGACCATATGTCTTACGAAATTCAAAACCTTACTATGCATGTAACTCTTGTCAATTTATTTTTATAACTGTAATCTTTAAAGCCATACACAGCATTTGGTACTACATACATTGACTACATGATTTATGCAAAACCCTCGACTTTGTATTATCTGCTACATGTGAGTTGAATAATTCCCCATTCCACGATGCATGTAGCTCTTGAATATTTTTCTTGTACCTGTAGTCTTTAAAGATACTTCATAACACTTGATACTAATTACATTGAATTAATGCCTTCTGCAAAAGAACCCCACTTTGTATTATCTGATACATATGAGTTGATATGAGAGGTTTATGTAATACGATAAGTTCAAAACTCCATGATTCATGTAATTATTGCAAATTTTTACTACCTGTAGTTCTTAAAGCTATTTCACAGCACTTGATACTATATACATTGGTTACATGACTTTTGAAAAATTTCTGAGCGTTTTATTATATGCTACATATGAGTTGATATGAGAGGCATATTTCTTAACAAATTCAAAACCCCACGATGCATGTAGCTCTTGCAAATTTTTTGTACCCGTATTCTTTAAAGCTACTCAAAGCACTTGGTACTATATTCTTTGTCTACATGGCTTTCTCCCAAACCCTCAACTTTGTAATATCTGCTACATATGACTTGTGTATGGTAGGCCTTAAACTAAATGTAAATTCCCTCAATGCATCTAGCTCTTGCAATCTTTTCATATCTGTAGAGTATAAAGCTATGCACAGCACTTAATACCACATTCATTGATTACTGTAGTTTTATAAAAGCCTTACCCTTTGAATTATCTGGTACGTATGAGTGGATATGGCAGGTATATGCCTTAACACTAAAAATACCATAACCATTCAAATGACCAGTAATATATAAGTAAAATCTTCGAAGAGTTAGGAATTAAAATATTGCAGCATAAAGGAACTTAACAAGCTTAGTGGCCGAATTGTCAGAGCACGAGATCCAGACCCAAAGTTTGTGGGTTGAGTGCTCGTCATGGCGGTTGATCCAAAGTATGGATTTTTAATTTTAAAATGTTATTTATTGTTGTTTTATGTTCTCTAACATTCTAGATCTTTCTTTATTATGTAAATTAGTTATTTCTCGAATATTCTGTTCGGGTATAAAAGCTGATATCCACTAGTTGTAGGCAACTTCTCGATTTTGCAAGGTTGCGAGTTGCTACTTAGCTTCAATAAATTCGTCTATTAGGCTAAACGGTGTGTTCATTCAAATCTTCGTGATAATATAAATAAAAGAAATAAGTATGTATTAAGTGAATAAAATAAATAAACAAAATAAAATAAAATGAATAGATATGTATAAAGTGTTGGTATGTTTAGTGTTAAGCTACAAAAGTCCTCTCACGGGATACTTCTTATCCTTTTAAAACAACTTCATTTCACACAAAATGCATAGTATTGAATGAGACAATGTCACAAAAATCTCTTTATTAGTAAAAGTAAAGCTTTTTCATTTTTTTTACAATTAGTGGAAAAATTGTAGATGCGTTCCGATTCTTTTGTTGAAAAATCAAACGGGTATTACATAACATGTACATAATAAGAATGCTTAGCTTATTTATTTTTATTTGCAGCCAGTTAATGATAAAAATGAAATAAACATTTTTAACAGATATTTTACAGTAATTATGCTGATTTTAATGAAACAGGACTTATCGTTTCGCTGATTTTAATGAATCTTGATCCCTAATAATCCTCTCTAATTAGTCTCAATCTCTCATTTGCATTTAATCTCGTAAATTTTATACTTTCAAACATACCGTTTCCAAACTTTGCATGATTAAAAAGAATAAGAGGAAAACATGTTTATACATTCATCAACTTTCTTACTTTTAACTTGGAATTAAAAAAAATATTGTTATTCAGTGATAAGAGTTGAGGTTTTAATGATTAGATTATACAATTGTAAGAATATTAAAACTTTAGTTTTCTCGAATATATTGATATAAAAGCGTTTTATTAATACTCATCTACAGTTGAATAGAGTTAATATTATTACAGATAGAAAATTTTCGTTTTCTTGATGTTGCAAAACATTTGAGTATATACTTTCATTTTAATTTCGATATTACAAATAGGAACAAATGTACGCTATTGAAATGGGACTTAAAAAACCCTCATACACTGACAATCAAAAGACGCAATTTTCTGTCTTGTCAAAACTCAATTATTTTAGTTATTTAGAAAGGTTTAGATATTTTAGGCTAAAGGATTAGGTGCTAAATGCATGACACTTGCATAAATTAAGTTAAATAGGAAAACATGAATTTCAATACCTTATGATTTTAAATTTGGAATTGCTTGCCTTGACCTGAAAAAAACTATTAGATGTGTAGAAAAACTATTAGATCAAAATTTTGAGATTATACGTTGCAGAATTGTCTATATGTAGATTTTTTCCATTTTTAATAATTCTAGGGAGTTATGTCATAATTGTGGATTACTAAAAGAGCCTGAGTGCTTTATAGTAATTAATTTTGAATTGCTATTACCATGGCTTGATAGTCATTCAGTTATAGATGATTTATTGAAAAACAAATTTGAGATTACCAACTCTAAATTAGGCATGATTAATATGTAGAATTTTCCCATTTTCAATAAGAGTGGAGTTATATCATAATTCTGTGTTACAAAAGTAACTTGAGTATCTCATGGTAATAAACTTCTATATGCTGTGCCCTTTGGTCTTCTCATTTTTGATGAATGTAAATTTAAACTCTTATTCTTCATCATCAAAGGAGCGAGTGCCCTCAGTAAATTTTGAATTGGTATTCCCTTGACTTCCCAGTAAATTATTTACATACAATTCCTTGAACACATCCTTGAATTTCAGAATTATACAGGTAGAAGTTTCTTATTTTAATTAAATATGATATTAAATTATCATGCTATGCCCTCTGGTCTTCTAGGGACTCAGTTACAGACGATTTATTGAAAAATGATTTTTGAGAATACAAACTAAGAATTACCCATGACTTACATGTAGAATTTTCTCATTTCTACTAAGAAAAATGGGAACAGAGATATATCAGGATTCTGAATCACTAAAAGAGACTGAGTGACTTCAGGTAATATATTTTGATGTGCTAAGCTACTGGCCTTCTAGTGACTTGTTTACAGACGAATTATTGAACAATAATTTCTACTACAAACTTAAATTATTAATGACTCCTATGTCAAATTTTCTCATTTTTGATGAATGTAAATCTAAACTATCATTCTTCATCATAATAGGAGCGAGTGCCTCATGGTAGTAAATTTTGAATTGGTATTCCCTTGACTTCCCAGTAAATTATTTACATACAAATCCTTGAAAACATCCTTGAATTTCAGAATTACACATGGCTCACATGTAGAAGTTTCTCCTTTTAATTAAATATATGATATTAAATCATCATTCTGTATCAGAAAATGAGCCTGGGTGCCTTATGGTAATAAATTTTGAATTGATTTCCCCTTGGTCTGCTTGGGATTTGTTACAGATGAATTATTTAACAAGAATTTTGCGATTATAAATTGCTGAAATAGTCCCAACTTTTCGGTAGAATTTTACCACTTTCGAAACTCTATGACTGTAGATTATTATTCTGTATCACAAAGGGAAAACATTAATTATTGTTTCTAAATATGAAGAAGCATGGAAGTGAATACAATTGATGAAAATTTTAATGATTATATTACTGATTTTTTAACTCCAAACTTATGTCATTTATGATTTTTATAGATTATAGCATAAAAATAAAGCAAAATCCTCACCACTGTCTATTAACAATTCAAAATAAAAGAGTAGAAACTATTATTTATTGTTGACATTTATATCGCTGCAATCATATATTATGTGTAACACAAAAACGTGCATGCATAACACTATAAACAGTTGAAAAAGTATCTAAGGAAGAGTGTTTTCAATAGATTTATAAAGAGGTTGCTAGGCACATTTTGTGCGATATCATTTGAAAGAAAACAGAAAAATACTCCATACAGTAAAATTCATAACATTATTAATATTGTATGGAATGTCTGGGGATTAAATTTTTGTTTGCTAGAAGGCACAATATCAGTAAGAAATCATGCCAACTATAAAATATTGTATAAAATGAAATTAATAAAGTTATTAATAAATAATGATAATATATAACATTCGTTTTAGTATTGTATAAGTATCTTAACAAAATTGGAAGAAACTACGCTATCTAGTCTCTAAAAATGTTCTCTAAAATATAAGTAAACAATATTGTTGATATTTAAATTGTAGTATGTATTTTGTATTATTTAAATACAGGAGAGAAATTATATATTTAATATATGCGGTGCGTATATATGTCGTAAAATAAGATGTGTATAAAAGGTCTAATACATTTTAATGTTTAATAATTCATAAAACAATTATGACAGATTTAAGTTACTAAACAAAATAAGTCTTTCTGTGTGTTGACTATTGACTTGTAATATAATGTGTTGTACTATGCTCCAGGTAAATGAAATTGGTGATAAGCCGTACCTGGTTTGCATAATGATTAATGTTTCGCAGAAGTTTTCCTCTCTCGTCACCAACCGTTTGTAAGATAAATTGTGTGACTGACTGACTGACTGACCGACTGACTGACTAACCGACTCACTCACTAACTCAAGAGAAAGACACACCCTCAAGCGGAACTGTACAGAGTAAAGAATCTGACGCGGAAGTATATATATATATATATATATATATATATATATATATATATATATATATATATATATATATACCGATACAACACAACACATCGAACTCTATTAGACTTCTATAATACTTTACTTCATAAAAATGCACACTTTTGTAAGTTGACAAAAAACATCTACATCGCATAGAGTGGAGCTGTATTGGAGCTCCGAGTTGTGTTCTCTCTCAGATCGTCTACGATATCTAAAAGGCACTCTGCAGGACATCTATAAGAGTGAAAATTCCGACTTCCAGAGTACGCGATTTAGATGTTTTAGATCTCTAAAGAAAGTGCTATTTTCCTTGAAAACATTGTATAATTTATCTTAATAATATATTAGCGTAATTTATTTTGTACAATTCGCATTCTAATAGGACACTTTTAGGAAAATAGAATTACTACAGTGATTTTAAAACTAAAAGTAAATTTATAAAAGGATAACAAAATTTATAAAAAAGCAGTATATATATAAATGCTTAAGAAATAATCAAAGTGTAAACTCAAATATCGAAATTCCCTGATTCCTCTAAGAAATAAACCATAACATTTTAAGGTTCCTATTACAGTTTTCTTATAATGCAAAACATACATGTATATATCAATACAAACAAGCATATATATATATATATATATATATATATATATATATATATATATACTGGAATATAAAGGTAGCTAAATGTAAGTAATTTGTTCTCTTGTGCCATCTATCGGCCCAAGAGATATCAAGAAGAGATCTGTTTATCTATCTGTGTATGTTAGTCGCTAGCATATAAGAAATTAATTTACAACAGATTACTTTCAAATCAACAGGACTCTAAATTAAGGTTAACCGCTTCCCTTACAAATTTTTTGAAAAAAATATGCAAAAAGCATTACATTTTTTTATTTTATTATTAAATACAAGGAAGTGAATCACAACAAAATATGGTAGGTTTTAAGTTGAATTAATTTTAGCAGGTGTAAAAGCATTTAATTTTAATATTAGTTTACTATCCCGGGTTTCTGGAGCAAATGGAAAAGAATTAAATATTAGTCTTCGTATGATAGTTTTTGAAACAAGGGACAACATAAAGTGGTACCCGACATTCTGTACATTGGTATCTGGTCTCTTTTCTTACTAACTTACCTCTGGAATTTGTTTTACGGGATCACACAGTACACTGTCTTGTTGGATTTGATTTTTTTTCCAAAGCAGGAATAACGCCTGGAAAATGCTTTGATGTTAACCTGAGTGGTAAAAGACTAATACTGTATGTTTCTGACGGGGCAGAAAATTCGTCACGATCATTTTCTTAAATCAGTTTTTTTATTATAGACAAAACAAGTGACCAGTCTAGCCAAAAGAACCGCGAAACCAACAAAACTTAGCAAACTGCCAATCAAAGCTGAATATTTCCTTTCATTTCTTCCAGGCTGAGTAAAACGATAATAAAACAAACCGTATAGACAAATTCCGCTTCTCCCGAGTTTTTTCGGGATAATAATTAACTGTAATATGTACAAACCCGAGATAATTAGGCAAGCGTTTAAATATAAATTTAGCTCTTGAAACTTATTCTTGTGTTATATATATAATGGAATATAATGGGAGCTAAAAGTACGTAATTTATTCTCTTGTGCCATGTATCGGGCCAGGAGATATCGAGTGGTTTATCACCTTCTTCTTCTTCTTCCTCGGCGATTGGTTCTGGAGGCTAGAAAAGAACATATAAGAAATTTAGATTTAGAAAACAATTACTCTCAATTCAAACAGGACTAAATTTTGGCACTAACGCTTCCCTTAGATTTAAAAATTTTTTGCAAAATAAATATGCAAAAATAAAATTTTTTTTTATTTTATTAAAATACAGGAAGTGAATCACAACAAAATATGTAGGTTTTAAGTTGAATTAATTTTAGCAGGTGTAAAAGCATTTAATTTTAATATTAGTTTACTATCCCGGGTTTCTGGAGCAAATGGAAAAGAATTAAATATTAGTCTTCGTATGATAGTTTTTGAAACAAGGGACAACATAAAGTGGTACCCGACATTCTGTACATTGGTATCTGGTCTCTTTTCTTACTAACTTACCTCTGGAATTTGTTTTACGGGATCACACAGTACACTGTCTTGTTGGATTTGATTTTTTTTCCAAAGCAGGAATAACGCCTGGAAAATGCTTTGATGTTAACCTGAGTGGTAAAAGACTAATACTGGGTTTCTGGTGGGGTGGAAACTTTCACGACATTTTTTGCAACTATCTTCTTCATACATTACAATAGCCGACGTATAGTACGCCAATATGGAAAACACGTGACATCTACCAAATAAAAACTCTTAAACAAAAAACTTGGTAAGAATTTCGAGCTCCTTGAATATTTCCTTTTGTTTCTTCCAGGGCAAGTAAAACCGTAATAAAACAAACGTACTGACAATTCTTCTTCCCTTGAGTTTTCTCGGGATAATAATTAACTGCAATACATACGAACCCGAGATAACTCGGGATAATCAGGGAAGCGTTAAGGCAGTCAATATGGGGCAGCCAGTAGAAATAATATGCATTAAAAAAATACATATCTATAAATTATTCAAGAAATCAATCGAATAATATTGTAGTTACTATAATAAATAGGAACTTATTTCAATTACAATTTTCATGAATATAATCAATCTCTGCCATTTAGACATCCCTTGGCTAGAGTATAGAAATTTTAATTTGTATTTACTTCCTCTATTTGGCTGAACGTAGGCTGACTGCAGTAGCTAGTTGACTGTCTAAGACAAGGGATATCATTGAACATGGAGATTTAAGAATGATGATAACGAAATTGGAACCCTACATTAATAAATTAACTCCAACCTCAACTATTCCATTAATTTTATATTTCTTATTGCTTTTATGCTTATTTTTAGCTTTTAATAGGCACTTTTTTACTTCTTCAGATGGTCGTAGCCTTGTATTGTAAAATATTGACGGTACTGCTTTAAACTAAATTTTCTCTTACAATTCGAATATTATCTGGGAAAAAAAACTCTTTTACTAAGTAAACTAAAACCAAATATATGAGGAAAAAGTAAAAAAAAAATATTTGCTTTTAAATATTGCCCCTTCATAAATATAAAATTCTTTATAACAAAATTATTTTTTCCTGTTTGCTTTATTAAGGCACTCAATTTATATTATTTGGTATTTAATTGAACTGCGCACGATACATGACTATTAGTAAATGACATTACCTGGTCAATTTTCAAAATATTTGCTCGAAAAAGCTTTAAAATTTACAAAGTCATCTGAAACGGAATCTAAGTGGAAAATGTGAAAATATATCTGCTTTAAAAATTTTTACTCCCTTAAACATAACACAACGTTGTTTTTCACAATTTGCCTTAATTATATAAAATTTTCTTTATATTAATTGGTATTTAATTGTACTGTGCACGATACATGACTATTAATAAATGACATTACCTAATCAGTTTTCAAAATATTTGCTCGAAAAAGCTTTAAAATTTACAAAGTGAACTGAAACCGAATCTAAGTGGAAAATGTAAAAATATATTTGCTTTAAAAATTTTTACCCCCTTAAACATATTATATAGTATTTTTTCATCATTTGCTTTAATTATATAGAATTCCATTTATATTATTTGGTATTTAATTGTAATGGGCACGATAAATGACTATTAATGAATGACATTACCTGGTCAGTTTTCAAAATATTTGCTCGAAAAAGCTTTAAAATTACAAAGTCAACTAAAAAAATTGAATCTAAGGTTAGAATGTTAAAATATATTTGCTTTAAAATTTTTCACCCTCCTTAAACATATTATAAGTTTTTTTTCACTTTTTGCTTTAATTATATAGAATTAAATTTATATTATTTAATATTTAATTGAACTGCGCATGATACATGACTATTAACCAATGACATTACCTGGTCAGTTTTCAAAATATTTGCTCGAAAAAGCTTTAAAATTTACAAAGTGAACTGAAACCGAATCTAAGTGGAAAATGTAAAAATATATTTGCTTTAAAAATTTTTACCCCCTTAAACATATTATATAGTATTTTTTCATCATTTGCTTTAATTATATAGAATTCCATTTATATTATTTGGTATTTAATTGTAATGGGCACGATAAATGACTATTAATGAATGACATCATCTGGTCCTTTTTCAAAATATTTACTTCAAAAAGCTTTAAAATTTAGATATCACGAAAACCATTTCTTACAAAACATGTTTAATGTTATCCCATATCAGCTTTATGAACAATCATTAAGCTTCCAACCTACAAAGTAATAGGTTTTCATGATACAACTTTCATAATCCATACTAGCACTTATGAAAATGTACTCTTATTACGTAAGAGGTAAATGTATTACAGTTTTGTTTTACTTTTTAATAAGACCTATTTTATTCCTCCAGGTAAGAACAGTTATTTTATGACATTATTCATGAAATAAAGGAATAATCAAACCAGTCTATGAAAAAACACAGAAATTCTTTCCCTTAACGAGTTTCACATGCTAATGATTAGCTTGTGCATCTGCGGGGAACCTGACAATATTACATTTATCTTTTCAGCGAAATATTAGAGTGACTTAGTGTCTGATACCCTTCACTTGTTTAGTGCTCCCCCTTTAGTATTTGATCAAAATGCCGTTTTCGCAGAATAATGAGAGTGGCAAAGTAACTGATGCAAATACAATGAGCAATAACGGAAAAGCTTTTCTGTTTCGCGAAAGGATACCTAAAAGGTTTCTGAAAACTGACTTCCTCTTATTTCCTTTCAAGATTCATGAGTAATGACTTTAGGTAAAAGCGATGGTTCACGCTATTTCAGAATATTGTTAAGTATTTAATTTTGATTTATTTTGACAGAATGAGACGGAAGAAACGACTGTATCCTACTTAACTTTCCTGTTATTATAAAAATAAGTTACATTTTGATTTTCTGATTTAAATTGTCTTTTGGGATAAAAGGAAAATTAAGTACAAAATACACGTTTTTGTAACGAATCTTTAAAGATTATATATATATATATATATATATATATATATATATATATATATATATATATATATATATATATATATATATATATATATATATATATATATATATATATATATATATATATATATATATATATATATATATATATATATATATATATATTATATTTATATATATATGACATGGTCCAGTGTTAAGGCGAATAGAATAATTAGTCCTTCTTAGTAAAACACTTCTTTATTTAATTTGGAGTTTCCGTTTTAGGCATGGATTGCGCCATTTGCATTTATTCGTGGCGAAGATAGGCGTAGAGTGTGTTGACAGCTCCACCACCACGTGCTAACTGATTCTTCTCTCTTGATTAGTCATCAACTTCCTATGAAATATCTCTTCGCCTGACCGCATTACTCCAAAAGGTTATGCAGGAGTGGGTCTTTTTCATTATTTAATTATTATAAAAGAGTTCCCTTTTTAAAATCGTTTATAACTCACGTAATTTCCACCTACCCCCTTTTTAGACCTGACACACACACACATACATACATACATACATACATATATATATATATATATATATATATATATATATATATATATATATATATATATATATATATATATATATATATACGTGTGTGTGTGTGTGTGTGTGTGTGAGAGGAAGGATATTTTAACCTAAAACTAACCAAATTAATTATAGTTGCGTTTTAAAATAAATTTTTGGAGATTCTAACTTTACAATTGCAACCTTTGCAACGAATTACTTTACAATTGCAAAGAACAATTGCAATGAATTTCCTTTGTTCTCCCATCTCATTCTTGTAAATTGTCGACTTCGCATGTAGCAAAATTAATTATTGCTTAGCCTAAAAATTCTTATGTGGCTCCTTTACGTAAATTAGTTTCGCTTCGTCTGCATAATCATGTGACTAACTACTAACATACTGATTAGCTGGCTCACAAACTATATTACGATATGTACGTGCTTTTTTGTTTGGAATTTCCAAAGACGAGATTTTCAAATAAACTCAATATTTCTATTTACAAATTTTCTTGAATTCTCTTTCATACCCACGGCTACATATGTTGGTTCGAAAACGCCCATTACATTATATATATAAAATCTTACGTAAGAATTTTATTTTCTAATATGTTCAGTCCAAAAGATCTTTCTTATAAAAGAATTCTTGTGTTACAGCGAAAAATTTTCTCGTGATTTTCTTTAGTTCAGGTTGGCTTGTAACGCCTTTAAACTGTCAAAAATGTCTAACTCTCAGAAATTCGTATTCTTCAATGGGTTTGGTTTGCTTTGGAGCACTACGGTTTACTTTTTTGCAACAAGAGGGCTTATGAGACCGGGACCTACACTTAATGGCTACAAGCAACCATGTCACAGTGGGATTCGAACCGACAAAGTGTTTAACCGCAGCTCCCTTACCATCTGGTCAACGTTCGGCTTTCTTCTTCAACGGGAAAAGGAATCGTAAATTGAATCTGTTACTTTTTAAACACGTACATGCTGATGTATGACAAGGCTTTAAGTATCAAATCGAAGGTCTCTGATCTCGAAAGGCGAATGCTGGCAGATTGGTTATTGCACTGATCGTCGGTACCGGAGTTCGTGGGTTCGAATCCTACTGTAATATGGATGTTCGTAGCAGTTCGGAATCGGCTTTAAGCAGTAGGCCCAGGTCTCATTAACCCTAGTATGCAAAACAGTAGACAGTAGCGCTCCAAACGAACCCAACCCAACCCTGATCTCGAAAGGCAGAGCTTGGCCTAATCAGAGTAGGAAATATTAGGGGTAAAAATCTTGCTATGGAAGTACAAAGATGTGTTATAAAACTTATTTCGACCATATGACTTTAAGACATTCCTTTTTCCAATTCTTTCAATCTGTGACAATTGGCTTATGATAATTATTAAAATTGTATATTTCTTTGTAAATTTACACTGGAAAAAAGTGAACCAGTAAATTAAAACTTTTAATGTAAAAATATTTTCCCTGGTTAATTAAAATAAAATAAAAATAATTAAAGATTCTCTTGAAATAAATGCTATAATATTTTTTCTCTATAAAACCCATTGTAATCATTTACCTGTGATCCTGGTGCTGTGCAGTTCGTTATGTTTTGGTTGGAATTATGAATTTGAGCTTTAGATTCTGATGGTGGCATCACAATGTTGATATTTTGAGTGGAATCTGTGTTGCTGTATGGAATGCTGTTAACAGAATCGGATCTTAAAACTGTGCCTTCTCCGGGATCACTGCGAATGCTTCTGGTCATCACTGTTCCTGAAGAGTTGTTTGCAGTCTAGAAAAAAAAATGTGATCGCATAATATCAGTTTGTGTATAAGTTTCCTTAATAAAATATAAAGAAGAAGAAAATAAAAGGTAATTATTAAGCTAAAATCTAACAATTTTGTAACTGAGTTTAGATATGTAGGATTTAAAAGTTTGTATTGTATTGATTCACATTATTTCCTCTATAGTTGTTATACTTCCCAGTGTTAATCTATTCTTAACCTCCATTGATGATTAAGTAAAATGGTAATGATTAAGTTAAAATTTAATCTATAATTTTGGCACTGAGTTTAGATATTATTAAACATTTAAAGCATTTAAAACATTTAAATGTTAACATTTAAATGTTAAACATTTAAATGATTTAAAACATTTTGACACACTTCTTCGTAATCATGACATTATTTCCATTGTAGTAACTATACATTTTAGTGTTAACCTGTTCTTACTTTTCCTTGAAACCTTCATCATGTTCATTCTCTCCGTGAGCTAGATCAATTTTTGCTAACTGTAATTGTAGCGGAATTGCACACGAAAGTTGAGACTGATAGTAGTGAGTTTGGCATTCGAATGACGTATGTGTGGCTATCGACTGCTGGAAAAAAAACTGTAGGAAAGAACACATTAGTTGCAGATGGAAAAGAAATTTTTTTAATCTTTTTGGAAAAAAGCCAACACTTATCGTTCCTGGTAATAAAAATGAGATCATATTGAACCATCTGCTGCAATCATTCTGCTTGTGGTCTCAATTTTTGATACTCAAATGTGTATCAGGGGTAACATAAAGTATACATGTACAGCCTAGGGAAGTCTATTACCATTGTATGGTATGTTCATGCTTTCTTGGCACGACATGTTCATGTCATAATTTTGCTTAAGTAAACACTTCATCGTTTGTATTTGATAGAGAAGTATTTATAAAATTTCAAAATCAAGAAGGTGTAGTTTTCGCTTGTATATAATGCGATATTTTTTATATTTTGGACAGAAAACATTTTGACTCCCTCTCTTCACTTGGTAGGAATTTTCGAATTTCTATGCCCTTGATTCTTTGAGTCTCATTGAATTCAAACGAACAATATTTAAAAATTGAAGAATCTGCACATTTAATAACGCTCCTTTTAACATAAAAGGATGTGCATATATTAAATATAAAATAAGATATTTGAACGACTCACAGTAACTAAGCAAGAAAATCAAATTACAAGTTACACCTCCCCTTCGAAAAATTTTCATGTTTTCAGCACGGAAAAGATTCTTTATATTTAAACCATTTATATCAATTTACGCCTTGCACTGATTGTTGAAAACAAAGTTAGTGAAATTCCAATATGAGAGGTGAAAAATGAGCAAAATTCTCTGTATAATTTTACATATATTAAACAGAAGATTGCATACATTAAAAATAAAAGAGGGCTAAGTTCATTATTAAATTCTAAATCAAATTTGATTGTCATTCTTAATTTCCAAACTCTCGCAAAGGAAAGTCTGTACGGCTTATTTTTGAATAAGATAGTAAACAGCCTTTAATTGACATATTTTCTCCTCAAAATGTATATGTATACAAAGTTTTATAAGTTTAAATTAGTAATTTTCATAAAAGCATATTAAAACTGGTCAAAATGTAAGGATTTAAAAAACAAAGCTGATGTAAACGCTGATAAAATTGATTAGATACTGATAACTGATATTAAACACTTTGTTACATATGTAATTTCAGATCGTGCTGCAGAAACATAGTAAGATGACCTGCTTTTGCAAAATTAATGAACAGGTTTGATTGAGAATCGTAACGATTTAGGTAAATATTTCCATAGATCAGAGGATCATTAATTTTGTGTGCTCTGATTTTGCCAAAGCGGAAAAGAAAATAATGATCCACTGTCACTCTTTTTATAAAAAAATAATATTTATTAACGGGAAATATAAATTCCTATCCTTTTATGTATTTCTGCCATTTATTATAAAAAGCGTTTAAATATGTAGCGAGTAATATTTTCTATTCTAAGAAAACGCTCCTATTATTTTAAAATTAAATTAATTCAAAGTTTTATGTTTTATTTTATAACAAGTTGCATGATATATTGAAAACAAAATAATTTATACTTATTTTTTAATCAGATGGTGGACATTACAAGAGCATCTAAAATATTAATTTAGATTTAGCTAAATGTTTTTACAGATCAGAAAAACATTAATTCTGATCTTTTGCTGAAGTAGAAAAGAAAATAATAATCCCCTTAACTACCACTATTTTTTAAAATAAAAATATAATATCTATTCAAAGGCAGATTAATTTCTTAACTATTTATGTAATTATGCCACTTATTATCAAAGACTTTGAAAGTTAAATATTCGACGCATATTTTTTTTTGCTCTGTTTTAAGAAAACACTCCAAAAATTTTTAAGTTATTTATTTATTGTTAATTATTAGTTATTTGTTTTGTATTATAACAAACTGCACGTCATATTTAAAACAAAATATTTTATACTTAATTTTTAATGGCATGGTAGACAATAAAAGGATTTCTAAATTATTAATTGTCATTGTAGAGATGAGGCCGACTGAGCGTCTAAGCCAACCGCACGTATAAGTGGAGTACTTGTGAGGAAATACAAAATTGAAAAAAACTATTTACTCCTGCTGAATATTGTTTATTTTGAATATAAATGAAGGTGTAAATAGACAATAAAAATGCTCATTAGGCCATCATGCCAAAGGGACCATACTCGATCAAAGATTTTGCCAATATGGCGTCTTGGTCTTACAAAAAAAAAATGGTGTTAGATTTGGTGCAGAAGAAATTAAGCTCCACACTCCTTGTTCCTTGCCCTCTCTCTGAGGAGGCCCACAGATTTCCTGAAAAAGTTGGTTGGACAGCGTAGCCTTGGCCGAAGATGGCTGCTCCGCGGTTAGCAAAGCCTCTTGACCAACGGGGTCAAAGGAGGGACACTCACTTCGCTTTCGCCTCTAGGTCAATTTCGTACTGGCGTTGTTGAACTGTAACACTTTGTTACAGTCATGAAAAACTTTGCATACATATTACATTACAACATATGTACATTAAATACTATTATTCAGACAGGTGTTTTAATTAAATTAAAAAAATATTATTTTTAAAACTGCTCTTTCCAGCTTAGTTTCTTATATAGTCACACACAATTTTTAACAAACACCCCTTGTATGCATTATAATAATAAGCCTTTGCTTGTGCCTTTATTTTCATTTAGACTAACAGTTCATGTTTAGAAACTACATTCGGTATTTTTTGAACACTCAGAGTTTAAAAAATTCCGAAACGTACAGGCTATAAATAAAATCTGTAACACTATAAATCCAACACAGGAACAAAATGTCTACATTTAACAAATTACATTTAATTAATAATATATTTACACATATTTACCAGTTTTACTGAATAATTAACATTATTGAAAATGCAGAGAGCAGGAGGCCCTCGCACGTTAACACACCACACAACGAACTCTCTAACAGTCTGTCCTTTAAGGCTAAAACAACAAAAAGGGTGCGCGCGCAGATGGCCGTTGCGCGCTGTCACAAATGTACATATTATAATTGTTTTCTATTGATTACTCAGTCAAATGATCAAAACAATACTCATATATTTAAAATATATTTTTTTAGTCAATAACGAAGAGAAAATAAAAGTTGAACCGAAAATAAAATTTAAAAATTAAATAAATATTTCAATTATACAATTAAAAAATATGTGATTTTTAATTTTTAAAATTTATTGAATTTACTTATTCAACTTATGTTAGTGAAATGTATTATAATTCAAAGTGAATAATTTCGTAACACACTTTGTAATGCCTAACGTCCTCTTCAGTGTGTGAATGTTCTCTTAAATTTGCAATTATTACTTGAGATATTGAATTGAGGCGTTTTCTACAAAGCAGAAAATGTACATCTTAACTCAATAATATTTTTAAGTAAATAAAGTTGCTCAATTAAAATATTATATTTCTGTAAATTAAATGTTTTTTGTTATTTTACAGTGCAATTTATTTCATTATTTTCATTGTTTTGAACTAAATACAGGGAATAAATTCCTTACCTACCATAAACAGCAGAAAAATCTTATGCATAAGCACTGTTAAAAACGATTATACCTTGATTTAAAGCCCTAAACTGTTATTTTATACTCATAAAAAGGCATAAACCTTGGGATTCATTAACACAAAAATGCATACCTCATAAACAAGAGCGAATAATCTCGGGTAAATCCCCTGAACAATGCGATTGAAATCTAAGATTAGTGTTAGTTCTAAGTCAATTTATATGTACGCAAAACTTCATAACTTTAATTATTTCCAAAACAATTTGATAACTTTTGCTGTCTTCTTAAAAATATTCCCTTGAAAGTATTCCACAAAAAAGGGCAGAAATATGAATCATATTTACCTAATTTGTTTGTGATACGTTTCATAATTTAATTTGCGTTATTCAATAACCACCTACTTACAATATATATGCCAACTTTCTTTAATTTATTATATAATATTCGAATTAAACTTTTGGGGATTTATACGCCAATTTTTACTTCTAATAAGATACCAAAAAACAAGATCAACTAATATTTGGTTAAATGAATTAAAGGATATGATTGAAGTTTAACACTACTTAATTTTAGTTATACGTCATTGTATAAGTCTACAAAATTTAATAACTTACACTTAATAATTTGTAATTGATTTCCTTGTCATATAATTTCCAAAAAAAACAAGAGCAACTAATATCTGGTTAAATGAATTAAAGGATATGATTAAAGTGTAAAACTACTTAGTTTTAGTTATACTTCAATATCTAAGTCTACAAAACATCAATTACAAAATAATAACTTACAGTTAATAATTTGTAATTGATTTCCTTGACATATAATTTCCAAAAAAGAAGAGCAACAAATATCTGGTTAAATGAATTCAAGGATATGCCTGAAGTCTAAAACTACTTAGTTTTAGTTATACGTCAATGTATAAGTCTACAAAATTTAATGACTTACAGTTAATAATTTGTAATTGATTTCCTTGTCATATAATTTCCAAGAAAAAGAAATAAAACAACGGCACTAAGGATGGAATATTGAAACAGTTTAAAATCCCATTACTATGGTGAAATTTTGTTAAATACCTATATATATTAGATACTGTCATTAATTCAAGATTGCTCGAGTGGAGTGTTTCATACACCTTAACAAAATAAAAAAATTCCAAATTTTTAAGTATGATTCACGGGCATGCAATTTGCCTCATTTTTTGCCATAAGTTTCAGAATTTGATTTGTGTCAATAAGCACATTTTACTAAAGAAGTAAATGTCAGCTAAGTTAAACTTAAAATAATCGAGTTAAATGCTTAAACTCAAAATATCACCTTTTAACTCTATTCGTCAATGATATAACAACAACAAATGAGAGTAATTTATTTTAAAATGAATTAAAAAATACGATTAAAATCTAAAATAACTTAGTTTTAGTTAAATATCGATGCATATGCACCAAAATTTTGTAAGTTTAAGTTAATAATTTCCGTATGCGCTCGGTAACGTCCACCATCTTCTTAAAAATATTCGGAAATCTATTTCAGGTGATTCGGAACTATTCTACAGAAAAAGAAAAGAGACAGTAAAAAAAAAGCAGTTTTCTATCTAACAAGAGATGAACTCTAGGTAGAGAGAAATAATCGAAGCGGAAGCTGACCCAAATTACCCTGACGTTGCTAGTTGGGGACATCTCCACGGGCGGCATCTGATCATCTTTGCTCCCGTCTTGATTGACGTTCGATGGCACGATGTGCATTCCGCTAGCGGATTCCACCATGGAAGGATGAGCCCCATGAGTGCAGTCCGGGCAGTCTGAGCAGGCTGGGCAGGAGATGCTGTTCGGCACCCCTTTACCCATCCCCTTCATGCCGACTGTTCCGTTGGCTTTCTGCGCTTCCAGCAGTACACGTAGAGAAGCCATGGCATGCAGTTGATTTGCCTTGTCATCTAACTTCCCTGGGAAAGAAACAAAATAACGGCACTCAGGCTGGAATAACGACACAATTGAAAATCATGTTCACCATGTTCAAATTGTGCTAAATATACACAAATATTAACTATTATCCTTAATCCCAGATTACGTCAGCTTTCTGCGTATCCAGTAGTACACGTAGAGAAGTTATGATGACAAGTCAAATCATGAAATTGATTTGCCTTGTCTTCTAATATTCCCGTGAAAGAAATACAATAATGGCACACATGGTGTAGTAGTGAAATTCGTACAAAATTCGAACAAACATCCCTATTGTACAGTCTCCCAACGAAATTTCCGAATTCTCGACGAGTTATATTACCACCCATTTATAATATACATTTAATAATCGATACATCCAAAAACGATTTTCCTTTTAAAAATTAATTTTAAAGTTAGCACTCGTATTTTTCCAGCGGATATGTAAAATAACTGTTTAAGTAATGTTTAAATAAAAAATCAGAAGACGTTATTCGTAAAATAAAAAATGTGTGAACTTGTCAAACAATAAAATCTTTGCATATCATAGCTATTAACACTAAACATACATCACCTGTAATGTATATGTCATGGGTAATGAATTAAAAATTCTTATTCCTTGTATAAATAAAAAATTAATTCATGAAAAATATAAAATTATTCATGGCAACCACCTGAGAACATCTTCCTGCACTTGTAGAGTTTATGCATTACAAATCTATACGCCAATAGTTTTCTTTCAGAGATTGGTAGATGGAAGAGAGACACTGAATATAGATAAAAATCACGTTAGGATGATAAAATTATTAGGAATGATTTTGAAACCATAATGAAACATCGTAATAAACTGCAATATAAGACATATATGTAATTTTTCGATCAACAGATGTAAGTTATTTCTTTCCAATGCAGTCAGAAAAACAGTCATATATCTTTATGCGAAATACGGCTCCCAAACTGTTATTCAATCATTATTAACCAGGATAAACGTATAGCTTAAGGAATGCTACGGATGC
This sequence comes from Pardosa pseudoannulata, assembly GCA_032207245.1. Lineage (NCBI taxonomy): Eukaryota > Metazoa > Arthropoda > Arachnida > Araneae > Lycosidae > Pardosa > Pardosa pseudoannulata. Next base: position 19,641,859 of record CM063505.1, read on the forward strand.
AAGTGATATTGCTTCCGCTGGGTCCTCTTAATTTGTAAGCAGAGAACAAACAGAACATTTCTAGGCTTTCCCTGCCACCAACAGACTTATGGTTTTAAGTTAGGATTCTGTGACCACGAACCTGCTTTATGTGCTCCAGCCGAAGGCTGTGTTGGGACCTGTGAATGAGTAAGGTTGTGTTTAGGCCGCTCGACCCTCGAACAACTCTCTTCTTATGAAATCGACGCCTTTGATGACTGATCTACCACGACTCAAATATTATAAACATCAAATACTAAAACTTTTAAGCAAAAATAACTAAACAAGTTTTATTTAAATCTTGTTTAAACACAGTTATAATGAAATTCAAAAATTAAACATATATAAATAGATTATTGATAAAAAAGAACTATTTAATGCATAACGCATGTCCTTTTATAGTACAATTAAACAAATTTGAATAGTTGAATTTTTAAAGGTTTTCAAAGGGTAAAATACATATTAAAACTTTGCTATATTAAATTCTATTAATATATTACCCATAAATAAAACTATACGTAAATAGAAGGTTGATGTTTGATTAACTATAAGAGTAAGACCAAAACGCACTAATCATTTTATTCTATTTAAAACTTTTATCGATATTAATCTTTGAAAGTGATAGTCACATTAAAATAGTACATTAGTTAAACTACACAAACTATCATAACTTCTAAATTCATAAAACATAGTTAATAAGAAAAAAATGCTGTAAAATATAAAAGAAACATATGTAGATTTATGATGAATAAATTTTGATTTATGCTTTAAATTAAAGTGTCTTATTTTTTTTAGCAATTTTTTTATCCATTTAAGATAGTTTTAAATCTTACAGTACCGAATCTAATACATATATGTTTTGAAGTCTTGCTTAAGTTTCATAAAAATTCTAGAAAGCAGCAATTTTATTAATGCAAAATAAAATTATTTCAAGTCAAGCTCGGTTTAAAATGAATTCCATCTTTCTTAATTTTGTTTCTTGCCCTCGTTTTTCACTCGGGGAAATAATTCCTTAGCTGAACTAAGCAGGCTGTATTAAAATCTGGAAATGGTATTAAAAAAAGCCAATTTTATGTATATCCCCTTTGAAGGAATTCTTAAAAGCGATTAAATAAATTGGTGTATAAACAAGGCAAACACTGCGATTTTGTCACGGAAATTAAAAAAAAAGACTGGATTATCTTCCATATAAAATCTTTTTAAAGATTATTTTCATTCAGCTGCCAAGTGCATTTAAATAAAACTCAGAGGAGTTTTTAATACTATTTCTATCAGTATAGTAACCTCATTAAAGTAGAAGTAAAAGTGACAGGTTAATGATTTTGTGAAATGATTTGCTTAGGATTTCTATCTACTACCTTAAGAAAGTTCACTTAAAATACTCAAATTTATCTTAAGTCCAGCAATACTAATTTCTAAAAAGCAAATTATTTTTTCCGATATACAGAATGTATGTTTTAATGCTACTTTCCATTAGTATAATAACCATAACAAAGTACAAGTAAAATTGACAGTTTAATGATTTTGTTAAACGATCCACTAAAAATTTCTATCCAATAGCTTAAAAAATTTAATGTACATCAAAACTAATTTGTGAAAAGTAAGTTATATTTTTTCTATTTACAGAAAATTATTAAAACTTGTATATATTCCAGTTCTAAGTAGCAAAATTATACCATATCTCTCAAGTTAGCATCAGGACCTGATTTACTATTAGACCCGATAAGTCCAGGACTACAGGCAACCAAAAAAAATTCATAAACAATAATTTTTAGAAAGCAATGATTTTTCTAATTCTCGGAAAAGCCACTTTTTCCCTAAATATGACATTTTCTTTATTTCTTTTCGAAATCTACCAAAAGAATGTACTTCAGAATGGGACTTTTATTGTTCAGGTTAAAATATGCATTATGGCTATATGCCTAAGAGGATGTATGTGTGTGGAAAAAAATAGAAACAGTAACTGTCAAAAAAGGCAGGTTTTTACCAGGTCAAGAGTGCCATTCCTTCACACTGACTACACAACAGCTACCGATTTAAGCTTCATGGTATAAATATGTTCCTAAAATAAAGTAAGTTTTAAGTAATGGATTTTTTGTATTCGATTTGTTTATGAATACACTGTCTACCAATAAGTATTTGGACACCTATGCAAATGACGATATCTGAGGTCCTGAGGTACGTCACGGCCTCCGCCAGTATACATCGTGTAGGAAACAGCATCGGCATTAGTCACATTCAAGATGCCGCGCAGTTCGGAGCTCTCTGATTTCGAGAAAGGTATAATTATTGGGTATCCTAAATGGGCCCGATCCTTAAGGGGCATCTCTAGCGATTTGAAGTACCCAAAATCGGTAGTGGCTTATGTGATTAAGAAGTGGAAGGGGAGGTGATTGTCGGAATGTGCCCCGAGTCGGCAGACCAACGAAACTGGGAGATAGAGACAGACGAGTGCACTATTTTAGATAGCAATGTGTTTCCTACATTGTGGCAGTTTTACGGGTTGGACCCCTGATATTTTCAGGACGACAATGCCAGTTGTCATGTTTCGAGGTGAACCAAGGCTTGGTATGGTGCCATTGGAGTTCATCGAATGGACTGGTCTGCCCAGACCTCAGACCTGAACCCTATTGAGAACCACTGGGACGAGTTGGATAGCCGAATTAAGGGGTGCACTACCCGTCGAAAATCGATGAAGGAACTTGTATGTCTACTCCAAGCCAAAGGAAGACAATACCAATAGCTGTAATACAAAGACTTAGGGAAAGTATGTCCCGGAGGGTTCACGATGTAATTGCCTCTCATGGAGGCTCTACCAACTATTGAATTCGAATAAAGTTAGTTTTTCTTTTCTATCACAGGTGTCCAAATACTTATTGGCAGACAGTGTATGTTATGCCCTCATCAAACATGTGTCTAGAGTCGACATTTTTGTAAATCAGGAGCTAGTGAAAATGATAAATATTAGAACCAATCATTCGTTAAAGAAACGCTTATTTTATGATAAACAGAATAATTTCCCCTTAATTATTTTTGTCCTAACTTTCTGTTGTAATAGTGTGAAATTTCAATTTCAGTAAAGTAATGAAAATGAATAGAGAAAACACACAGTTGTAAAATTCACATACTAATTGCAACTGTAATGGAATTTACAGTTTCCCAGTGGTTTCTTTAGAACAGCTATCACCAAATAGTGTCCACAGACCACTAGTGATCCATGAAAAAATTTTTGACGATCCACAGAAAGAAAAAGATGATTATTTATTGTAAGCTGATACACAACTAACAAAAAGTTTCATTAAAACATTATGCAGATTAAAAAATGAAAACGAACAGAACTTATGATGAATTAGGATTTTTATTATTTTTTTATATATCACACTAAAAATGTGTAATGCTTAAGAATTTTTTTGTTTTTAAATTACAAAATAAACTTTTAATTTTTGTATGTGCATTTTTTATTAATAAAATAAAAGTTTTGATTATTATACTATAAATATATTTTCTTCCTTTTATATTTTAAACTCATATAATTAGTGGTCCACGAAAATAAAAATTATATATGTAGCCGTCCTTGGAGTTCTAAAGTTTATCGACTGCTGCTCTAGAATGCATGAAATTTGCAGTTAAACATAAAGCGTGACATTACAGGTTTTAAACTTTCTTCAGTTGTAGCAATTGCTGTCTATCGTTAAGTATTTTTATTAATTAATTGTTTTGAACTTTATTTTTCTCTTACAACTGAAAAGGTAGCTTTATTACCATTCCCTTCCAAATTTTCAAAATCATTTTGTTCTTCAATTAAATCATCTTTTTTTAAAATGATGTAAATCCACTTTTAACAAAAGTTAGTGATAATGATGAATGAAGTTTTCTATTAGCTTTAGATGCTTAAATATTCATTCCAAAAATCATTAAAAATTTTAATATTTGTCAATATAATTTTACATAGTTAGAATTATATATCTAACTACTTTGAATTAGGTCAGTAAACTTTTCTCAAAGACATATTTAGTTTTAAATTTGATTAAAAAACTGTTTTACATTCTTTTAACTAATTCAAAAACGATTACAATATAAACATTATAAATTTAACTTAATATTTAAAGAACATAATGATATCATTAACCTATACCAATATTTCTCAAATCATTCAAATACAGACCCTTAAATATCCCTTTGATTATAACCCTTTGATTTATTTAGACAGTTGGATATTTATATATTTAAAATTAAACCGAAAAGTTACAGAATACACAATTTTCCTCCACAAATATAAAAAGGATAAATTATTACATTATTGCTTAAAGATTAAAAAATGATTTATTACAAATCCCTAATTCAAACAAACTTACAATATATTTGTGTATGTATACATTGATACAAATACATTGGTACAAATGAAAATTAAATAGTTTTGATTTATTTACTTTAATATTATTTTGATTGTTGGATATTTATTTATATTTTTAAAAATAAAATTGAAAAGTGATCCAATACACAATATTTCATCAGTAATATAAAAAAGAGATAAAAGGATTTCAAAGTAATATTAAACTTTGAAACTCATCTTAAATTTTTCAGTCACCAGTCTGAAACCTTAAAAATAGCTAAGAATGGTAAAATAACTTATTTGGCCAGTGATGTTCAATTTCCCCAACGATAGTCAAAGAGGCTAATGTGAATGTTTCTGCAAACAGTCATTCCCGGAAAGTAGATGAAAATGGCCGACTTTAAAGTAAAAGAAGCAATTCATTGAGAGTGGTAGTTATACTGATCTTTGCCAATCGGTATAAATCACAGTTGTTTATAATACTCAAGAGAGCTACTATTTTCTTGGATTCAAGATGCTATCTTCGACAATTTTACTCTTCAAATATTTTCGAGGAAAAATAGGAAACATCTCAAGAGACAATTTTATGACCTTCATATAAATGAATCTAGTAAACATTTATCTTAATAAATACTAAATTATATTCCTCAATTTAAAATCTCCATTGTAATGAAAAAAGAGCCAAAGTTCAGTTGCTGCCACTACTGATGAGTTTTGTATGAAAGTTTTATGAAGTGTATGTTTAATAAGTAAATGACACTAGAACTAACTACCGAGTCTAGTCCCTATAAATTATAGAACGGCTGGCATTTCTTCCTAAACTACATTTCTAAAATTTATGAATATACAGTGTTCCCTTGCCACTTCGCGCTTCATGTTTAGCGGTTTCAGCCATTTGAGGGTTTTTTCAAAATATTCATCAAAAAATAAAAATGAAAAAATACAATCATGTTGGCAGCAACATTGCGTAAAGGAGCGTTGTTTCATGTTGATGTACTCAGCGTAGTTACCACCTTTCACAAAGGCGCGTGATTGGTTACCGGTGCGACATCGACCAATGAGAGAAAAAACAAAGACAACTACCCATCACCATGTTTCTCTCCAAGGTAAAGCCCTCGGCTCTACCATCAGCGCCTCCAGGAGAAGAGTCTCCTAGTGAATCTAAAGCTTCTACTAGTCAAGTGAGAGCCTCTCTTCCGCCACCAACACAAGACTCTTCACCTCTCTCAGAAAGCAATGTTGATTAATGTTTAATACTGTATAAAATTTTGTAATTAAAATCTCTTAATTAGCACTGACACGTTTAAGTAAATAAGTATACTGTTATAATTTTTGTTTTAAATGTGTAAAGTAAAAATAATGTTTACGTATTTTTAAAACCCGCATACACGAAAATTTATAGGGGCAAATCCTACTACGCGGTTATTAGCTTTTGTGGAAGGTTCTGGTCCTCATTAACTCCGAAAAACGAATTATCACTGTAACCTTATTGCCACTGAAGTTCTTCAAAGTTATACTATTTCACGTTCTATTTGTCTAAATCTTAACTTTCCCAGCCAACTAAATTGGATCAAAGACGTGATTATTGAATTGTATAAATAACTTCTATGCGTGACCCTTTCCTAAACCAGTTGTCAATTCTCCAAGGAACATGCGAATCTACAGCTATTTTTACATGTCACTGGAGAACCTCTGACTTAAATCTCACTCTCATGTAATGATGCAAAGTAGTAGTGTATTTGGGGCACCAGGGCTTGAAGCCGATTCCCCAGTCTTGATTGGTGAGAGACTCATTCAAGGTGTGCATCACGAGAGATTTAAAATATGTGGGTGCAAAAAACAAATGCGTGACCCTTTCCTAAACCAGTTGTCAATTCTCCAAGGAACATGCGCCGCTACAGCTATTTTTACATGTCACTGGAAAACCTCTGAATTAAATCTCACTCTCATGTATTGATGCAAAGTAGTAGTGTATTTGGGGCACCAGGGCTTGACGTAGTCTTGATTGGTGAGAGACTCATTCGGTGTGCATCACGAGAGAAAAAACAAAGACAACGTACCCTTTCCTAAACCAGTTGTCAATTCTCCAAGGTAAATGCCCGCTACAGCTATTTTTACATGTCACAGGAAACCTCTGAATTAAATCTCACTCTCATGTATTGATCAAGTGAGAGTGTATTTCACCAGGGCTTGACCAACACAGTCTTGATTGGTGAGAGACTCATTCAAGGTGTGCATCACGAGAGATTTAAAATACTGTGGGTGCAAAAATTTTAATACTCTTTCCTAAACCAGTTGTAATTAAGGAACATGCGTAAGCTATTTTTACATGTCACTGGAAAATCTGTTAAATCTCATCATGTATTGATGCAAAGTGTAGTGTATTTAAAAGCCGAATGTCTTGATTTTAAAACTCATTCGCATCACGAGAGATTTATACTGTGGGTGCAAAATTTTACTATGCGTGACCCTTTCCTAAACCAGTTGTCAATTCTGGAACATGCGCCGCTACATATTTTTACATGTCACTGGAAAAACCTCTGAATTATCTCACTCTCATGTATTGATGCAAAGTAGTAGTGTATTTCACCAGTTGAAGCCGAATCAGTCTTGATTGGTGAGAGACTCATTCAAGTTGGATCACGAGAGATTTAAATACTGTGGGTGCAAAAATTTTACAAATATGCGTGACCCTTTCCTAAACCAGTTGTCAATTCTCCAAGGAACATGCGAATCTACAGCTATTTTTACATGTCACTGGAGAACCTCTGACTTAAATCTCACTCTCATGTAATGATGCAAAGTAGTAGTGTATTTGGGGCACCAGGGCTTGAAGCCGATTCCCCAGTCTTGATTGGTGAGAGACTCATTCAAGGTGTGCATCACGAGAGATTTAAAATACTGTGGGTGCAAAAATATTACAAATAAGGTCATTAAGAAATAGAAGAAAATATTTACAGCCCTAGATAAGTTTAAATTGTATAAAGTTTCGAAAAGAAATTAAAGATTAATATAAGAAGAAAATATTTACCAGTTAAAAAAAGCATTGGTTGTAATTTCTTCTGAGATCAGGGAAGAATAATTTTACCGGTTATACACGTACACACACACAGATGCGTATATAGCAGGGATGGCCAAGCTTTTTAATAGTTCGAGCCATTCTTCAAAATTTCAATTTTTTTGTGAGCCGCAATTTAATACGTATTTAAAAGGTATGCAAAAAAGATTATTTTTTTTTACAGAAATTATATTTATTGAATGTCATTTGAAAGTTCTTCGTCTTTTAACTTTTCAAGAAAGTTTTTGAATTGCCGATGATTTTTTGCTTTGGTGCAAATGTAATTTACAATGTGTTACACTGTTTTCATAACATCAGGATATTTTAAATGTTTTTTAACTAGTTGTTTTCGGTGAATTATGCCGTGAAATGGTATGAATTGTGGAATTTGAGAATCATCTCTTAAAAGCCCAACAAGATTGATTTTTTTACCCATCATTGACGGAGCTCCATCAGTTGTAATAATTTTTTAAAATATTGTCACGAAGATTTGAAGGAACACACCCATTAACTTAACAGATGAATTTATTGAAGCTAAGTAGTAACTCGCAACTTTACAAGATCAGGAAGTTGCCTACAACTAGTGGGTATCAGCTTTTATACCCGAACAGAATATTCGAGAAATAACTAATTTACATATTAAAGAAAGATCTAGAATATTCAAGAACATAAGGAAACAATAAATAACATTTTTAAATTAAAAATCCGTACTTTGGATAAACTGCCATGTCAAGAACCGAACCTACAATCTTCGGGTCTGGATCGCGTGCTTTGACCATTCGGCCACTGAGCTAGTTGGCTAAGCTTTTTATGAGGCAATATAATAACACAAAAATAAAAAGGGAACTGAGGTACATTTATCGAGAGCCACAAATCATCCTTCAAAGAGTCGCATGTGGCTCACGAGCCGCAGGTTAGCCACCTTTAGTATATAGTATTAAACTTTTATGCTTAATAGCTTTTAAAATTAAATTTTAATCAATTAAACCAATTTTTATTCAGGTTAAATTGAATTAATTTGATTTTAATTCTTTGAGCTTGTATTAAATCTCACAAAATTAAAATAATTAGAATTATTTGATAATTTGTCTGTATTGTAATTCCTAATATTTCAAACAAACGCAATATTGGATTTGAATTATTAACGGGGTTTGATTTCTACCATGTTTAATTCTTTTATTTCAATAAACCGAAAAAATTATAGAAATTGATTCCACACAGTAACAAATTGGTTTAAAGAACTAAATGAATACACAATTATATAAAAGAAAATGAAAACACAATTATTGTATTCATTATCCTGAGACAAATAACAAAATTGTATACAACATTAACTTATTCACGACCGCTGACGTTAATTCACGTCACTTGAAATTTCCTTCCTAGATGCTCTACTCCTAGTTGACCTAGCTGACGGGAATTGTCATTTATTTCAAACTCTATTCCTGGTTACCACTGACGTGAATTCACTTTAATTTCAAATTTTAGTTCCAATTTCCGTTGACGTGGATTGTTATTCATTTCAATTTCGATTCCTGTTCGCTGCTGATGAGAATTCCCGTCCAGCAATTTCTGTTTCTGAAGTGGCATTGTTATCACATGTATGTTTTATAAAAAAAAATAAACTAGGAGAGAGAAATACTGTAATTATTTTATTTAGGTTTTACTTTTACATTAAATTGCTTTCAAATTTGAATTTGTTTTCCATTAAATTTTTATCCTTGCGTTAACGATATGAGTTTGCGGCAACCACATTCAAAATTTCCATCAGGTCTCAATATGAGAAGCGTCAAAAATTTGCCATTAACGAATCTGTTAAAAATGTTCGGTAAACTCTTTCAGCACATTCTCGGAATGAGGATACAAACTTACTTAAACAAACTATTCCTATATGATATTTACTCCTCTTCTTAGGAAAGGAAAGATGAGTTGAGAGATAATTTTGTTTGAACGAAGTTTCTCAGAAGACTGAACGAGCCGATTATCTTATATTGAAACTCCATAGAATTCAAACATTCCCTTTATTTTAAACTTTCTGTCAGCACTAAGGCATCTTATCTAAATAAACTCATTTCAACTACCCGTATCTCATTTTGTTCGATATACCAAATAACTTTGGCCATGACTTTATGACATTTACATAATAAAATATTTCAGCAATAACAGAAAATAAATCTATTTTACATGAAATAAAACACGACGTATTCAGATTTTACGAGCGTTAGTAACCCCCATTAATCATAACTGTGACAGTTTATTTTCAGGCTTCTTCAAAAATAAGAATAATCAAGATTTTATTACACACACTAACTCTCCCGAATGGAAATTTTATTACGAATTTCATATAACTTCTTTTGAACTTCTTGACCTAAATGTCTTATTTCTAAAATGAAAAATAAAAAAAAATTCTTAGAAATGCACTTCACATAACTCCCCATTTCAAGAGAAATGCAATTTCTCTTTCATTTTATTTTTGGATAAAGTTAAAAGAATGCGTCATTCTAAAAGCATCTGGAAACTACAGTTACTTAAAAACCAGTTAAGTTAAAATGCAAAGTCTAAGTTATGTTCTGTTTCGGATTTCTTATTATTAAACTTTTAAAACAAATTGATATAAAAGTTTTTTATCTAAGCCCTTTACTGATACAGTAGGAAATATTATCAATTAAAATGTATTCAGTACAGTTTTAAAAAGTTTTATGTCTCTAAAATATTTGAAACATTAACTATAAAATAAGTAAATTCTTTACTGGGAATTTACTGCACGTATTCAACTTTCACATTCTCATCTGCATATTCTAAACTTTTATAGATATGAAACTGATTTTTAAACTAAACCCTTTACTGATGCAGTAGTAAAAATGTTTCAGAATTAAACTATAATCTGAACAGTTTTAGAAAAATTGTATGCATCGTTTTAAAAATTGTATCCCAAACTCATTTATTGGAAACTTACCTTTTCAATTTCGAAAACAAAATACATTTAAAATAAGCGTAATAAGTAGTGAAGCCTATTTAATTTCTTAATATAATACTTTTTAACTTCTTGATAAATTTATATATAAATAAAAAAAGTAAAAATGTCAAAAACTATTTTTTTTTCACTTTTTTCGGTAGTTTTCTAAATTTAGCACAGTCCGCTCTCACTTGAATAAACGAGTAAGGGGTTTATTCTCTTTGTATCACCGAGACCTACAGGTAGATATCTTCATTTGCAAGTTGAGCCCTTCCCCTCGAGCTGGTCTCCTCCTTGTAATACCCTGCTTCTTTTACTTTTTCTTAAGGTTTCTTTTTTTGCTTTTTAAGGTTTGTTCAAGGAAAAGTATTTTTGTTTATTCAGCGAATGGTAGGCTTTTGAATACAGTGTGCCCACAAGAACTGTAGAAAGCTTATCTTTAATTACATTCCTGCTCTATCATTTACGCGAAAACGATCAACACCGGGTATATAAGCTAGTTTTTTTCTATTTGAACACACAGAGCAATCTTGTTTTACATCTTTAGAGTGCCGCAATATATATACTAGTTTGCTTAAATGTCTTTCTACTTTCCATGACTACGATAATTTTCCCGATTTTGAAGAAACTGTAGCATAAAAATCATTTACAATGTGTTCCACCAAGCAACCTGCAAAATTCGGATTCATGAACAATTTTGAAACATTTGGGGTGTTTGTCGCCTCCTCTTGCTTATAGGATGTGGATCCATGACATATCCACCATGTGTTCTTCTCCTGAAGACTTTTTCAGAACTCATTAAGTCTCCGAATTTGACATCTTTGGAGACAATCAAGCACCAGAGAATCCATTGCATGTGTTTTCGGAGAAACATAAAGACAAGTGGTCTAGAGGTAGCGATATAAGGTTTGGTTTGGTTTGGTTTGGAGTGCTACGGTCTTCTTTTTGCAACACGAGGGCTAATGAGACCGGGACCTACATCTTACAGACGATTCCGAATGGCTACTAACATCCATGCTACTGTGGGATTCGAACCCACGAACTCCAGTACTGAAGGCGAGTACCCTAACCAATCGGCCATCGTTCGGCGTAGCGATATAAGGAATAGAATTCGCTCTACAGTTTCTTCACGATGAAGAGAGAGGGTGGATGATTTTGGTTCTCTGAAAAGTGAAGAAGAGGAGAAAAGGAGACCTCAGACAATCTTGGACGAATAAATATCTCCAGATATTTACGAGGAAGTTCGGAAGAAACGGATTCTGTTTCAGTTTTCGGTGCTGAATATTTTGAGACCTTTCGACTATTATCTTTATTTTTATGGTCCGAATCTGAGGCTCATCCATGTCAATATTTTCATGCTTTCTTAAAATTTCTTGTGTTTTTTGTTAAAGTTGGATTACAAGTTTTTCAGCATCCAAAAACATTAAAGAACCCACCGTATCTGCAAAATAAGCAAACAGGGTACCGCGTTTTCATAATTCAATCAATATTACTCTCGATATCAAAGTGAGTGTTTAAAAGATACAAAATAAAACTACAACTTTCAATCTTATGGTACAGTTCTTTCAGTACTGCCCTTTTAGAGAATTATTTAAAAAGTATTTTTATTAGCAAAAACTTCATTACATTTAAAAGCAATTTATAAAACATTATTTCGAATGCAACATACTTTCGAAACTTGTTGATTTAATGTGATATAGAATTAGTATGGTTCTGTGCTACAGTGGTTGACAGCACACGACAGATATACGACAGCAAAGAATAAATGCGAATTATATATAAAGAATAGAATACGGTGGTTCAATTTCTAATAAAAGCTCTCTATATCTGATAACGGAAAACTATTCTTAACTATTTGCTATCTTTGCACAAAAACCTCCCCCATTTTCCCGTCTTTTCTTAATCTCTTATTTTTCTGGAACCAAATAGTCTGAAGAAGTAACAATCGCCTATTTAAAAATAGAATTTTCATGTCTTTTCCAATTTTAGTATTTCCGGTATTCAGTCAAAGAAAAAAATTCCTGGCTTTTGTTTTGAGTTTTCAGTCTGTTTTATACGAAATAAAAGGGGCATTCATTTACAATTTTACAAATGGAAAATTTTTTCTTATTTTTCTCTGTAATATCTGTTTAAAATTATTATAGAAAATTCATGGGATTTTCAGGAATTGTTCTCCATTTTTTAAAATTAGTTTTACTGAATTGACTATCTTTCTAAATTATAAGACATTTTTTATAATTTAGTATCAACTTTAATTTAAAATCGACTGAAAAAAAATTATAAAAAAATTTCAAAAAAAAAAATAATTTTTTTATTCCCATCATTTTATCATTACTTATGGGTATAGCAAAATAATTCAAAGTTTTAAAGAATTAAATTTTCATTATTACAAATGTTTTAAAGCTATATTGAAAATAGTCTTTCTAAATTATTGTATAAAAATAAAGTCATTGAAACTATTTTTAGATATAATATGTTAGTTATGCATTTCTAATAACCGCTATATCTGTATTCTGAAAACTATTATCTTAACTAAATTATTTTTTTTCTCTTTATATTTTCTTATGTTTATGGAACTTTTTTTGTATGTTATAAATCTAAAATTTTTTTTTTTTTTCAATTTCAATTTTTAATAATAATTTATGAATTAATAATTTGTTAATTTTAGTATTTCCGGTATTCAGTCAAAGAAAAAAAATCCTGGCTTTTGTTTTGAGTTTTCAGTCTGTTTGAAATAACCGAAATCAGGTTAAAGGGGCACATCACCTTTAAACAATTTTACAAATGGAAAATTTTTTCTTATTTTTCTCTGTAATATCTGTTTAAAATTATTATAGAAAATTCATGGGATTTTCAGGAATTGTTCTCCATTTTTTAAATTAGTTTACTGAATTGACTATCTTCCTAAAATATAAGAGATTTTTATATAATTTAAGGCGATGGCAGACTTTCAAATTGGCTAAAATCGACTGAAAATTTGAATTTTCGATTTGAATGAATAGTGAAAGAATATACCAGTAGGAATACGGAGCAAAAATAATTTTTTCATTCCCATCTTTTTTAATTTTTTAAAAATAACATCATTATTATAAGGGTATTTCATAAAAGTTAAAATGTTTTAAAAATTATATTTCAAATTTTTACAAATAAAATAACAATGCAAAAAATAGATCATTGTTAAAATATTTAGTTAAATTTGAAAAAGTCATTTTTAAGTCATTTTTTGAAGAAAATATTTTTTATAATTTTTAAAGTTTTAATTTTTAAAAGCTATGATATTAAATAAATTATATCATCTTTTTATATTATTTTTTTTTATATTTATTTATGAATTTTTATGTAAACAATTTTTTTTTTAAAGTTTTTTATCAAATTTTTTAATAATATTTATAAAAACTGAGCTCCTGGAGTATTTTCAATAAAATAATTAAAATAATTAATAATTAGTAAATAAAAAAGAAAATTCATAAAAGAAAAAAAAGTTTGTTTTAAAGGTTCACTGTCCAGCTAAAAATTAAAAAAAAAAAAAATTGCAGTCTGTTTGAAATAACGAAAATTTTTAAAGGGGTTTATCACCTTTAATAAATTTTGGAAAATTTCTATTTTTCTTTTATTTTTCTTTTATCATATCTTATTAAATTATTTTAAATTGTTGGATTAAAATCTATTTTATTAAATTGTTTGTTTTTTAAAATTGATTCTTTTTAATAAATATAAATGTTAAGAGGATGTTCTATTTAAATAAAAAGACAAATTTATATTCAAACTGAAATATTCCTGTAAAGAAAAAGCCATTCTGAACTAATTGTTTTAGATAAAATATATCTAAATTTTGATATTTTATTTCAATTTTACTTAATTTTCATTATCAAGTTCATTTGATTAACTGTTAGTAAAAGCATCAATATTAAATCGGGGTTTGAAATATTCAAAAGTCCAAGTATTTTTAAAAATTATAAAAATATAAAAAACAATAAAATGTTTTAAATAAAAGAATATTTATTTACTGTATATATATTTACTGAAAGGAAGAAAGTGCAATAATTTTATAAGTTATTTTGGAAGAAACACTATTTTCAATATAATTCCTTTAAAGTTTTATAGTTTCCTTAAAAGCTATGATATTAAATGCATAGGTTGTAGAGTTACACAGGCTCTATTTCGAATATTAAATCTCGGTTTGTTTTGAAGGATTCAGAAATGTCCAGAGATTTTTAAAATTTAAAAAAGTGTTAAGGAGGATGTGTCTCTTTAAATCTCTTTAAATTAAAAGACAAATTTATATTCAAACGGAAATATTCCTGTAAAGAAAGAGACATTTTAAACTAATTATTTTGGATAAAATGTATCTAAATTTTGATTTTTTATTACTATTTTTTAATGCTTAGTATTCATTATTAAATTAATTGTGAATTAACTGTTAGTTACACAAGCTCTATTTCGAATATTAAATCGGCGTTTGTTTTAAAGGATTCAGAAATGTCCAGAGATTTTTAAAATGTAAAAATATAAAAAAGTGTTAAGGAGGATGTGTCTCTTTACATAAAAAGACAACTTTATATTCAAACGGAAATATTCCTGTAAAGAAAGAGCCATTCTGAACTAATTGTTTTGGATAAAATATATCTAAATTTTGATTTTTTATTTCTATCTTTTAATGCTTAGTATTCATTATCAAATTAATTTTGAATTAACTGTTAGAAACGCTGTATAACATAACTTAAAATGAGAAGCGAAAATGAAAAAAAGATAAAGAAGGATTCTTCAGTGAAAATTACAAAATACATTAGGGTAATTCAGTTACTTTTTATTAGATGTGCATACTGATTCGTTTTACTTCGCCTCCTCATTACTGAAAAATTATTTCTCATCTTAACTAGAAGTTTCCTGCCTGACAACTTTTGACGTCCAAGGTGAAATGAAAGTCATTTGTTCCCTTGTATTCTTTAGGCAAGCAGAAATTTTCCCTTTTTTATTACTTAATTGCTTTGACGATAGAACATGTTAAAATACCCCATGAAATGTTTAAGGAATAATGAAATGCCTAAATTAAATTACACATGTCGTGCAAAGGAGAATTATGAAAATAAGTGACGTCAATTTTAACGTAGGCGGGAGAGCAGTAAATATTCAAATTCTTCAGTTGCTTTGAATGTTTTCAATTTATTACATTCTAGTTTAGGAATTATTTAAAAAAAAGACTTTTACACTGTTAACAATGTATTTTTGAAAACATTTAAAACATTTTGTATTTTATTTATAAAGGTAACCGACTGGGTTTTAGAACCATATTTTGAAAAAAAAAGCAAAAAAATTAATAGATTAATAATTATTTATGCACAATTTACTTATATAAAAACATATAAAATATATTTTAAATACTATATAAAAAATAATTCTTTATCATACATGAGGAAAAAAAGTCTGGCAGTTTTTTTTATATGTACCACCAACTTTGTGAGACTAAATATGTATTTATCGAAAAATATTTTTTGACTTGTATACAGAACTCAGACTTTAAAAAATGTACTGAACAAACTAGATTTAAGACCAATATTAAATTTTAAAAGCGATATATTCATCATTGAAGTAATAATTCAGCTATTTTTAATAAAACAATTGTACTTTTCCAAAATGACTTTTAGAAACGAGCTTCTTATTTATTACATTAAAAACATTAAATAAGTTATCTGTTATACGTTTTATACTGTTTTAAAGAAACCCTTTTTTATTATCAGATTATTCCTGAGAGATAAAATGTCAAGACATAGTTTCTCAGAAAATGTATTTAAAGTTTGTACTGCACAAAATGTTTATTACAGGCACTTAAAAATAGCGAACTTTATAAGTTGGAATTAAACTTAAATCATCAACAAAAATCTATTCTTAAAATAAAAATTTAAATGAAATGATTTGTTTAGAAATAAAATCAATTTGAATCATAACTTTTTGATATTTAAATGCAAATAATAAATTTGGTTTGGCAATCAAAACCAAAAGTTGGCATTACTATGGTTCTTAAAGACAAAAGAAAAACTGTTTTAGAAAGCTAACATTATATTCTGTCAAATCAATTAATAACAGAAATTTCTAATTTTTTTCCATAAGCCGTCATCTGTGGGAGCCGCTAACTCATTTAACAAATTCGTAGATCTCATAACCGGAGAGCTGTGAGTACGAGGTTTCATCTGGCAGAAGATCCGTTATGTTCATTAATGGCTGCCAGGACATGTAAAATAAGTTCGTGGTCTTAATCTCCAAGTTCCCGAACTATACCCTAGAGGTGGCAGGCAAATCCTGGGATCTTCTGCTTGGTGACTTCTAAAATACGAGAAACAAGAAGGGGGCAATCTTACTCGCGTCCGCAGCAATTCTTGAAAATGCACAGAGGGTGATAAATGGGTAACTGTATAGCAGTTGTGTTTGTCATGATGATATCTGTCTGTACTGCCAGATGCATTGAATATATATGTAATAATATCAATATCTAAGACCTAAATATCCAAAATTATTCCTTTTCTCCATTCATAATTCTAAATTTTATTTTCTCCTCTTTATATTAACCATATCTCCCAGCCATCCAAATTAAACGAGGATGTTTTCATTCCTTCAGCATAAGCCTGAAATTCTTTCATTGATTCTCAAAGCAAAAAATGATACAGCTGGTATTTTAATTAAGAAGTAATAACTCTCCCAGGGAATTCTGTAACGATCAGCAATAATACTCTTCTGAAACGCCACAATTTAGCAGATGGCTCTAATCAAAGGTTACTCTCTATAAGCAATTAACTGTTTCCTCACCATTTTTCCGCGATAATAAAGCACACACATTTGGTCATCTCTCACGAAAGGTTGGCATTAGAGAGAGCGTTCTGACACCGTTCGGTTCAGATGTCTCTGGATTTTGTCCGATCTTGAGAAGATGAAATAAAGATTACGTTCGGTCACGACGACTGATGTGTTTCTTTAGAACAAGCGTTTAGCGGAATTCTTGGCAGCCCAGCATGCTCCGGCTGAGAAAAAGAATAGGGGCAATTTCTAAAGAAGTTTACAAGTGTAAATTTGGGTTGGTTTGTCACCCGTCCTTACATATATATACATATATGTAACCCGTGAAAATATTTTTCCTCAATTATATTAAAGATCAGCCCCTGTTATTTAATTTGAGCTTGCTGGGATAAAAGAACCCCTCAACAAAATACAGTCGTGAAACCCTCTCAAACACAAGTCGAAAAAGCAGGAACTCCAATTTGTTGAGGAAAAATCACACCTCATCGTCAACTCATCGTCATTACAGCGAAACAGTTTTGCGTAGAATGATCAAAAATATAATAAATCTTTCACAGAAGTTAGCCCTACAACGAGCGAGCGAATCACGCCATTTTAGTGCCATGAGATTAGAGATTTCTGAGCAATTTGTGAGATGCAAGAGGGAATGAGTGTTTAAGTTAGCTCGAAACACACTTTTCTGTAATTTAGTTATTGCCGAGGAGAAACTGTTTCCTGGGGACAGCCAAAAAAGGTGGCCAGTGGACAGAAAATCAGCATTTATTCCAGAGTTAGTTTTGAGAGAATGGAAAAAGAATTTAAGTCGGAGAATACTCCTTTGACATTTTATGGTTGGGAAAGTAAGCATTAAAAATGAGAAGGGAAAAGAGAGTGTTTTGAATAGCTATTTTAGGGGTAACAGTTTTGATATATTACATATATATTAAGGCTGTGGAGCATGAAAAAATGACTAGCAATCAAATGTTGTAATTTTGCCCTTAAGGTCAATACAGCACGTAACGATGCCTAATCGTCAATAGAGTTGAACAAAATATACAACCTGTCCTTGATTGGAGACAAGCATGGTTTCTACAGTGGTACGAAACACAGAATCTAAAACTTACACTCACCATCGTGCAGTGGATCGATTGTATGTATCATCAGTTGCAGAAGACCGGAACGGAACTTACTACCAGCATGAAGCATCGGTGTGCTCATTTTCCTCTTGGTCATCTGAAATGGAATGGTAAAATAATTAAAACATGTAATAAATACGAGCAACTAAAATTGAAAAGAAATGACCCTGACTTGAGATCCTTAACCATTTGACTAATCCTTTTCTTTCAACTTTTATTGCTAGAGCTATCCGATTTTGCTTTCTTGGATATAAATTACTCTTAGTGTATAGTGACATTATAAATGATGCTGATTTAAGATCAGTAACCGATTGACTAATTCTTTTCTTTTAACTTTTATTGCTAGAGCTATCCGATTTTGTTCTGTCGCCTACAAATTACAGTTAGAGCATTGCGATCTTCAAGTTGACATTAATTTGTGATCATAACCGATTGACTAATTCATTACTTCCAACATACATTGCTATAGATATCCAATTTTGCTTTCTCGGATATGCATTATTATTAGTGTATTGCAATCTTCAAAATGATGCGGGTTTGGGATCATTAACCGAATAACTTACTTTTTCTTTGAAGTTTTATTACTGGAACTATACAGTTTTGGTTTTTGGACACAAAATACAGTTAGCGAATTGCAACCTTCAAAATATTGTATTTAACACTTTGAATCTCACTCAATATATGAAAGTAAAAAAATATATTTAGTAAAATTTGATATTTATCTGTAGATTGTGTAGGTACTCTAGACGCCGAACGATAGTTGAATGGGTAGGGAGCTGCTGTTTGGTACTAGAGTTCGTGGGCTCGAATTCTGCTGTGTTATATGAGTTCGTAGCCGTTCAGAATCGGCTTGAAAGAGTAGGTGTTAGTCTCATTAGCTCTGGCGTGACAAAAAAGTAGACCGTAGCATTCCAAAACAAACAAAACTGTACTAGGTACTTTAGTCCTCTAGACTATTAATTTTCAACCTTTTTTCATCGTGTCACCTCTGACATACGCTCCTGGCACCCTAGGTTCCCATGTCACTTTAGGAATGTAGGATGTAGGGTATCAATCGCATTTCGAGATAAATACAGATCATACTCTTAGGTAAGAAACTTACCAATTAAAACTTTATAGAGCCCTAATAGTAGGGGTTTAAAAGTAGAAAATAAGGAACACACAATATTCACTCGCTGATTATAGATTAAAAAACCGAGATTCATCTGGATCTTAATGAGTGCTTTTAGCTATAAATTAATGTTGGTATGTTTTATGTATCAGGTTAGAGGATGATTGTCCCCACTATATTACTTAAGGGGCTGTCTTACGAAATTTTATAGACATATGTACATTCAATTGCAGATCTGGGTTACTTTCTATACACACAGGCGTACACACTTATACGCATATATATGTATCTGTATGCATATACTTGTATATAGGTATGATATTTAACTTACACGCACTGATAACAGCTTAACAAACTAAAGAAATACTTAAATATTCTATCTCCTTGAGTAGTATTTCTTATACTTTTTATCAATTAAAATAGATGGAGATTTACACCTAATAACTATTGTTTACAAAAAAGCAAAAATTATTTTTGAAAATCACTTTGTTTTGTTGTAAGTCAACACACAATGTGTCAGAAAAATTAAAAATTTTTTTAAACAAGTTTTCACTTTTCACTTTATATAAAAAATACTTATTTTTTAGAAACAAAGATTTAATAAAATTAATTAAATTTAAATAGAGAACAAATGCTGAAAATCTCATGTATTTATGGTAAAAATCACACAGTTTAATGTAAAAGTCACAGTTTATGTAAATATTTCTGATCACCTTGAGATGATGCTTGCGATTGATATTGCGAGGGGTTCAGAGCTGGTGGACTATTTTGGATGATTTATGGGGGATTTTCTGATGAGTAATTTCTAGATGTGAGTTGGCTATTCATGCAAGACCTTTCATGGACAACACTCCCCCTTAAAAGTTTCAATGCGTGTTTTCCCCTTGTAGTGCATCCGGGGATATTCATACTGCAGGAAATGATTCAATGAACGATTTTTCCATAGGAAGGGGTAAAACTCCACCCTTCGGAGAAAAAATAATTACTGCAGTCATTTCACCGCAAAGAGACTCATTGATCAATAAGTATTTCAAACCAGAGAGTACTAACGCATTCAAATATATCATTTCCTGTGACCAATTGGAATTACCATCTGCTAGTTTTCCGTTACCATCTGCTAGTCTGCCGTTACCATTTGCTAGTTGTTAATTACAGTATTGAGAAATAAAATGCAGTAAATTTCACCACTGATCGAATAAGCACAATTTATTAACAATTGTTTAACTAATTTACTAACCATATAAAATAGATATTGCATTACATCTTTGTCATCTAAAACAAAAAAAGAATACATTGTTAAAAACAATGATAAAAAAGGAAGAGTTTTGGCATCACCTTTTATAAAAACTACAGGCTCACATTAACCGAATACCGAATGAATTTATACAAGAAGCAGCAATAAAATAAATGAAAACAAATCAGGAAGACAGATAGAAACATTTGGTGTTTGGTTGAAACATTTAACGTGACCGGTAACAAATTAAATTGTACAATATGGTAGTTTAATGATTTGCATGATCCATCCAAATCTCATTGTATTTTCATTGATCATTTCTCTTTTCGGAATGCTGCCAAGGCACGTTCTCTAAATGTTTCAGGAAATGTCTTTCACGTCCAGAATGGCATTTATCTTCGAACTTCACACGCTAACAGTTTTAGTCTTCACAGCAATTAAGTTGAAGCATTTCTTCCTTAGTGAGATACATAAACATTCCGGTATTAACCTACAAATTTCAATCAACACAATTCCTCCAAATTAAAGTAATTTATTTTCCAGTGGCTAAATTGCTATCGCATTTACGGCATTATACAATCAATTCTTCTTAAGTTGCTTTTAAGCAGCTATTTTGCATTTGTCGTTTAGATTAAGATGCTTGTTTTCGTGTAAGAGAATCTAAAAGTATGTTTTAAGAAAATTGCTCTTTTAAATTGCTCATAAAAGGTAATAAGTTAGAGATAGTTAACAGTACGCATAACCTTTAAACTTTCAAAAATTCGATTTTTTGATTTTTACATTTCCAAAATCTCAGAACGTTTCTGAATTGTTTAAAACAAACCTAATTGAAATATTAGAATTATAACCCGTAAAACTGTACAATCTTTGAAATTTATAAAAACTTTAAATGCATTTTAATGAAAATGGTGCTTTATCAATTTGCGCACAGTGTAAATAAAACACTATTGAGCATATTGATTTCAAATTTCCCTATAATAAAAAATAACATATATTCAAATAATATTAAATACATTTATATACCTTATTTCATTTAGTATATGTGGTATTAAAAATTGAATTTTCAAACAAACTAAAGAAATACTTAAATATTCCATCTCCTTGTGTAATATTTTTTATACTTTTTAATAATTTAAATACGTGGAGCTTTACGCATAATAATTATTGTTTACAGAAAAGCAAAAATTATATATGAAAATCACTTTGTTTTCTTGTCAACGTACAATGGGTCAGAAAAATTAAAAAAATTTGGTAAAGTTTTCAGTTTTCACTTTATTTAAAAAATACTTATTTTTTAGAAACAAAGATTCATTAAAATTAATTAAATTAAAAATTCTGAAAATCTCATGTATTTACTGTAAAAATTAAAAGGATATTATAAGGCAAAATATTTTTTAAAAAATCTTCCATTTAAAGTTGTTTAAAGGTGATGTGTCCCCTTAAAACAAAATCAACAAACTTTTAGTGCAATGATAATGAAAATGCAATAAATCCACTTCTGAAAACATTTACTATCTACATGGTTATAAATAAATACCATATACCTTTTAACGTAGAATATGACTAAAAATTTTTACTGCTTGTACATGATCATAAATTATTTTAAAATAATGTTTAAATGAGGGCTATTTAAATACAAGGTCTGATTAACTCTAAGGGTAGTCGGGTAATTTGGGTAAGCATAGTAGAATTTTGAGAAGGAGTAGAAAGTTTTTAACACTAGATTTACGGATGTTGATCATATACCTATTTTTACTGAAGTGAGCCAATTTGACTCATACAAGAAAATGCACTATTGTTGACTCATGCATGATTGTTGGACTTAACAATTCTTCCGTGCGTCAGTAGCACGAATTTCTGTCATTGGAATAGAAGTGTTCTTGACTTTTTCTCTATATTTACTTTATACTATACTTTATATTTACTTTATACTATACTTTATATACTTTATGTTTACTTTATACTATACTTTATATACTTTATGTTTACTTTATACTGTACTTTATATACTTTATATTTACTTTATACTATACTTTATATACTTTATATTTACTTTATACTTTATTTATTACGATATTTATTTATTTTCATATACATTCTATGAGCCAAATTGGCTCACAACCGTAAAAATAGGTATACCACATTTGATAATGCGAAACGAAGGGGTCTGAGGGGAAGAGGAATAAAAGTTTACATATATTTTATTACTTAACTAAAAACCAACATATGTTTTTGAAAAGTGATATTAAAGTTTTATATATATATAGGGATCAAATTTTTATTGAGTGAAATTGGCTCGGTCCATAAATCTAATCTTAACAATAAGGAAAATAATAATAGGGGACCGCTGTATCTCAATCGGCAAAGGCGTCGATCTCATAGTTGGATGGTGGAGAGTTTAAAGCTCGAGTCGGTCAAAGATACACCGTGTTCCCTAGTGGCGGCTGAAAAGCATAAAATAGTTTCATCTTCGAAATATAGTCCAAGTTTAAACGTTATTCCTGGGTTGAAGGCTAAGTTTGGGGGTGTTCTACCAGGTCCTCGCATCTAAAGTCCGAGGACCCCCCCCCCGCAGCAACGATTCTGGTATCTGTAGCAGTCCTTAACCTGCTCGCTCCTTGTCTAGTGTTAAATACGTAACAGCTTTGCAGCTGTGTGGGACAAAACGATATCTGCCTGTATTACCAGCTGCATTGGAGAAAATATTGAAATATTAATTTGACTATCTCAGGGGTTTCCAACTTGTGAAGTCTAGAGGGCCACACTAGAACCATTTTGCAAAACAAAGCCCCAAACTATAACAATTGAACTATATAAAATTAGCAAGTACGACAGAAATACCAGTATGAAATAAGACCAGTAAGAGAGTGTAATAGTTTGGTTTGGTTTCGAGCGCTACGGTCTACTTTTTGCAATACGAGGGCTAATGAAACCGGGACCCACTGCTTAAAGCTGATTCCGAAAGGATACGAACATCCATGCCACTGTGGAATTCGAACCCACGAACTCCGGTTCCGAAGGCCAGCACCCAAACCATTCAGCCATCGTTCGGCGAGAGAGTGTAATAGAAAACAAATATTTAGTCATTTTAGTTTATTAAAGCTGTTGGAACCTGTTGTAAAATACATTTCTGAGGCTCGTGACTATTTATAATGACTATTTGTACAATGTGAAAACAAACACGAGATAGCTGTAAATCCAAATAAATAAAAAAGTAGCCTATGAAACGAAGAATAATAAAAAAGCTATTATATTACAAACAATTGTATTTTAAGGATGATTCCTTAATAATATTAGTTTTTTTAAAATTAACGTTAAAAATTGGCAGAAGAAAAAAATTACCCAAAGAGTATAGCTGCACATGTGTATTATGTATGGAAGCGTTACTTTATTAATTTTGATTTCAAAGTTGAAGAGGGGGGACTCCCTTTATTAAAAATTTCTCACTATGCTTATGTGGCCAAGGTAACGGGCATGATACAGTGTAATGATAATGAACACTGATAATAAGGACATAAGTTAGGTCGAGCATAAATGAAAGCTAAAAATCCAAATGAATGAGAATATATTAAGTGAGCACATTCATTTAACAAGCATTCACTACAGTTTTTATATATTTAAAATAAGTTTCATTAAACACATTTTTTTCAAAGTTATTTTAAACCTATTTTTAAAGCCTAATTTTTAAAGCCAGTCCTAAAACCCAAACTTACACCGAGTAAAACCTCAATTATAACGAATTGGTGTTGTTTTTCAAAAGTACACTGTATTTATACGCAACGAAATTAATTCATTTTCAGACTATAAATTATTATAATAGTTAATAAAAATTAATAAGATATTACAATATCGGAAAGTATATATAATTAGAAAAATATATAGAGAATTTTAATGGAATTATATAGTGCCTTAATACTCAAAGTTTCTTACTCAGTTCATGCAAAGTTTGGGCAACTTATACATGTACAGACAGACAGACAGACACACACACACACACATATATATACAATGTATCACAATTATTTGACTTTAATATTTCTTTAAAAATCTCCTCACATCCTCTCTTCCATTCTAATTCCTTAAAATCTTTTTCCCAGCCTCTAAATGTCTTAATCAAAGGAGGGTCTTCAACTTAAAATTCTTCCCAAAGCTTTTTATCCTAAAGATGTAAATTTTCTGTCTATTCAAGACGTTTCCCAGCTGTCGCCGGCAAATGGCTCCGCTTTTTTCCTGATCTTGCACTTAAATTCGCCGAGTAAGTGGGAAAATTCTTTCTGTCTTCGCTCTTGGGTGCACCTCTGTTCGAGTAGAGGGATTTTGTCTTTCCTTTGCCTGTCGTTGAGTTGTAAAGATGTCCGTTTTAGCAGCTCTGAAATAAAGTTTTAATTAGACTTGTGCCGTTCTATTCAATGTCGGATCGACAGTATTTTTATTACTGCTAGCTCTTTAGCTTTCTTCTTGTCCAGCAGTTTTATAATTTAAGGATTACACACACACACTATCTCTCTCTCTCTCTCTCTCTCTCTATATATATATATATATATATATATATATATATATATATATATATATATATATATATATTATACATTTTCTACATATTGGTATTTTACAGTTAGGAAAAAATATCTAATTTTTGTTTCCACACTTGGGAGTTTAGTAGTGAGCCATTTTTCGCATATCCACAGATTCTTGAATATTATATATTTATAGGTTTTTATGGGTATAAATTAAGTAAAAGTCAAGAAAATTATTTCACTTTCTTTAGTATCTCCTTGGGAAAATTAGACACAAAACTTTACCTATCTCTTGGTCCTAGTGTTAATGCATAGAGTTCATTTTAAGAAGAGCTAAAATATTTTGTTCTCTATTGCATCGAAGGTAAATATAGAAAAAATATAAATTTGCTTAAGAAAATTTTATGACTTAATACAAAATAATCGCGCATCAAAAATAAACAAACTCCAATAAAAGACAAATCTTTAAATCTTTCTTTCTCTTAACTAACCATAAAAAACTATAAATAAAACTTTCTGCATATGTGAGTAGTTCCTTATATAACGCTTTCGTCTTCAGGCTATCTCACCCCCATTCAAAAGCACTTGAAAAACTGCCAAAACTGTCTCTAGATGGACAGTTGAATGGACAATTTACTTCGATATTATCTGGAAGTATTCCAGATGAGACTACGTAACCCAAAGAGGATTAACGTTAATTTCAACTTAGAGCTATGTAATTCAGGTTAAATATTGGATGTATAAATCATTTCTCGTAATAAATATGTGTCAGCATTTC
The DNA here is from genome assembly GCA_032207245.1 of Pardosa pseudoannulata. Classification (NCBI taxonomy): domain Eukaryota; kingdom Metazoa; phylum Arthropoda; class Arachnida; order Araneae; family Lycosidae; genus Pardosa; species Pardosa pseudoannulata. The sequence continues at coordinate 19,667,768 of CM063505.1, forward strand.
GGGGTTGAAAAAGATAATTAATAAGGCTGAAGCGAACTATTTTTATTAAGGAATATATTAAATTGGCATTAAAATTAGAATTTTCTGCTATATTATTTTGTAATATTTTAAGTTAAAGATAAACTATATATACGAAATACATTTTAGACAAAGTTATGAAAATTTGAAAACATTAGTGTGAGAATATTTTCATTTTTCATATTATAAATTAATAAAAAGTGTTCTTTATTTGTATGTGTATAAATATTTTCAATATCGAGGCTAAAATTTTATAAAAGCATCACAAAAGATTAACATGTATTACACAACCATATAAAAAGCAAACTATTTTCATATTATGCACGTTTGTAATATTTTACTATATGTTTAATTTTATGATTTTATTTTAAAACAGCGTGATTTAATAATAAATAAGATAAAGATATCTTAACCATTAATTATAATAAATTTAATCTTAACTTAAATAACTACATGGTTAATGTTTAATTAGTAAAATCTTTTAAAAATTCTAATTAAGTACAAAAAACCAATTTAAATAAAAGAGTATCCTATTGAATTAAAAACAATCAAGATCTTTTACCAACATTAATTATATATAACATTAAAAAAAACAATAATTAGGAAAACGATAAAAAATGGCCACAAAAAATTGTTATCATATTCACTACATTCACGACATCTACATTCGTACGTGTACTACCCAAATTATTGAGAACTAAACCAAGTCACATATATGAATCTTATATATTTAAAAGATGGTTACTGCAGTTGAAAGTTTATCGAAAAATTACTTTTACATCATCTTTTTTTTTTTCAGAATTTGATCCGAAAAAATGTCTCACTTTTTAATTTTATTTTTAAAACTAATATTACAATTTTAAATGGTAAAGTGTTATTAAAATTAACATTTTTAGTATTTTGAAGTATTTAGGATATTTTTTTTACTTCACTGTGTATAAGTGTTGCCCCTGTAAATTTATCTTTATTTTCTTTGTGACCAAATAATAAGAAAATTACATTTACAGTTGCAAATATAAAATATTACAATTACTTTACATTTTTAAAGACATTTACATTCCTTCTTTTATTTATTAGATTCCATGATCCAATTAATTTTAAAAAAGACTTTTTTGCTTTACTAAAGCCACCAGTACTAATATCAAAATCATTAGTATAGAAATCATCTAATAAAATCTCACTTCCATTTCAGACTCATCTATAGATATTTTAGATACGGAATCAGAGTCACAGTTCGAATCACAATAAATTAGCTGCATATGCTCTCAATCAACCATTATTCTAAAGTATGAATAGATTGCATTGGAATAATTGTTAAATGATTAGTGAAACATAATCAAACTGCTAAGAACTGAAAGATAAAAATTCGTCTAATGACACAAAACACGCGGCAAAAAGCCCCATTCAGATGAGGAAACACAGCAGAATAAATTATCATATATTAGCCATCTATAAGACTAAATTCATATTAAAATAGAAAAAAATAGAGAACGAAACAGTGCAAACAAGAGGGAAACAAGATTGTCCATACGCTGTACGGGCAAATCTATAGCGCTACGCACACAGTGCAAGTACGGCGTACAGGCTAAACTCGGAAGGGTTTAAACCATATTTTTAATACTTAGATTATGTGCCTTATATTAAACTAGGATTATCAAAAGGTTTAATAATTAACTAGCAGGAAATATACCCGGATATATAACTATATTCAGTGCTTGTTTTATCTCTAAACGTCTCTGATCGAGCCTTGTAAAATTTTATTGATGTAATGATGGTAACTAACTACAGCTCGAGCATTCGGAACACAGTACTGAGTAGTTCTATTGTTAGTACTACTATTTGTAAGTGTTCCATTTCAGATTCAAGTAGAAGATTCAGGTCCAATGAACTCTCTAGTGGTAAAGCATTGACCTGCGGACATGGTATGCTTTAACTCTACTCATTTTTTAAAAAATGACATGATTAGTCTTTTGGAAATAAGGAAACCAATATGAATTTCAGTACATGAAATGACCAAAGAATTTTTTTAGAGATGAATAAGGAAATATACAATTGAATTTGAATGATGAAATGATCCATATAAAAAGAAATATTTTAGTGTGTGGATTTAGTTAAACTTCTTTTTATTAATATTTATCAGTTTATTAGTATAATACATTAGTGATACTTTATTATTATTATTTTTATTTCAAATGCATAGGCATATTCTTCTTAGAGCATTTATCGCTTTAAAGCCTCAGATATTTGTTGTCAATTTTATTATAGGGCCACCATATAGGCGTCCAGCATTACTCCCTAAGATAACACAAAGTGGGTCCTCGTAATTTAGAACCCAGAAAAAGAGAGCAAACCACAGAAGTAGCTAGTCACCCCTCAGAGGTATCGTTTAGGAACTTGGAGGACATTGCTACCAAGAACTTATTTTACATGTTCCAGCAGTAATTAATGAACACGGCAGATATTTAAGTGGGTTGAGCCTCAAAATCACCACTGATTAGATACATGACAATACATATTTGACGACAGAGCTACCATGGCTCTGAAAGGAAATAGTGGGGTGTCTAAATATGAAGCTATTTTTCCTTTTAAAATTAAATTTCAAAGCAAATTATCGACAACGGTAAGTTTTTATTTATATCTTCTTGTACCTATTTTCCTTTTCCTTAACTTAGTTACTTAACAGACCTGGTTCATAGCTTTCCATGTGCTCTGTTGAGCGATTGCGTTTTTATTCTTTTACTAACCTTACCTTAATCATGGCATATCATAAACCAATTATTGTAAGATGAATTTTTAAAAGCATGTTCTATTCTTTTATTGACTTTTCCTTAAATATGGCATAATATAAACCAATGATAGTATAAGTACATTTTTAAGTTAATTTGTGTTTATAACTAAAACTAGGAATTCTTAGTATTACAGATAAATTTTCTATATTGTTTCATTCAACTTTCAGTACATTTTCATCACAGCAATCTGTATAGGATACAACTACGTAGTGGTTAATTAAAAGATGCTTCTACCATTCTTCTTTTAATTCATTTCTAATTGAATAAAACCTTTCTAGGTATTTCTGACAGCTTCTCTCATACATCAAACTCCACAGAATTGATCGCATAAAGCTTAATTAAAAGATTTATGTTCGCGGGGATACGGAAATTAATAAGTAAAACATGATAACATAGTTAATAATCCAGTTCTTACCTTAATAAGTAACCATGTAATTTACAAGAGTGATTTTCAAATGCAAATCTTTATCTCAACGACAGTATAGAATGCTTTAGGAAATAGTCGACAATCAATTAACAAACCATAAGTGCCTCTTTGCATAGGCTCTTTTCTTTGGAAATATATTTGAAAACTTCCTCCAGACTCCTGTCCATTTTGGAAGGGAAAACCTGGTAACTAGGAAGCAATCAGATGAAGATATGTAAGCATTAGAAGGAGTAAAAGTAATTTAATGAAGTGGGAAGTGTAGCGGAAAATTATATATTGCATTATCGTGCAGAAATTTATAACTATCTCTCTTCACACGGTTTAACAAAACGTTCAGTTGCAGCTCAAAATCAACAATCTTGTAGATTTGCGACCATGGTGCTTTTAATCGCAAAATGAAAACCAATAGTGCTTAGGAAAGAAATTATAGTAAATATTTTAAAACTGGTGAAATATTATCTTTTTTTTAAATTTAGTCTTGGAAAAAAACAAAATAGGAAATAATATAGGCTCGTTTGGAATTCATTGCACTATTGTATAACACTCCAACACACACAAGCATACATATATATTTCAAGTATAAATAATGTATAGTATATATGTATATGTATATTGTATAATGTATTATATATATATATATATATATATATATATATATATATATATATATATATGTATATATATATATATATATATATGTATATATATGTATATATATATATATATATATATATATATATATATATATATATATATATATATATATGTATATATATGTATATATATATATATGTATATATATGTATATATATATATATGTATATATATATGTATATATATATATATATATATATATATATATATATATATATATATATATATATATATGTATATATATATATATATATATATATATATACATATATATATATATATATATACATATATATATATATATATATATATATGTATATATATACATATATATATACATATATATATATATATATATATATATATATATATGTATATATATATGTATATATATGTATATATATACATATATATATATATATATATATATATATATATATATATATATATATGTATATATATGTATATATATATATGTATATATATGTATATATATATATATATATATATATATATATATGTATATATATCTATATATATATATCTATATATATATATATATATATATATATATAAACACACACACATACATACAAATTCATGTACTCAGGATGGCACATTTATGCACAAAACATGTGTAAGTGTTTATGTAAATATATATATATGTGTGTGTGTGTGTGTGTGTGTAATCCAATAATTATAAAACTACTGGACATTATAGCCCCTATTATTTCTACTTGCCCGGGCTACTGGGTAAGTAGAAGCCTAATCAGCTAGCAATAATAACGTAAGATGCAGTCTGGTCACCATTGAAGAGGGACAAGAAACTTACTAAGCGAATTTAAGTGTTAAGATCAGGAAAAACGCAGAGCCATTTGCCAGCGACAACTGGAAAACGTGTTAAATACACAGAAAATTTACATCTATAGAACAGAAAGCTTTGGGAAATGTATCGGAATAATTTTAGGTCGAGGACGCTCCTTTGATTAAGACATTTAGAGGCTAGGAAAAAGATTTTAAGGAATTAGAAGGAGGGAGACGAGCTTTTTAAGGAAATATTAAAGTTAAACAATTTTCATATATTACATGTATATATATATATATATATACATATATACATATATACATATATACATATTCAATGCACATTCTGTATTTGTTTTTCAAACCAATAAAATTTAATAGATAACATTAATAACCAAACACTATTAATTGTCCAGTTTCTTAACAAAGTGTACTAATTTAAATTGCATAAAAAACTCTGGAACATCATTAGAACAATCAACTGTTAAATATCACTAATCGTGTTTAAAAGGAAAGTTAGTAATATAAAAAAACAAAAATTTAAAGCCCCTTTTTCACTCTCTGAAAATTTTTACACTTAATCTTTCAGAAATATTCTTTTGTGAAGAATATTATATTACGACTGCAAGTTTAAAATGCTAAAATCACTTAGCAAAATAAAACATTCATCAGCAGGTATTAGAAATCAATATAACACAAGTAGATCGACAGCTCTCGTTAAGACTTATAGCCTGTACATTAAGTTGCTAATGTGGTAGCGCTGAAAAGGTTTTAATAATTCAGGATTTCATTTAAATCATCCTCCCTTTGTTTACATAATTGCATGTAATCATGCCAGGCAAACTTCACTCTGAGGAACTGAGCGCTGCCATCGGATTCAAATAATTTAGTTTTGAGACTAAATTGAATTTTAAATAGCTTTCTGCGATAATGGATTTCTTAATAATTAATTATTTGTACTAGGTAAAGGATCTTTTTGGGATAGATCAGGTAAATGAGAATATGGTATTAGAAAAGTAATTAATAAATTTCTCAGGATCGAGACTCTTTTTTTTAAAAAAAGTTTCCTTAATTAGATATCGTTATTTTCCATCAAAATGTAGAAATTTTCTGTAAGAAGTGAAGGGACTGAAATAGAATCTAAAGAAAGAACATTTAATCTTTATAATTTCTTTATTTACTTATAAGGTCACATCACCTTTAAACCTTCAAAAATTCAGTTTTTTATTTTTACATTTTTAGAATTCGCTGGACATTTCTAAACCGATTAAAAGAAACCCCATTAAAATATTTAAATAAAAACCTCTAAAACTCTACTATTTTTACACTTAATATGATAGCTTTTAAGGAAAGTATAAAAAAATTGAATGCATTTTACTGAAAAATTGTGTTTATTGAACTGTAAATCAAAGCTATTGCAGATACATATTTCACATTTTCACAGTAAATGCATTATACGCATACGATGAAACTGTACCTGATTTTTTCTTCGTTGCTTAATTGATTTAGTATTTATGGTATTTGAAATAGAGTTTTGAAACATTTTAGCTTTTAAAAAAATTCAATCCCCTGATGTAGTACATCTGATAGTTTTTAAAAATATAAATAAAAGGAAAATTATACCACTAATAATTATTATTTACAAAAAGCAAAAGTTATTAATAAAAGTCCCTTTGTGTTTTTAAGTCTGATCACAGTGTGTCAGAAAAATTGAAAAAAATTTAAACAAGCTATCAATTTTCATTTTAGAAAATGATCTTGTTTTTTAGAAATAAAGTTATTAAATTAAAAGCTAAATTAAAACGGAGAACTAATGCTGAAAATCCTATGTATTTAGATAATAATTAAAAAAATATAAGGCGAAAATAAAACAAAAATGATGTGCCCACTTAAAAACAATCAGACATAATTAGTAATTTCGTGGTTCATATGTATAAAATATTATTAAATCCCAAATTATTATTAAAACATAACTTAACCGAGTGACTGAGTCAAAAAGTTTTTTTGAGGAGAGAACGCAGTCTTAATCTAAATTACAGTGAACTTTCAATCTCATAAAAAATGTCATTACACACATACAAACAAAGTACGTACATACATTAATGCGTCTTATACATGCAACTATAGTTTTGCATGAATACATCAATAGTCATAAAACGAATCAGCAACGTTGTATGTAATTTCATTTATCAGGAAAATTACATATGTAGTTTCATTGAGCCTTTTAATTTACACTATAAAATATTTTACGTAGTTAATTTAGGGAATTTAAGCTTAAATAACTATAAAAATAAAAGCATATATATTAAGAATGTAATTATGACATATATTTTTATTTTTATTTCACAAATTTACATAAGTAATTATTTAAGTAATAAAATATGTGTAACCTTTCATTCCTCTTCCCCGCAGACCTCTTCATTTCGCATTATCAAATGGGGTATACCTATTTTTACGGTTGTGAGCCAATTTGACTCATAAAATGGTTTAACAGTTAATCATATAACATGAAATTTATTGGTCCTATCAGGCCTAGGCAACAGTCACGATTTTATTTTCCAATTGGCTGAAGAACTAAGAAGTAAATATAGAAAATAAGTCGAGAACACTTCCATTTCAATGACAGAAATTCATGCTACTGATGCACGAAAGAATTGTCAAGTTCAACAATTATGCAAAAGAAACAGATGTAGAAACCATTGTGCTAAATGTAATAGAAATGTTTGGAGAAAATGTGCTTCAAAACCAGATTTTATATGTAAAAAAGTTTTCCATGAATTTTTTGATAATAAACTTTTCATTTAAATTTCTTTGGAACTATTTTCTTTGCAAAAAGTTTTCTTGTATGAGTCAAATTGGCTTACTTCAGTAAAAATAGGTATAGGATCAACATCCGTAAATATAGTGTTAACACGTTTAGATCCACGTCAGCCATCTGTGGCTGACACTAGACTTTCCGTTTAAGTATTTGACCACCGCTGGCTGATAGCGTGTAACATGATATATAACTATGAAATTTACACTGTTTTATGGAATTACAGAAAATTTATTTAAATTATACTTAATTTTGATTCATTACAAGACTAATGGATTTCATTGAAACACGGTAAACATGAAAACGGTTCTCCTTTACAATTATTACAAAATGTGACCACTTTCTTAGTCTTTTTTTCTAGCCATTACTCTACCATCTTCTGTTGCATTTTTATTATAACATTTACAATATTTCTATACATAACATTTACAATATTTCCATACTTCAGAGGCTTTTACCGGTTTTCTTTGGAGTTTATGTCGTTTTTTTAATATTCTTGCATATGTGTTCCATTGAAAGTCTTATTTTTTACAACTTGTAAGTGATAGCGCTAATTCTTACCGGAATTCAGTAATGCTCATTTTCTGCTTCGTAATAGCTTTGTATAGAATGTAACTATTTACAACCGTAGTATTTAGCAACAATTCGAAGGCTAGTTTTCGATACAATTTTATGTTCTTAGGTTAGGTAATGAATTGCTGTAGGCATTCATTTGGTCGGATAAGTCGACAGTTGCCTTTTGTCTGTTGTATTCTACTATAATTTGTGGTTTGCAGTTATTTCCGGATCGGCATTTAACATTCACCAATTCTGAAGAATGCTTTGTCGATAGAACTAGCATGTCCTTCTTATCTCTCCATTTCAAAATGTCGTTCCTTTGTTATTTTTTCTTGCCACTATTTCTCCTCGTTTTACTTTTGTTGATATCACTTGGTGTGAATTTCCTTGTTAATTATTGAATGAATGCCTATAGGAATCACGTTCCAAACGTAAACTATCGTCTACTGTGATAAGAATCATTGACCCTACAATACCAGTGCTTTTAAGCGACTTGAATAGTCTAAACGGGATTGCCTAAGAAATACGCGTGGCACTCAAAAGACTTTGAATACTACAGCACGTCACATTAGTGATTAGCTATCGTTTCAGACAACACAGAAAAAGCAATTTATCAGTATTTCAGTCTATGCATCTATCGGAAAAGTAAATTTATGTCCCTAGTCGAAAAACCATAAAGTATAGATAAAATTGGAAAATTGATAAACAGAAATTACTTGAAAATTTTGGAGATTGTGTATAAGATTGCTCTTTACCTACTCTCAAAGGAAACCTCATTCTATGAAAACAAAACTTCTACACACTATTTCTTTAGGCATCTAAAAAGAGACGCCAGGCATAAAATAGATTTAAATAAGTATGGTAGATTAGTACAGATTATTACCAATAAAATTGCAAATGAACGTTTACTTAAAACATACAACCAAGATATAAATTAAATCCATTTTATGCCACAAAATAATTAGATTCACTACGCCATAGATGAAATATCTCATGTTCATGTCAGGACACGGACATGCTTAATATATCACATATGTTGAAAATTATATAGATATTCGTAATCAGAGTTGAACTGTGATGACATAAATCATCGACGGTCTTCCAGATTTTCAGAAGCTATCCAAAATTACCCAACAAATGAAAGAAATTAGCTTAAATTTGGTTATTGCTAGGTCTGGGTTCAGGAAAAGTAGTGCAGTCGATAGATCGATTACATTAAAGTTTCATTTTACTGACGTTAAAACTTAAATGGAGCAGGTCTGCTGCATAAGTTTGCCAGGCAAATCGAGTATCAAAGAACTGATAAAAACTCGACTCCCTCAACGAGACAGACTCACATATTCTCAGCAAATCAATCAATTCAGCCTTTCTGTGGTTTGTCGCAAGGCCAGTTGAACACTTAAAATTGCAATGTTGTTTTGATAGTGTAAAGGAATTAAATTTTGCAAAATAACTGAGATATATTTAAATTAAATTTTTAATATATTACACAAACACACACACAAACGACTTAATTGGTTAGTAAAGCAGATTGAGTCATACTCAGTCGGATTAGACTGCTTTTACAAACCAAAGGGTTCCATTGTATTAAGAATGATTCTCCTTTGAAGCGGCAAAACAACAGTCTTCGTACTTTCTCTCATGATTTGTGCCTTACTTACATCGGCTTTGCCATTTGTGCTACATTCCTGCACAAAAGTTTTACTTCTGGAATAAATGTATTTTACTCTATGTTGTTAAATACACACCAATTCATTATGCTTATTGGATTTAAAAAAATACAGTGAAGAGCAGATTAGAAATTGGAATAAAACTATTCAATAATTTTAAATTTAACATTCAAAAGAACAATATAGTTTATTTTAATTAAGAAACACTGTTTGATTTTATTTAATTAGAAGAATACATAATCTCTGTCTAAGATGCTTATTAAGATTATTTTTTTATAAGAATATTTTTTCCATATTAATATTAATAGGCTTAATAATTTAATTAGCTTATTTATTTCTTATTATGTTTCTGGTAAAATTTAAAATCTAGAACCATTTTCATGAAAGAAGAAGATTAACCAGATAAATTGAAACCCTATCTTTTGATCCCCATGATTTGTGCTTTAACATCGGCTTTGTCTTTTGTGCTACATTTCGGCACAAAAGTTTTTACTTCTGGAATAAATGTATTTTACTCTATGCTGTTAAATACATACCAATTCATCATACTTATTGGAGTTTCAAATAGACAGTGAAGAGCAGAAGAAATCGGAATAAAACGATTCGATAATTTTAAATTTAACATTCAAAAGAGCAATATAGTTTATTTTTATTAAGAAACACAGTTTGATTTTACTTAATTACAAGAATACATGATCACTATCTAAGATGCTTATTAAGATTATTTTTTATAAGAATCCACTTTTCATATTAATATTAATAGGCTTACTAATTTAATTAATTTATTTCTCAATAAGTTTTAAAATCAAGAACCGTTTTCATGAAGGAAGAAGATTAGCCAGATAAATCGAAACCCTATCTTATATTTTTAGAATAAATTTCTCATCCTTATTATTAATACGCTTACTAACCTAATGCGTATGTTATACATGTGAGAAATTAGCTTTTCCTTTTCTAATATTATTTACTGGCAACGTTTTAAATCTGGAACCATTTGAAACGAGATTAGGCAGCTAACTCAGAACCCAATCCTATATTTTTTATAAAAATAAATTTCTTATTTCAATATTAATATTCTAATCAACGTAATCCATATATTATAGATGTGATAAATTAGTTTATACTTTTTTAATATTATTTTTGCGAAATTTTAAATCTAGAATCATTTTCCAGAAAGGGGGTTTGGCAGCTAAATCAAAACCCAATCTTATTTCAAATCTTTTTGGATGTTAAAACGTTCTAAAATTTTCTTGATAACCTCAGATTAAAGGTTTGAGAAGCAGTTAAGGAAATGAAGATGATTTTTAGAGAGCGAAAGCACGCAAAAGAGTAGTTATAGAAGAAGCATTGCATTTTCCAACGTACCGTATAAATTTAATTCTAATTTGATAAATTTAGAATTTATGATAGATAAAACTCTTATCAAAACTTAAATTGACATATGTTAGCTCTCTATCTATCTTAACAACGATCTATCTAACTATATATATATGTAATAATTGTCGACGACGGGTCGCTGCAGACGTGGCCAGATTAAGACACCGTTTTGGTCACCAAAGACTTTTATTATCAGAGCATCGGAGGGTTCCCACTTCACAATAGGAACTGGACAAACTGAGAGGTCAGCTAACAGTAGAAATTAAAGTAAAAATGTATGTAAACATCTGGGAAAAATCTAGGTTAAAATTAGTGTAAAAATCTATCTCCGATAGCATTCTTCTTTTTGTTTGGAAATTTCCTACATTGGCAGCTAGGGCATTATAATTAAAAAAAAAAATTATATTTTAATACATAATTTTGACTGGATAGATACTTTTCCAGATTTAGTAAACTGAAGTCCCAGTGGTCAATTTAGATTAAGGGTTAAAAAGGGGAAAGCAAAAAGACGCGGTTTTATTTGCTTGACTTTAGATTTGAAAACCCCTGAGATTTTTTTCGGGCCTTAATGAGGGATTTCGGCTATAAATTTACGTCGGTATGTTTGAAGTTTCGGATTATGGGAAGTTCCCTGACAGTATATTCCTTAAGAGGCCATTTTCGGGGTTTTATTCAAAATTCCTACATTAGTACCCTGATTTAGTTTACTTTTCCTTTATATATATATATATATATATATATATATATATATATATATAATTATCATCTGTAGCTATCTATTAATAAGTAACTATCTAATTCCACCTATTTATCTATATCTATATCTACATCTACATATATATCTATCTATCTTTCCCTCTCTATATAAGTGTATATATATATATATATATATATATATATATATATATATATATATATATATATATATATATATATATATATATAGATAGATAGATAGATATATAGATAGATAGATAGATAGATAGATAGATAAAACTACTGTTTACAAGTTTTGTTTTAAAAATGTTAGCCTTTCAATGAGAGAAATTGTATAAATTTTATGTGTTAGAATCAGTTTAATGTCCTCCAGTTTAAATCTTTTATTAATTTTATTTTTTGTTATCCTTCCATACTTTTGACCCGTTTAACCCCAAACGAATTCTATTTCTATACTTTTTACTGCTGCAGCGAAGATTATAATTTACTTCAGCAGTCTAAACTATAGGTAATTAGACTCTAAATCTGAAGGTCTAAGGGGATGTAACCTTACACATCTTGAAACCAGTTTCCGCCCATAAGAATTATAGAACTTTCACAAGGCAATTTATCTTTATGTATAACAGTAACCATTAGTTAAATAACAGAAAAGATAAATATGTTAAAATTATCTAAAAATATTTAGAAAATTACAATATGGGTTAACAAGTTAATATGTCACTATTTCTTACTTCCTTCATCTCTGACTGTTATAATGTCTTTTGGCATTTTTGATTTTGTTACAAAACTTTGTTGCTTCAAAATACTACATCGCGTGACATTTGTCAACTGCAATTTTCTTTTCACTCCAATCTGCTTAGTTTCCTTCAAAACCTTCACTAATGTGAGGTTAGGAAGCACATGTGACCATTACCTTGGTAAGAATTAGCCCTAAATTATCACGAGAAATGGAGAACGAAAAAGAAAAATGTTTCGGCGCGGCCAAGGACAAATTATTATTAGGAATTATTTATTAAATTGAAAATATTGTTGTCCAGATGGTCGGACTTAAAAGCGAAATTTAATGATCTTTTTATTAAAGTATGGTTGTTATCTGAGAAATACTAATGAAGTGTACAATAGCAATTTTCTTACAGGAGATGTAAACATGTTGTTCAATTTAACTTATTTCGCGCAGTTCGTTTTATGTATCGCAGAAAAATAAAACTTATAGGAAAATATCAAAATGAATTATATATATTAAATAAACTCTTAATTTTCCAAAATAAAGTTTTTTGGTGTCTTGCCTATTAAGAAGTCACTTTGCTTCTCTTTGCCTTAAGATGTTAGACTTCTAAGAGTGGGTCCTCGTTATTTAAAAACAGAGACCTAGAAGAAAATCCCCGGCTTGGCCCAACACCTATAGCGGTATCATTTTGGAACTTGAAGGACTCTGCAACCAGTAAACTTTTTTACGTGCTCCACCTGCCTTTAATGAAAACAGCTATGGCTATCTCGAACCTCAATCTCGCTACCTCCCAGTTATGAGTTGCTGCCTTTGCAACTGAGTTACCACGGGTCAATAAATAAGTATATAGTTCTAAGTATATAAGTATTTAGTTCTAAGTATATAAGTATATAGTTCTAAGTATATAGTTCTAAGTATATAAGTATATAGTTCTAAGTATATAGTTCTAAGTATATAGTTATAAGTATATAAGTATATAGTTCTAAGTATATAGTTCTAAGTATGTAGTTCTAAGTATGTAGTTCTAAGTATATAGTTCTAAGTATATAGTTCTCAGTATATAGTTCTAAGTATATAGTTCTAAGTATATAGTTCTAAGTATATAGTTCTAAGTATATAGTTCTAACTATATAAGTATATAGTTATAAGTATATAAGCATATAGTTCAAAGTATATAGTTCAAAGTATATAAGTATATAGTTATAAGTATATAGTTTAAAAGTTTCTTAAAAATTTCAAATACCTGATAAGCTATCATGCATGCTTATTTACGGAAAACAGTCTACTATTTTACAAATTTCGAAAGGATGTCAGCTAAAAGAAAAGAGTTTGGGTCATAAAAAATCATGATGCTTTTCGACATTATTATTGGTTTGGTTTGGAGTGCTAATGTCTACTGTGTTGCTTGCTAAGGATAATGAGACAGGGACCTACTGCTTAAAGCTGATTCGGAACGGCTACGAACATCCATGCTCTTTGAGGGGTTTAAACCTATGAACTTCGGTACAGAAGAGCAACACTCTAAAATTCAGCCATCGTTCGGTGACATAATTGTTAGAAAGACCTTTTAAAAACTGAGATTTCTTCGCATATTGCATACTAATTGTCTATTTTATTAAAGACTTTTTTATATTTCAAGGTGCTATGTTCTGTAAGTTATATAACATAGTAATGTCCTGTGGTACATGATTGCAGTGATTTATCCAATAATAACTATAGTCCTTATACTTAATTGGCTTTCATAAATTTTACATATACTGCTGCTCAATATTTTAATGCATCTCAAATTCTAGATATAGTTAAAAATTATATCGACAAAATCGGTTTATGATCCATTTTTGTCAACGCTTAACATACATAAACTTTATTTTGTACATGTCTATAAAAAAAATTATGCCTGAAACTTGTAAGCGCACTTACCTAATTTTTCACGTAAAAGCGACAGTCTCCCCAGAGAAAAAAACGATATATTTTTCTTACTTTTTTAAAGTTGGAAAATATGTCTGAAAAAATATTTTTCAAAAGGTTTTTGGAAAAAAGTAGTATGGATCAGAAAATATCAATACTGTTATGCATAAACTTTTATCCTTTATTTTTAGGATTATGGGTTCGAAATTACTTTTCGGAATAGTTTAGAATAGTTATAAAGCAAAATACAGTGTATACTTAATTTGGGTTTTAAAAGAGTAAAGTGTTTCAGTCACGAATTAAACACAAAAGAAGAGTTGCAAATAAATAACTAAAGGTGAAATCGTTGACTGCAAATGAAAAGTAAAGCTTAGTTATTTTCTGGCTACGTATAAGAGGATTTTATTATCCATCAAAATTTATTCATACGTGGACCATTTAGTAAAAGAGACAATTTTTAAAAACAGTAGAAATAAGAAGATTAATATCGAACTTGGGTATATACTTCGAAGCTATATTGCTTCATAATTCCTTTTCCAATCTGATAGCTATGTTAATTTTAGGTGATAACGGTATCAATATTAAGTAATGTTTTTATGACATAAAAGAATGAAACAGATCATACATGATTATGAAAATAATCTCAGTTAAAATAATTACCTTAGTGAACTTTACTTACGATGTTAAGAAGTCTATATGCACTACCACAAAATTCCCAATATAATACACCTCCCTTCTTCAGTTTTATTAGTTAGCTGTTCGAGAATTTTCTAATCAGAATAAATACTTTTAGGAAATAGAAGAGAAATTTAGTTATTGGTAGTAACAAAATTGCTCGATGAATGGCCAATATGAAGTGATATGTTAGAGTATCACGTGAGTAAATCAAAGCCTGTTTCAAGGCGCCTTCCACCTTTGCTGAAGAACGGCTTTTCAGTGCCTCCTGCTAATGCAAAAACCACATATTGATAGTTGTATAATAGGCGTTTAGTGTAGAACAACTTAGAGATCAACAAGCCCCTGCAAAAAACCTGATTTCGCACGTGTGATTTATGAATCTGCCCTCAGTACTTAAGATCACTAAAATGGCAACATTTCAAAATCAACAACCCATGTGTAAAATATGCAGAGAAGGGTTCGAAATAACTCTAAAAAATGAGTATCACATGCATTTAAGAAGTGGACAAAACTTTGTGTTAAATTGTATTGCATCTCACGTTTGTTATTTTAAAAACTATTATGTAAATAACAACGTTTAAAGATAAACTGCTTTATGTATAAATGCAGTCTTACTACTTATTAAACAGTTCTCGTACATGTATTCAATTTTCTTTAACATTTTTTATATTTATATTAACTTCTAGGGGTACATTCATAGTAGAAAAAACTAGGCTATACCATTTGCAATTAACAAAGGATATTGTTCTAGTATGCTATTTATATGAATTGCGCTTTGTCTGAATATTTTGAAAGGTACTTTGTTAAAGAACGATACTAGTAAAGAATACTAACTGATAAAGGTAGTTCATTAATATACCTGATCTTTTTAAAATAAGTTCCACGAAAAATGCATTGTTATAAAGAATCTTATTCAAAACTAAGACAGTCGTATCCTTTGTAAGACTCTTGCGTATTTTAAGACCTAGTTTTTAATGAGGACAGGTTTAACCTATTTGTATTTAAGAAATATCCAAGGTTATGATAAGTAAAAATTTAGGGTTTAACTAACAAGCACTTTTATGAAATTTTAAGTGTTTTAAATAACGTATGTCGATGCATTTCACTAGTGATACAAGAATATTTAATTGCTAAGGACGGTTGAAAAGAAACTGTTTCTTCGAATGATGGTTTTATACCAACTGTTGATAATTAATAATCATATAAAAGATAAAACTTAAATTAAAATAAGATTCTTATTCTAAAAAGAAGAAAAAAACTGTTAATCAAACAGTCAAATTGCCGCTAATTATGGTCACTTTCAAACAGGTAACTTAGTATTATTTCTTAATAAAACGGAAAACTATGAAATTAAGATTTAGTATCGATTTAAATAGAAAAAAATTTAAATAATTTAAATTTGTAATATGAAAATTTAGTTATAAAGATATTTTAATGTGATATCAAGTAATTGTAACTTATATGTAATTTTTAACCTATAATTACTTGATGAAAAATGTTTTTATGCTCTCTTTGGTGCACCCGTGAAGTAGATTGAAATTACCCGTAGCCCTGGGTCATAATACAATATTTATTCAGGTTGGAAATAAAGCTAGAAAGTCAAATTCTTATCCGTTTTTAAAAAAAGTTTAGTATGATGTAACAAGTTTCACCTTTTTTTCATCAGAATTTTGAAACATGAAGAATATTTTAAAACATTGTACTTTTTCTTTATCCAACATTATAGAGAGTCACACAACATTATGGACAGAGGACAAGCATTAATGGTTTAACACATTAAAGGTCCATTTTTTCTACTAATGTTATGTTAAAATAGTTTTGGGAGTGAGATTAATTTATGAAAAGAAATTCATTTAGCTTATTATCTAATGTAGCCTCCACACTATGAACAGTTGTTCACCACTCCAATATATGGCGACCTTGAACGATGGTTCAGCGTTGCATCCCCACACTGGACCACTAAATGAGCATAGGACGTGTATGCATCCTCGTCTGCCATCGTTGACCTCGATAAGCCATACCCTCTCCAGACGGTGGTAATGGCTTGCAGTTGGCCATAGTGTGGAGAGGCCTTAAAATAAATTTGATTTTAAAGACCATTTTTTTATGGGAAGTATTTAGTAATTGGTGGGAAGTATACTTCCCACCAAATATGGGTTTAAAGACAAGTTGTTTAATAGGTTGTAGCACTAAGATCTACTTTTTAGCTTCATTATACGAATTCCCTGATAAAAATTTTTTGAATTAAAATAATGATACATTTTATATTATTTGATATTTTAAAAGAGGTAGAACCTGTATTGTAAAATTTTGATATATCACCTTACAAAATCTTTTATCAATAAAAAAAACTATTTCAGTAGTAGCTTCTAAAAATTTAAGTGTGTTGATCATATGAAAAATGTATAAATAATAGAAAAAAATTGAAAATTTTGTAGCTAGTTTATAAGACCTACTTTCAAAAGAAAAACTCGTTCTAAGAAAGCTTAAAAATTCTTCCAACTATTTTTTATACAAAACATTTGCAGTGTTATTGTAAAAATATTTGAAGGGTAAAATATACTCACTAATAAAAAGCTTACGTACTAGACAAAAATTTTCTGCTTCAGATGATAACTATGTATGTTTGGGCCAAGTTTGATTCAAATATATTACGATATTTAGAAGAATGAGTATTACATTTGTAATTCAGTTTATTATTGTTAGGCATAGTAGCTTAAATCTTACAAAGCTTTCTTCCTTATTACGCTACTGTTTGAAATCAAACTTGCTAATGAAAACCTGCTAATTTTTAAAACTTATTTTGTGCAATGAATTGCTAAAAAAGAACTTAACTTTTATACTTTACATAAATATAAAGAAATAAGTATAAATTTAAAAAACACACTTTTATTTTAATGTTTTTCTAGATACCAGGGAATATTTTATAACTAAAAATAAAACCGTAATGCTCCCATAAAATATTGATTATACATATATATTATAGATATAAAACATATTAAAGATACTCCACGATTTTATTTTTAATCATATAAATTTTAAATGTTTCCGCGTAGCTGGAAAGAAAATTATTTGCACCTTTATGGGCTGATTTTAAATACAAGGTTCTTTTTAAAAGAGCTATTTGTAAGATTTTTAAATTATTAATTTTAAGGTGATTAATTTTAAATTTTTAAGTTTTGATAAATATTACAATAAAATTTTCAAACAGTCTACTTTCTACATAATCTAATGAAGTCTTAACTAAGTTCTGATACAAAAAAAGAGGACACTACTATTTTAATTGGATTATATTTTTATTTAATTGTAAATGTATAAATAATTAGTCGATAAATGATGTACATTTTGTTATTAATCAATGTATTGTCATCGAAGATACATTAGTATACACATTTTCATCTCATTTGGAGACCGCGAAATTAGCGAAAAATCAGTTACAAAACTTGACAGCTATAAAATTTGAACTAAAGAAAAGTATGTTATAATGACGGTATAGGTAGAAAAGAATTATTAAAACTGAAGGATAAATTAGTGCAATTAACGTATTTAGTTTAGTCAAATTTTCCTCTTTTCTGGGCAGACCCCGAAATTAGCGAAAAATCAGTTACAAAACCCGAGAGAAAATTATACAGTTTGAACTAAAGAAAAGTATGCTAAAATGACATTATAAATGAAAAAAAATTTATTAAAATTGAGGGATTAATTAATGCAATTAACGTATTTAATTTAGTCAATTTTTCTTCTTTTCTGGGCAGAAATATCAGTTACATAATCCGAGAGAGAGAGATACAGTTTGAACTAAAGAAAAGTATGTTATAATGACAGTATAAATATAAAATAATTATTAAAATTGTAGGATTAATTAATGCAATTAACGTATTTAATTTAGTCAAATTTTCCTCTTTTTGAGGAAGATCCCGAAATTAACGAAATATCAGTTACAAAACACGATAGAGAGTTATACAGTTGGAACTAAAGAAAAGTATGCTATAATGACAGTATAAATGGTAAATAATTATTAAAATTGAAGGATTAATTAATGCAATTAACGTATTTAATTTAGTCAAATTTTCCTCTTTTCTGGGCAGACCTCGAAATTAACGAAATATCAGTTACAAAAATTAACCGATAGTTATACAATTTGAAGTAAAAAAAGTACTTCAAAAGGAGAGTATAAGTGGAAAAGAATTATTAAAACTGAAGGAATTATTAATGTAATTAACGTATTTTTTTAGACAAGTTTCAATCTCTCTTAGAAAACATAAAAATAACCAAAATTCAGTTACAAAAATTCTCAGTTTAAGCTAAAAAAAAAGGTATGTTAAAATATCAAAAAGAAAAAGTCGATATAAAAAAGAATTATTAAAATTGAAGGATTAATCAATGCAATTAACGTATTTGATTTACACAAATTTTTCTTCTTTCATGGATATTTCATCTGCGTGAAGTATTGAATTAGCCGATGTAAAATCAAATTTTTGTACATGGTTAAACACTCCATTTAATCGAATATCTTCCAATCTACCACTGACTAGACAACCTTATTGATCCGTTACTTCACCTTAGCTAGACCGCTTAACTTTACAGATTTTAAATGCTCATCACGAAAGGGAAGTCTGTTGAATTTAATGAATTCAACGAGCTGATTTCGCATTACGCCCAAACTTACTACTCTTTTAATCAGAGTGTATTCATTCAAATATTTTATTCAATATTTTTTGTAAAGAAGTTTGTATACATTAGAGGGATACCCAGGTTTAAATATATTGATGCAGAATATTTGGAAATATATTTTAAAAATTCACCTGTAAAAACTGTTGAGATCAAGGGGTTTTGCAGGAATTAAAATATTTGCATCGTCGTCATTTTGTGTATGATTAATTTTTAAAGTCATGACCATAACTCATAGGTATTAATTTTACGTCTAATATTGTTCTTACCTATAATAACTCCCCCCCCCAGAGGTTAGAAAGTGCTTATGCAAATTAAAAAAGCCACGGATGTTCAATCGACAGAGGCATTGATCTTATAACAGGAGGGCTGCTAGTTCGAAGCTTAAGTTTGTGAAAAATTCACCATGATCATTAATGGTGGGAGCCACGGTAGCTCAATCGACAGAGGCATTGATCTTATAACAGGAGGGCTGCTAGTTCGAAGCTTAAGTTTGTGAAAGATTCACCATGATCATTAATGGTGGGAGCCACGGTAGCTCAATCGACAGAGGCATTGATCTTATAACAGGAGGGCTGCTAGTTCGAAGCTTAAGTTTGTGAAAGATTCACCATGATCATTAATGGTGGGAGCCACGGTAGCTCAATTGACATAGGCATTGATCTTATAATCGGAGGGCTACGAGTTCGAAGCTTAAGTCTGTCAAAGATTCACCATGACCATTAATAGTGGCAGGGGCACGTAAAATATATTCTTCCCATATTTCAACGTAAATTTGTTCTAATTTCGAACTCTAATAACTATGTTATTTAAATTGATATTATTTAAATATTATTCATCAAATTATTTTAACTGATAAAAATGTTTTACAAATTTTTAGAACCTTTTAGACATTAATTTTTACGAAAATATTCTTGAAATTAAAATTAAAAATATGTACTTATATTAAATATATAATAAAGTAAAAAAATTCAAAATTTTCAGAATTTCCTTTTGGATGTTGTTTATTATTTGTAAATTAAATCATTTTAATTAATATAAAATTAGAATAATGAACATAAGATAATAAATAGATTCGTTCCATATTACAACATAAATTTGTTCTAATTTCGAACTCTAATAACTACATTATTTAAATTGATAATATTTAAATATTATTCATCAAATTATTTTAACTGATAAAATTGTTTTGCAAATTTTTAGAATATTTTAACATTCATTTTTACGAAAATTTTCTTGAAATTAAACTAAAAAATATATATTAATATTAAATATATAATAAAGTAAAAAAATTCAGCATTTTCAGAATTTCCTTTTGGAGGTTGTATATTATTTGTAAATTAAACCATTTTAATTAACCAAAAATTAAAATAATGAACATAAGATAATAAATATATTCCTTCCATATTACAACAGAAATTTGTTCTAATTTCGAACTCTAATAACCACGTTATTTAAATAGATATTATTTAAATATTATTCATCAAATTATTTTAACTGATAAAATTGTTTTGCAAATTTTTAGAACCTTTGACAAAAATTTTTACGAAACTTTTCTTGAAATTAAACTAAAAATTAAGTACTAATATTAAATATATAATAAAGTAAAAAAATTCAAAATTTTCAGAATTCCCTATTGGAGGTTGTTTATTATTTGTAAACTAAATCATTTTAAATAACATACAATTAGAATAATGAACATATTCTAATTATATGTTAATTAAACGTAATTAAAATAATATACTGTTTTTAATATATGCATTACATATAAACAATAAACTATCATACATAGTATCATAAAAATTATATTTTTACGTTAAAATAATTTGAAATCAGCAGTATATATAAAATGAATAATTTTATAGTTATTATATATAATTATATAAAATGAATTAAAAACATAATTGATGTAAGATGAATAATCATTTAAAAATCATTCAAAAATAAAAAATATTAAATTTTAAATTTAATCTTGACTAGAAAATAATGAAAATATTACAGTAATGTATTAATTTTATAGGTAACAAACATATATGCTATTGGGATAAAATTCAAGCAAATTAATTTTTATTAGATTATTTTTTGTAATCTTACATAGAGAGATGAAAATTATACTTTTAAGAAAAAAATAACAACTAAAGTAAGGCAACCAGTAAGTGACAGATTTAATACATGTATATCTTTAAATTCTTCTGTCCATGTGCTTGTAATAGAAGTCCTCCTAAACGCATGGACTGATTTTGATGAAATGCTGTGTATGTAAATAAGATGATTCGAGAATGGTCTAGAGTCACAATCTGATCAGATAGAAAATGTTTTTTTATTAAACATCCAGCATTCCACGCTTATTGAGATTAATATAGTGCTGCTTGATATCCTTTACTACCAACATTTCTGTGGCGCAGTGGTCAGAGCAAAAGGGCTTCAGTATGAGTAAGTCCCAGGATCGAATCCCCTTACAGGTGAAGTGGGAATTTTAATTTAATCTAATTTCGGTTGTGATGACTGCACGCGTAGGGGTGTCAAGTGTTTTTATAATATTTTTTTCCTTACATTTCTATCAAAATAGTCCAATTTATAATTTGTTTAAAAACATTTTACAAATTTTGGATTTTCAGCGTTAAAACAGGACAACGTCTGTTGGATCGTGTAGTATATATATGTATATATATATGTATATATATATATATATATATATATATATATATATATATATATATATGTGTGTGTGTGTGTGTGTGTGTGTTTGTGTGTGTGTGTGTGTGTGTAATCGTCCAGGGGGACTAATCACCCCGAAATTTACACTCGAATCTTCTTTTAAAATTGCCCCTATTATTTTCCTCATCCCGGGCATGCTGGGCTGCCAAGTGTCCCGCTAACCGTCTGTTCGAAATAAACACATGATTCGTCGTGGCCGAACGTAACTTTAATTTCATCCAATCAAAATAGCACAGAATCCAAAGGCATCTGAACCGGGCGGCCAGAACGCTCTCTCTCTAATGCTGACCTTCTGCGAGAGATGACCAAAACCCGTGTGGGTTTTTGTGTAGTGGGAAAAATGCTGAGGCACGTGTTATTTGCTTATAAAAAGTAACCTTTGATTAGAGCCATCTGCAAAAGTGTGGCGTTTCAGAGGAGCATTATTGCTGATCGTTACAAATTTTCCTGAGAGAGTTATTAATTTCTAATTAAAATGCAAGCAATATCGTTTTCTGATTTGGGAATCATAGAAAGAATTTCGGGGTTCGGCTGAAGGAATGAAAACATCCTCGTTTAAATTGCATGGCTGGGAAAATATGGTTAATATAAAGAGAAGAAATTAAGATCTAGAATAATGAATGGGGAAAAAGGATAATTTTATGCTTTAGGGCTTAGATATTGATATTATATATATATATATATATATATATATATATATATATATATATATATATCAGTAAAAATTGAAGTTGGTCAAGGTTCTAAATTATGAGAGTGGCGTCGTTGTGTTTCCGGTTTTGATAGTCACGTGACAGAGTGAGAAAAGTATTCCATTAGAAGACTCAATGTGATGTGTGGCGTAAGGACTACGTATTTCGATATGGAAATAAAAGTTATTAACTACCTTATGTGATTGTGATCATGACTTTATTATTGTGATCGGCGACGAACTCCTGAATATGTTACATATATTATATATATATATATATATATATATATATATATATATATATATATATATATATATATATATATATATATATATATGTAAGGAAAATTCTCAGGGGTTTTCAAAACTTAAATCAAGGGCTAAAAATTCCCGCTTCCTTTTCCATTCCCCTTTTTAACCCCTAACCTAAACTGACCACTGGGGCTACAGTTTACGTCCCCAGAGAAGGGGCCTGACCAATTATAAATCTGCATGGTTCTAGCGGACAATTTAGGAAATTTCCAAATAAAAAGGAGATATACGCTGTCGGAGATGGATTTTTCTAGAGATATTTTCCCACAGAAGTTGACCCAGGTGTTACGCGTTTTGTACATAGAACTTAATGCTAGCTGACCCTTCAGTTTGTCCTGTCCCTATGATGAAATGTGAACCCGTCTTCCAACGTTATCTTAATAAAGGTCTTTAGCTAAAACGGTATCATTTTTATGGCCATGACTGTAACCACCCATCGAGAAGTCCGTCTCATTACACACACACACACACACACACACACACACACACACACACACACATATATATATATATATATATATATATATATATATATATATATATATATAATTCTATAACACGGTCTATAACTTGTGTTCTATGAAGAAATTTCTATGCAATGCTTCATTTTCGTCCAAGAATATAAGGCCATGGCAATATATAATTTTTAAATGTAATTTTTTACAGCAAGGTATGAACTAAAACAGAAATATAACTCTGCTATTTTATGAACTCATTGGCAATCAAATTTGGATATATCAAGAAAAGTAATTAATAAACCATTTTATGCAAAAATTTGAAGTCTTCCACGTGGAAATTCTCTAGAATAAGTTCCCTTATTGAAATGAAACGTGAAATGTCCCCGTTATAAATAATGCAGTGTAAACGCAGAGAAACTCCTGAACGTGATTTCTAACTTTACGTGTTACTAGCAGATATTGCCTTGGGTGGGTGCCAACTGACAACATTAATGAGTCCAATAGAGGTCTGCGGGTCAGTTAAAGGGCAGTCTAAATCGATAGTCGAAGATTTTTATTTTTCATGCCAAAAATATAAAAAAAGGAAGGGTGTGGAATATTTTGAAGTGGCCTTAGAATTAAATTGAAAAGAAAAATGGTTTAATCTAACTGAAAGCCAGTGAGTATGCAAAAATTTTTTTTGCACCCTAGAGAAAAATAGAACGCTTCAGTTAAAAAATTATTTGCCTGTTATTTCCGCAGAAGCCTTTTAAAACTTTTTTTTTTTTTTTTTTTTTTTTTGCGACTGAGTATATTTTAATTTATTGCAGGAATAGTGTGTATATGATGGGTTGCTTTTGAGATACTTTTTTTATATTTATGAATAATCTTTTTAACATTACTTATATGCATTTATCGAGTTTCAGGAACTATTTAAATAAATTTTGGTCTGATATATTGGTAAATATATCGGTAAACATAGGTGTAATCAATCTGCAAGCCAGAGAAAAAGCAAACTTTTTTGCAGCCTGTAGAAAAATGGAAAGTTTCACTAAAACTATTATTTTCAGCTAAGTGTTTTAACTGCTGTTGGGGTTTTTTTCGATTGAGGATATTTTTATTTACTGCAAGAATGGTGTATACCTGATAGGTTGCTCTTGAGATACTTTTTTATATATATGAATTCACTTTTAAGCATTATTTTTAAGCATTCATTCAGTTACATGAACTATTTAAACAAAATTTTAACTGATATATTGGTAAAAATATCGGTAAGCGTTGGTTCAATCTGTCCGAAAGTTACAGAGTATGCAATATATTTTTTCGCAACCTGGATTAAAAAAAATTGAATTGAAAAATCATTGGCCCGTTTTTTCCCCAGAAGCTTTTTAATTTCTTTTGGTTTATTTCGCGACTGAGGATATTTTAATAATAATTTACTGCAAGAATCGTGTATAACTGATAGGTTGCTCTCGAGATACTTTTTTATATTTATGAATTCCCTTTTCAGCGTTATTTTTATCCATTAATTGAGTTTCATGAACTATTTAAAAATAATTTTACCTCATATATTGGTAAAAAATATCGGTAAGCTTTGGTTTAATCTATGTGGAAACCAGAGAATACGCAAAATATTTTTTTGGAGCCTGGAGAAAAATAGAATGTTTCAATTAAAAATTCATTTTACCGTTATTTACTTAGATGATTTTTAATTCCTTTTGGTTTATTTTGCGACTGAGGATATTTTAATTTATTGCAAGAATGGTGTATACGTGATAGGTTGCTCTTGAGATACATTTTTATATTTATGAATTCTCTTTCCAGCGTTATTTTTATCAATTAATTGAGTTTTATGAACTATTTCACAAATATTTTACCTGATATATTGGTAAAAATATAGGTAAGCGTTTGGTTTAATCTATCTGAAAACCACAGAGTATGCAAAATATTTTTTCCAGCCTGGAGAAAAATAGAATGCTTTATGAATTAAAAATTCATTTTACCTTTATTTTTTAGAAGCTTTTTAATTTCCTTTGGTTTATTTTGCGACTGAGGAAATTTTAATTTACTGCAAGAATGGTGCATAACTAACTATAGATAGAGATGAAACTAACTATAGATGGAGAAAGATAAGCTTTAGATGGAGATAGATCTAACTATGTGTATTATGGTGGAGATAGGTTGCTGTTGAGATATTTTTGTATATTTATGAATTCACTTTTCTGCATTATTTTTACTCATTCATTGAATTTCAGGAACTATTTCAATAAATTTTGTCTGATATATTGTTAAATACATTGGTAAGCATAGGTGTAATCTATTTGAAAACCAGAGGTAATTGAGATTTTTTATGCTATCTATAGATATATAGAATGTTTCATTTAAACAATTATTTACCAGTTTTTTTCTTCCGAAGCATTTTAACACATTGTATGCGGGACACGTACTAGTACGTTTTCTGACGACTGATACTTGATCGCGGGACACGTACTAGTACGGGTTAGTGTAACAACATGGTTTGTTTGTGGGTACAAAAATAACTGTATATACAGGAAAACGAAGCCTAATGTTCTTGCATACTACATAGATTCTGGAAAATTTAGGTAAATAAAAACTAGTTTTTACATCAGTCTATTCGAAACCACAGAATGGGAAAAAATTAAAACTATATACTACTATTTCTATCTGATTTTTCATATTTACGATACTATTATAAATTTATTCACTAAATAATATATTTTTTGTTTAGAGAAATTTTATGGTTGTTATTTATATATTTCTATTTATATATTTGTTTATATATTTCAATATAAAATACGAAAAGTTGGTTAAAAATTAAATAATTTTCTATCTATTGAGATTTAACTGAGTAACTAAATTTACGCGCAAAAAGGTCCGCTCCCGGTACAGTTCCGCTGAGAAATGTACCCGCACACAATGTGTTAACTTCGGATTTTTTTATTTTGTTTTTGGTTACTAAGGATATTTTAGTTTACTGCAAGAATAGAGTGTTTCTTATAGGTTGCTTTCAAGGTAATTATATATATATATATATATATATATATATATATATATACGTTTTTCAGCATTGCTTATTAGAATTCAAGAATTTTTTTAATAAATGTTTGCCTAGTATATTGGTAAACGTTGGCTTAATCTATCTGAAAGCCAGAGACATGAAATAATATTTTGCAATCTAGGAAAAGAAAAAAGTCCGTTAAAAATCATTTGCCCGTTATTTTCTCAGAAACCTTTAAACTTCTGAAATAGTGTTGGTTTTTTTTGTCAACTTTATATATTTTATATTACTGCAAATATGGTATGTTTCTGGTAGGTTTCTTTTGAGCTACTTTTATATATTTATAAATCCGGTTTTCATCGTTACTTTTATGTATTAAATTTCAAAAACTATTTTAATAAATATTGGTCTAATAAATTGATAAATATTGGTTTAATCTGTCTGAAATTTGGAGAGTATTCAATTTTGTTTCGCAGCGTGGAGAATAATAGAATGCTTCAGTTACAAACCATTTTATTTCATCAATAGCCTTTTAACTTCTACATTACTTTTAAGCAATAATTAATTTTCAGAAACAACCAAAATAAATTTTGGTCTAATATAGTGGTATATATATTGGTAGACATTGGTTTAGTCTACCTGAAAGGCGGAGAGTATGCGAACTTTTTTTTCGCGAAACTTTCAGAGAAAGAGAAAATTTAAGATAAAAAATTATTTCTGCTCATTTTCTCAAAAGCCTTAAAATCTTCTGGAAGTGTTGGCTCTTTCGATAACTGGGAATATTTTAACTTACTGCAAGTATGGTGTGTTTCTCATAGGTTGCTTTTCAGCTGCTTTTGCATATTTATGAATTCCGTTTTCAGTATTACTTTTAAGCATTATTTGAATTTCAAGAACTATTTCAATAAATATTGGTCTAATATATTGGTATATATTATTAAATATCATATACTTGTAGAGATTAGACCGACAGAACGTCTAGGCCAGTAGCACGTATAAGTGGAGTACTAGTAAGATAATACAAAATTGAAAAAAAAATGCTAATTCCTCTGCTGAATTTTGTTTATTTTGAATATAAATAAAGGTGTAAATATTAAATAAAGATGCTAATTAGGCCATTATGCCAAAGGGACCACACTTGGTCGAAGATATGCCAAACATGGCGTCTTGGTGTAAAAAAGAAATGGTGTAAGAACTGGTGAAGAAGAAATTCAGCTCCACATTCCTTCTTTCTTGCTCTCTCTCTCTGAGGGGGCCCGCAGATCACCCGAAAAAGTTCGTTGGACAGCGTTGCCTTGGCCGAAGATGGCTGCTCCGTGGTTAACAACCCCTCTTGACCAATGGGGTCGAAGGAGGGTCACTCTCTTCGCTTTCGCCTCTAGGTCAGTTTCACACTGGCGTTATTGAACTGTAACTCTTTGTTACAATACCCACAAATAGGAATATACTCTATGCAATTAACTGTATTTTCAATCAATAGTATATTAATATAACTGGCCAATTCTTCTATATTACTCCGAAGGAGTAGGTGTGGCTCTTCGATACCAGAGTTCATGGGTTAGAATCTCACACCTGGCATGGATGTTCGTAGCTGTTCGAAATCAACAGTAGGTATTATTAGCTCTCGTGTAGCATAACAGTACACCGTAGCTCTCCAAAGCAAAAAAAAAATATTTTATAATATTCTTTATTTTATTTTATATCAATGGTATTTATTACATGGTGACATTAAATAAAATATCTTTAAAATAAAAGCATACATCTGGGAGTTTCATTTGACTTTATAAAGTTTAGTGGTACAAGCTCTAAGATATTACTTAAAATATCTTAGAGTATTACTTAAAATGTATTGTTCCTTTTGATACTTAAAATAGAATCAAAGAATGGAATGTATAGAACTAACGATTATTTCAAAATTGCTGATCAAATACTTTATATTACAAAATGCAATTGAAGAAGTGTACTATCTATATCTGCCGGTAAGATTCTTCGATTTAAAAATTAACGTCAGATCTTTGACGAAAATAAAAGAACCAGAAATTAAAGTAGGTCAAAAGAAGTAGATTGGGATTTAGTTCTTCTGTCCTTGATCCACAATGATTACAAAAGAAAAACGGATGTCTTAATTTGAAACCTTGGAAATTTCAATTTCCAGTTTCTAAAAATACTATTCTGACTTTCCTTTCACGCAGTTCAGAAAGATTAAGGTGATTCGTAATTAATTGAGATTTCTATTGTTTCAAGACAAATACTAAGTCATCAAATATAATTTATCTTTGCTTGTGTATAATTGTAAGAAAAATAGGTACATAGTATTAATGGTACTGAAATATTTAATGGTATATTACTGATTGTTATTGGAACTACATAAACGCAAATTCCCAAAGTAAAATAATTTTTCTTATTATTAAAAGGTAAATGTTTTTGTTAAGACTACCAAGTATAAAGGTAAACAACAAATTGACTACGTAACTCAAGATTTTTATTGTATTAAGCCAAATACTAGGTAGTCAAATATAATTCATCTTTGCATACGCATAATTGCAAGGAAAATAGGTACATAATATTAATGGTACTGAAATATATAATGGTATATTACTCATTATTATTGGAACTACATAACGAAAAATCCCCAAAGTAAAATGCTTTTTCTTATTATCAAATGGTAAATGTTTTTGTTCAGACAATCAAGAATAAAGGTAAACAACAAATTGACTACGTAATTTGAGATTTTTATTGTTTAGACAAATAATAGGTCGTCAAATATAATTCCTCTTTGCATACGCATAATTGAAAGAAAAATAGGTACATAGTATTAATGGATCGAAAATATTTTATGGTATATTACTCATTTTCATTGGAACTATATATAACGGTACATTACCAAAGTAAAGTTCTTTTTATTAGTATTAAAGGAAAATTACTTTTGTTTAGACTACCGACAGTTAAGGCAAACAACCAATTGAACACGGAATTTGAGATTTCTATTGTTTCAAGACAAGTACTAGGTCGTAATATATAATTTATATTTGCTGTGTATAATTGCAAGAAAATTACATAAATATTCTTAATCATACGAAAATCTTTTGAAGTACATTATTGATGGCTATTGGAACAACATAATTGTAAGATCCAAAAGTAAAATTTTTTTTCTCATGTCAAAAGGTAAAAATATTTGTATAGATTACCCACAACTAAGGTAAACAACCAATTGACTACGTAATATGAAATTTTTATTGTTTGAAGGTAAATACTAAGACGTGAAATATTATTTATATTTTTGTGTACAGTTTCAAG
>CM063505.1:19703054-19728054 GCA_032207245.1 Pardosa pseudoannulata
AATTTAGAGAAATGTATACAGTAAAAGTTATAACAAAGAAAACAATAATTATGGTAATAATATTAATGATGATTGGTGTAATATTATTATCTATAAACTAAATATGTTGCTTTAAGTAAGCAAGGCATATTTATTTACTTTTTGAAAAAAATCTAATAAAATAAAATAAAGATCCATTTCTATCAAAAAATATTTTCAAACGATGGCTGAATGGGTAGGGATTCACTCTTCAGTATCGAATCATGGAATCTCACTACTGGAATGCATGTTTGTAGCCAATCGAAATCTGCTTTAAGTAGAAGATTTGATACTCATTCCCTTCTTGTAGAAGAACAGTAAGCCATACCTCTCCAAAATAACCAACCAATCTTTTACACAATATAGTCTTTAGTCCCTTTTATTTAAGACCTTTTCTTTCACCATCAATGCTCACTTTATTTTTACCGAATCGCGGAGTGTGTAGTGTAGAAAACAACGAATACACTAAAAACTTTTATGAATTCAAACAAGTGTTTTATACAA
The DNA here is from genome assembly GCA_032207245.1 of Pardosa pseudoannulata. Lineage (NCBI taxonomy): Eukaryota > Metazoa > Arthropoda > Arachnida > Araneae > Lycosidae > Pardosa > Pardosa pseudoannulata. The sequence continues at coordinate 19,703,577 of CM063505.1, forward strand.
ATTGCATTTAAAAACTACAAATTTTATACCCAGTTATGTTTGTATAAATGCTAAACCCACACACACTAAAAAAGAAACATTTAAAAAGTTAGAGAACAATTACATTTATCTTTTACAATTATTGATTTTTAGATTACTAGTACATTAAAATGAAAATATTTCTACACGTTTTGCTACAATCCTTTTTCAGTAATTCAAATTTAAATTTTTTAGTGATTTAGATCTTCTCTAATCTTTCTATATAATTTAAACTGAAAAACGTTTTTGATAATTATTTAAAAATTTGTATGCATGATATTTTACAAGTTATTCTTAATACAAAAGGACTTCTGCAAATAACAACGATAAGGTCTTGATACATGTAGGTTTGCAGGGGAGCTGTTAACCCCGAAATCATTTTTATGGACTAGAACGCGAAGTCACATAGAGCTCTTCTGGTCAACGAAATCTTAGAATTTGAAGATATTAACCGGATGGAATATACGAGTAGATCTTGACTTTAACCCTATAGCTTAGGATACATAATATAACATATAAATAAATGGGCCCATAATAAAATATAAATGGACCCATAATAAAATGAGCCCATAATATTGTCACGAAGATTTGAAGGAACACACCGTTTAACTTAACAGAACAATTTATTGAATCTAAGTAGCAACTCGCAACTTTACAGGATCGAGAAGTTGCCTACAACTAGTGGGTATCAGCTTTTATACCCGAACAGAATATTCGAGAAATAACTAATTTACATATTAAAGAAAGATCTAGAATAATCAAGAATATAAGGAAACAATAAGCAACATTTTTAAATTAAAAATCCGTACTTTGGATAAACTGCCATGTCAAGCATCGAACCCACAATCTCCGGGTCTGGATCGCATGCTTTGACCATTCGGATACTGAGATGGTTGGCTAAGCTTCTTTATGCGGCAATATAATATGAAAAAGAAAATATATTAAATTTTGCTTGCTGAGCAAGAGTTTTTTTACTTATAATTATTATTTAAAAACATTTATTTTTAAATATTATTTTTAAACATTTATTATTAAAAAAATATATTTTAAAAGTAGGAAAGGCAAACATATCAACGATTTGCGAACTTAGATTTCCCAAACTCTAGATTATCTTTAGAGTTTTTGAGAATTAATTTACATGACAACAGTTAAAACGATTATGCACACCAAGGTATAATTATAAGGCACCTAAGGCAAAGTATCGATAGTTTACCCTATTAAGAGTAGTAGCTATTAGAAATATTTTGAAAACAATCAATAAAGTGGATTTAAGCGGCAGAATGTAAGAACAAAATTTAAATAACAGAACAAAGGAATGGAAAGTGAAAAACTGAAACCTTTATAGATTTTCAATAATAACTTAACTTTTTTTCTGTTTACTACTTTTAATTTTTCTTTTGTAAGCAAATGTGTGTACTAATAATGAAACAAAAGTTTAAAAAGGAAACGTTTCCTCATGATAAATTTTATATTTTGACAAACTGTTGAATAATAATAGGTTGAAAGTTTTTACCATAAAAAAAGATAAGTATGAAAATATTTATTAAATGTAAGGTTACATAATATATAATATATATATATTACATAACCTCCCTCCCTCAAATTTACATTTAAATGACATGTAACAGGTTCAAATTATTAACATCTCTTTATTATGCAGGTTATTACTAACTCATTTTTACAGTTTTAATGGAGTGTAACCTTTGCATGTCCTGTAATCCAATATTACATACAAATCTAATGCTTCAAACTCGTGTATATTATATATAATACACAATGAGCTATATTTTGATCGGAAAATAATTTTGAATAGAGCCTTAAATTTAGTTATAATTTTTAGTTAGATGCATGAAATCTAGATCTTTTTATCTAATGTACATCGTATAATAATTCTCTCATATGAGGAAAATCAATCCATTAAATAAAAATGTTACCTAAACTTTAATATAAAATGCGACATCTATAGTATACGTAACACGGTAAAAGTTTCAGAATGATTTTTTAATTTTTATTTAAAATTACAGATAAATATGATGTGGTAATCACCCGATTTTCCTTTTGCCTGTTAAATAACACACATTATGTGCTGCATATCATTTCGATTTATTTTATTTAAATGACATGTAGAATCATACTCTTGATTTTTAAATAAAACTGGACAGTTATGCGATTGTTAAAATATTATGTCTTTTAATAACACCAAATATTGACACAATATTAATTCAACAATGAATAGAGTTGTATTAATGATTAATAGGATATATTAATTCAACAGAAACTAAAATACATGAATTCAACAATGAGTAAAATATATTAATTCTAAGAGGGCTAAAAATGTAATCAACAATGAGTAGAATATAATAATTCAACCATGAGTAGAATAAATTTATTCAATAATGAGTAGAATAAATTAATTGAACAATGAGTAGTTTATAGTAATTCAACAATGAGTAGAATATAGTAATTTAACAATGAGTAGAATAAATGTATTCAATTATGAATAGATTAAATTAATTTAACGATGAGTAAATACTTAATTTCCCGAATTGTTTTCCCATTTTTTAAAAAAAGTGTTGATTTCCTATCTTTTGTAAATATAGTTAATCTAAAAATAAACAGCGTATATATTATATTTTTTGTTTGTATTCAAGAATGAGTTGAATTTAATAATGCAACAATGAGTAGATTACAGCATTTCAACAATTAATAGAATTGTATTTAACAATAAATAGTATATATTAATTCAACAATGAGAATATCAAAAATACAGTGAATTGACTTCGAACGGTAGCTCTGTAACACTTGTTGAGGTATTTTTATTCAAGGCTCAAATACCACAATTTCACGGAGTACAGGAAGTGCGGATTTCTATTAAAAATTGAGTCTTATAAATATATGTTATAACAGATTTAAATAAAAAAAAATTGAACATTTTATGGTTTAAGTATTGGATATGACAGAAACTGGTAATATAAATATCCTTCATAAAGAGTAAGGACAACTATCAAAAACTTAGGTGAAAAAATATATCTTATAAGAATCCTAAATACAAAATTTCAACTTGTAAGGCTAATCGTTTTAGAATTATTTCCATTAGAATTAATATACATTATATTGATTTTTTTTATATCAAGTAAAATCAAAAAAGAGGGTGGACAGCTTTATGTTACAATGGTTTAAGAAACAAAATTTTAACATTCCAAGTTTAATTATTTTTGAGTTATGAGATACAAATATGTGTACAGGTGTGACATCGCTAAGTAATCAAAATTCCCTCTAGGTTGGTTAAAATAGTTATTTAAAGTTTTAATGTTAAAGCTCCCTTGTACGTACTCAGACAGTATGGATACTTGCTGCAAGTTTGATTTTTTTCTGGATAATATTTTGTAATAACAAATTTGAAGCTACAAACTTTCAGCAAAACTCCTGCAATTTAGGCGGAACATAAAGCGACCACTCCTTTGCAACGCTATTTTGCTGCAAAATTATGGCAAGTTTGTCATGACAAACTTGAAGTTCTTAGACTTGCTGCAATCTTGTTTCAAACTTGCAGACTTGTTATGCTGAACTTGCTGGAAGTTTTCAGGCTTGCAAAGCAAAACTGCTGCAAATTTGCTGCAAACTAAATTTGATTTCTGGGTAAGCTTAGGCGTAAAGACAAGACTAGTGTAGGCGTAAAGTAAATTTAGACATGGTCAAAAAATGGATGTTTCATTTAACATATTGACACCTAAATGTTTGGAGATTAAAATACTTCCTTTAAAGGAAATAAAAATTTGTAAAATACAAAAGGTTAAATGAATATCCTATGACTATATTAGAGCCCAGAATTATTTATTTGATCTATTTTGTGTATATGTATGTATAGATGTCATGGGGAGTGCCATTCACTTCCTACAAAATATTAAATTAAAATATGGATGAAAATAACTTTAAAATGACGAAGGAATATTTGATATAATGCAATAAAGCTACATACTGAATACTCCTTTTGAAATATTCATTAAATAGTTTTATTAAAAGATTTTCAATATTCAAGCTAAGGCCCCATAGTTTATTTCAGAATATAACTACATTGATTTCGTAGAAATGTAATTGCCGCATATATATATGCTTTGCGTAGTCGATGCGTTATTTGCCTCGCAATGCGTATGTGTAAATCTCGTATACGTATAACGGCCTTATCACACGCCAAAATGCAAGCGTTGAAATTCAAATGGATTCAGATTACATTAATTTATTTTGACGGATACTTAATAACAGAGATTTTTCGCGTGATACCAAAAATATTTGACAGATTATTTTTAGTTCAGTTTGACATACGATAATGTTAAAACATTTCACTATGATACAACAAATTCGTGCATTTTTTATTGAGAAAAGGATTTATAAACTGAATCTGTTATTACACGAAAAGGTCGACGTATTATAAGACCTTAAAACAAATGTATTTAAAGGATAAGTAAGAAAAGTAAGAAAATAAGAAAAGGCTACTTGTTCATATCGCTGGAGCAAATCTCGCCAAGCAGACTTTATTGGTGACAGACAATCATTATTGTTTGTCGCCAATATTATGATTACTCATTGCGATAAAAGACGTGACTGATAAGAAATGACCTCGATTTGTTTTAAAACTGCGGTGATAAAAGAATACCAGCAGGGATATTTCTTTTGGTATTGGTTGTATTAATTTTGGTGACTGACTTTCTTGCATCCACGAAATGGTAACGTACAGCAGGCAGACTTACCGTATATTTCCGCGTATAAGACGTTACTTAAAGCCTAAAAATGATCCCCCAAAATCAGAAGTCGTCTTATACGACAAGTATAAAAAATGTTGATTGAAAAACACCATTATAAAATGAATCAAGTCACTCATTAATGTTTTTAAAATCCTGCAAAATCCTCACATTCATCATCCGAGGGCTCAAGTACATTCTCACTTTCATTGCTGACTTTCTCATATGGATCCCATTTTGTACCTAATGAGTCGAATTCTGCGTCGTCATCAGAATCCCGTAACATATCGACCTCAGTTTCATCCATAGCATTAGAAATCCCACACTTTTAAAACGATTTTATCACTGTTTCCACTTTTACTTTTTAGCCAAGCGCATAACTAGTTGCATAGATGCGAAGTTGAATAACTACAAATAGGGCATAATTTCATAAACAAGTATTCAGTATTAACCAATGCAACAATCCCAATGTGGTGTTGCAAGGTGCTAAAAAATAAAATTTGTTACTTCCGTATATCTACGCATTACAATATTATTGATAATTTTGGGGTCTCCTTATATGGCGGATATATGTTACAATTGTAAAAACAAAATTATTAAAATTATAAATTTATACCTTGTATTATCTGAAGGTCTCCTTATACGTGGAAATATACGGTATATATCCGCCTAAAACTCCTAATGCATTATCTGAGCTAGGGGTATATATCCGGCATTTAAGAAGTTAAGAAAGTTTCCCTTTTCACTGATATAAAATATCGAAATAAACAACATAAAACTTGAACAGTAATAAAATATATTAATATTTTAAAATAAAGATAACCTTAATTAATAGCATAATCCATTATCCTCTCTTTTATGATAATTAAATTTTGAGAAATTACCGAAATAATTTTCATTAAATTGTTATGTTACTTGTCATGTTAAGAATAGATGAAAATCAAGAGTACATTATTAATGTTACCCAGAAAATGTTATTTCTCTAGTTTCAAGTACATTTCTCTTTATTTCGAAAAGCTAAAAGGCGTGTATCCTTTTTATCTTTCCCCAGGAATGTAGTTAAAATGAAATGGGCTTTTTAATTAATTGTTTTCGGAATTTTCTTTTACGGAACAAGAAGCAGAGTGATAAAAAAATCCTAGGAGACGGCATTTAGTAAAAATTCAAATATTTTTATGAATGTCAACTTACGTTAGGATGAAAAATGCAATTCATAAAAGAAGCACTAATTTTAGATAATATGATATAAATTAAATTCCGAATAAATGAAATGAATTTTACGTTTTAACTTGAAAGAATTTTACTAAAAAGATCTAATGTATTCTTGTAAAAAGGAGTTTTACAAGAAAGTTAACTTGTTTTAAGAAACAAACTTAATGTGATTAATTTACCTATTTACTTTGATTTATATATGTACAAAATTTCAAAATTCTTAGCTAATAATTTAAAAAACCCTTTATAATGTTCCACGTCCCTTCTAGGACTTGTCATATCAACCTTTTTCTTTAAAAAGAAAGTCAGTGTAATAAAATGTGGGTGGAAATTGAGATCAATACACCTAAAAATAATAGTAGAAAAAAAGTAAAGATAAAAGTAAAAACTGAAGGAGAAGAAATGAATGTCTTTTATCCGAGGCTTGAGGTGTTTAGATACTTCAGAAGTTTGTCGACATCAGATCGATAAGTCTGTTACAGAGCATGTGTTTGAAAATTGCTCTAGGGCAGAAAATACACTAGAGAATATAAAAAAAGTATTGTTGAACATTGCATAAGAATTGTTTGTATGAGAAGTTTTTAAGATTTTTAGCAAAAGTATGTCTCTGTAAGAATCAGTTGATAAAAAATACAATATAATTAAAATGAAAATGTAGCAGAAGGAACATTAAAAAATTATCTAATATATAGTTACTTGTGCGCAGAAAGTTTAAAAAGAATCATGGGTTGGAAAAATGGTAGATTAAAAGTTTTCTAATAGATTGGAGATATAGTTATTTAGTACCCCTGTCTCCATAATTTTAGAATGAGATATCTAAAAGAAAACACAGTTAATTAATCTATTAAGTAGAATTATAAATTTTGAGGACTAGGAAAATGGTTTACATTTTACATAACTTCTTAAATTGTTTAATTTTATTACAATTGGCAAGAAACAAATATTGGTTCCTTAAGCAAAATCATTACTTTTAATAAAACTGTATTATTTTTTATTATGGATATTTATTCCATTGACCACATTCATATTACTTTTTAGTTTTGATATTTATTTATTTTGTAACAGTTTAAGATAGATATTTTTTCACTTTAAAACAACAATATTACTTTATATTATATATATTTTTATTCATTTTACTACAATCCTATTGCCTGTTGGTTACGTTATTTTGCAACAATTATTTTTTAATATATATAGTTACTCATTTTGCAACAATCATTATTTTTAATACAAATATTTATTAATTTTGATGCAATCCTTTTTTCGTATAATTATTTATTCTTTTTACAGAAATAATTAATATTACCTTTCAGTATAAACAGTTACTCATTTTACAACAATTATATCACCTTTTAGTATACATATTTATTTATTTTGGAACAGTTTTACTCTCAGACATATGTATGAAGGTTTAATAGAAAATCTTTAAAATCAACCGCATTGAAATTACTTTTCAAATACCTTTAAAAATTTCTTTTATAATATATATATATATATATATATATATATATATATATATATATATATATATATATATATCTTCATTGATATGTTTTTCTAATCAAATTTCTCGTTATAAATTCTACTCTCTTGAAGCAAGTCTTGCTGCAAAAGGAATCTTTTAATAAAAACTAAATTTTAAAAATATTAAATAATAATATTTTCAAAATGTAAGGCTATTTTTGGTGGACTTATAAAAACGTTTATTCTAAATAAATCTAAAAATATTCTTCCACTCATTAAAGATTTTCTAAATTATACATAAAACTCAAAATTTGTCTTAAATTTACTTCTTTCATTATTGACTAAATATGTAGTAAAAAATGTGATTCTTAACATTTGCCCAGTAAGTAAGGATAAATAAATGATAAAAATAATCTAGTTCTAATTATTAATATTGAAAAAGAAAAGTTTAAAATTTATGGAAAAAATTCAAATTTTCCAGAAAAAAATTGTACATTGACATAAATTTAATGCATTGCATTATTTGTTATCAGTAAATTTTAAAGAAACACTACCACAAAATTTTAACACAAGTTTTATGGAAAAACAAACAAGCAAATAAAAAAAAAACATTCCTCGAATTTATTTGAGTTGATGGTTTAAAATTTACTGCATACATTTAAAAATTTAAAGTGAAAATTAGTTAAAGGAAATTTGTTATATAGTAGTAAATGGAAAATGATTAACTCAAAAAAATATATATAGCGATACCAGTCAATTATATATATTTTTATATTTCTTCTAGCATACAGTAATAACATTCTGTATTACGAATTATTAAATAATAACCTCAACAGTAGTAAATGTATATGTTTTATCTTCTACTACAAAATACAGATCAAAGTTTACTAGAAAACATTTACTCGAAAAACTTTTACCAGATTTTAAAGAATATTTTCTAGAATTAATTTAATGATACTTAGTAATTGAAATTAAAATAATTAGTTATCACTAAATAATCATTTTTTTGTAAAAAGGCCAGATGATTATTTTGTGATAACTAGTAAAAAGGTAGTTTTGCCTTATTTAATATTCAAGATTAATTCAATTATTAAAGTCACCGGAGAGAGGCGTCTCCACAGTGTGCGTATAAACTACTTATACAGTCGCTCATATCTTAATTTCTTGTATATGTTTTAAATCTCTGTACTTAAAATTCATTGGAAATTCGTCACCTAATCCTAATTCAATCAGTAGGTAAATGTCTGCTTATTCCTTTTTCTTCGCCGTACTGGCTTATTCTTCGAAATCTGATATTTGTATTTTTCTCTAACTACTGATGTTCAATTTTATAATATTTCTTTCTCAATCTTTCAATTCTTCAATTTTCAATTTTTTCAATTATTTTTAAATTTTTTGTTTGGTTTTTACTTTGTTTTAGCTTGATTTCAATTGGGCTTGATTCCCTTATTTCAATTTTTAATATTTTAATAATTTTGAATCTTTAAATTAAAAAATTTTTGTGCTGTACGTTTTTCAATTTTTCAATTTTTCAGTTTCTATTTTCAATTTTTAATCTTTAAATTAAACTTTGCTGATTATCGTGTTTATTTTTTATCTTTCTAAATTTTCTACCTATTTATTTGTTTTTAAATGTTTTTCTATTGTTTTTGGGCATCTTTCTTTTTTAACGTTTCAACAAAATTGATTTTTCAAAATTGTTTCAAAATTGTGTTGTTCTATTGGGTTTTTGGTCTTGTTTGGCGCAGTTTGTCCCAAGAGAAATTATCGCTACTACATTTCAACCAACTAACCAACCAACAAACCAATGATTAAAGGACTTACTGGAATTTTACGTTAGGCTAATTTAAGCACAAAATATTTGTCTTAGATTAACAACATTATCTTAATATGTAGACTCTAGGTAGACTATAACTGAATGCCCACAGAATATATTGTATATCTTACATCATTTTTTATATTCGCTGAAGGGATTTTTATTACAAAATATGATTTGATTTAAATTTTGATTCCGTTTTTTCAAATGCAAATTTTTAATTGCTGAGTTTCAATTTTTCATTTTCTGTTTATTTTTATGTGGTGGTTTTCTAATGAAGCTTTGTTGATATATTGTGTTAATCTTTTACCTTACTGAATTTAATACCTAATGCATTATTGTTAAATATTTTTGAGTGGGTTTTAGACATCTTACTTTTTTCTTAACCATCAAAAATTTTATTCGTAAAATTTTAGTTCCATTGAGTTTTAATTTGAAATATTGTTTGGTGCAGTATGTGCCTTGAGAATATAGCACCACTAAACTCTGACCAACTAACTATAACAAAGAGTTACATCACAACACCGTAATTGCCAGGACGGAGAGACTGACTGAAGAGCGGAAGTGATTCCAGCGACTTTCACTTTAGACTCTGTTGGACGGATGGGGTTTGCTACATCCTTTCCTCGATGGAAGGCAGTTAAAGTACCTGGTATTTTTAGCAGTTTACAGGCGAGCATGAGTGGGGAGGAATTATCTTAAACTGAAGCTACTTTTTTTCCTTTTTTACTTGGAGAGTTCCATGCTCGTCATCTTGACTGACCTCATAACCCTAATAGTTCAACAGTAACGCTGATTTGAAAACTCACGATTAATAATGTTTCGATTTTAAATAACTTTTTAAAAATAAATTATCGTAAAATGGCAAACATTAGCCCATTTATATCTTGTATGTAGTTTCCTTGAGTTTCTCAATAGACCAGATACATGGTATAATATCAACCAACAAATCACTTATACATTTAGCATAAAAATGATAAGAAAGCTAAAGAAACAGAATGTATTAAACAGTTAAGACTAAGAAATTCAAACTGTCATTTTAATCTTTAAACACATTATGCCAATGAACTCAGAAAAGAAATTAATACGCGATAATTTTTTGTCTTTCTCTAAACTTTGCACGGTAGACGATAACTAAATCGTTTCATTAAGTTTGGGAGAATTTACGAGCTCAGATAATTATAACTTTATGGATTTCGGATTATCTAAATTTTGTTTCTATCTAGCTAATAGGTCGTTAGACCAGTAATAACTTTTTTTAAGTCTTGTTTCTGAAGTGTTGAGGGTGAAAAATTTTATGAAAGCTCTAATAATTTGTTAATGAGGTTTACATAATTATTAAATAAATTCTGAACTTGAAACATAAATGTACTTTAGAAAACAATTTCGTTAGATATTTCTCAGAAAAAAATGGGATTATAAATTGAAGTTTAACGCAATTTTCCTTAACATGGAGAGGGTCTAGAAAGTTTTATTTAGAATTTATCACTAGAGTTTTACTGAAATGTACTCTTTACGTAATAACTTTTAACTAATATTTTCTTTTTTTTTCTTGAAATATAACTTTTTTAAATTTGCATCTTCAAAATCAGTATAAGTAGTTTTTATATTAAATATGCACTAACCCTGATAAAGCTTTTATATTAAAAATGCCTCATAAATTTGAGTTTTCAGTAGAAAATTTAATTAATATTAAGTTTATCTTAACACACAATGAAACGATCTTTGTTTTGTATTTTGTCTACTAAAAAGAAATAAAAACTGTGAAAATATGTTTTAAGGGGACATATCCCCTTTAAGCATCTATAAATGGAAGATTTTTCTTCTATTTTCTTCTTAATTATTATTATAAACACATTTCAGCATTTGTTTCTATTTCACTTATTTTTTTTTCTGCCTATTTTACTTTGTCTCTATAAAAATAAGAAAGGAAAAGTTAGAACTTGTTTCAAAAGTTTCAAAAATTTTCTGACACAACGTACACAGACTTACAATAACACAAAATGTGTTTGTTCTATCAACAATTGTGCATTTTTTGTAAACAGTAATTTTACGGTAAATTCTCTACTTACTTAAAATTAAAAAAAAAATGCCAAGAAAACTACACCGGGGATTTTCAAAAAAAGTAAAATAGAGTTTAAAATTACTATTTCAATTAATACAAATACTAAATGAATTAAACAAACATGAAAAAAGTTGGTAGAGTTTCATCATAGATCTATAATATATTTTAACTTGAAAATTTGAAATCGATATGTGCTATAATTTTTTTATTTACAGTAAGTGCAATCTGAAAACAAAAACGCCATTTTTATTGAAACGCATTTAAAGTTTTATAGTTTTATTAAAAGCTGTGATAAGAAATGCAAAGATTTACAGTGTTTATTTTGAATATTCCAATGGAATTTGTTTTAAAAGATTCAGAAATGTGCAGAAATTTAAAAAATGCAAAAATTTAAAATTAAATTTTTGAAAGTCTAAAAGCGGATGTGTTCTCTGAAAATATACCGCACAAAATATATTTTTGATAAATTATAGTCTGAATAATATTATAATTCGATTGTATTGTATAATTCTATTGTATTATTGATAAAAGCAAACTTTGCGAGAATATTAATGCATTCAGTCTCGAACTATAAATATTAAATAAAATAAAAATACTAGTATTTTCATTACCTTAAAATGTGAAATATATTTGATAATTATTTAACAAAATCTTAATGGTGTGCTCCTAAAATTATTCAGCTATATTTGTTTAAAATTAATGAGTCATTTATAATTTTGGGCAAATTATTGAAAGTAACTAAAGGGTGGAAATCTTTCAAAATGGTTAGATGCTCAGAATGTCCCACCGATTAATGTAAGAAAAAAATCAGGAAAATATTTCATATATTTATTTAAAAATTTAATTTATTTATTATTATATTTATTTATATACTTATTTATCAAAATATTGGGTATATAGGGAGATACGGGTTTATTACAAGTAAGTTCTTGAAATTAAGAAACAAAATCAGATATTGAAAATATAATGGTTAGAATAACAATTTGAAAAATCAGTAAAGATAACATCAAATTTCTAAGTAATTTTTTTACAGCATTCTTATTTGTAGTATCTACTTTTTATTACTAACAATTGTCGAGCTATTATAAGTAGAAATTTAAAAATAGAAATGAACATGTAGTTATTTTAACTGCCCTGCATTTTAATTTCAGATTCTGTTTCTTTTTATTTAAAAAAATAGAGAATCTATGAATCAGGGTCTATTCTTTTACATTCCTCAAAACGTTCCATTGCCTTGTCTTCAAAACAAGCGGACACATTAACTTGCTTAAATGTTTCCGGTCTAGACTATCTTTTATGAAAAAACTAGCTAACATTTATTCTACACAAAAGAAAACTGCATGCAACATAACTAAAACTTATTTCATCAAGCTTGAAGTATTTACAAGAAATTTCTTATATTCAGCAGGAATGCCTTTTTCCTTAACACTAGCAGTGTATGCTAGTGTTATAAATAACATAATATCTTTACATAAAAAACTCTACAGCAATACAACAAACAATACAACAAGTTTGATCAACATAGATTACCTTCAAACAGAAATTATATATGCATTTAAGAACTGGAAAGTTAATGCTTTAATATATTTTATTAGATTTTCAATATGCATTTATATAAATGAATGATTGATGATATATTTTTATTTTGGAATAGGCTCTACGTCTTGTTAAGACACACACGTTCAGTCTATGATTCAGGAACCTGGACTATAACTAGAAAGGAAGAAAAGATTTTGGTTGCTTTAGAATGAAATATTTTAAGTACTGTTTTAATAGGAATCCATGAAAATGATATCTGGCATAGAAGGTACAAAACTGAATTCTACAGATTATATAAGAAGTCAGTGGTTGCTCATTTTACAAAGATAAACAGTCTTAATTGGTCATGGCATGTTATTCGTACGAACAATAATAACATTCTCAAAGAAGTATTTTGGCTAGAACAAACAATACGAGAAGAAGGGGGAGACCCAAACTTCGATAGGTGGACGAAGTAGCAGAGAATGCAGCGGCATCACAGAGCCAAATCAGCACTAAAGACATTCCAGTACCGCTTTGGTGGCGCCACTTAGCGATAAACTAAAAATGTAACCGTACATATTCTTGTTTATATATAGCTTATATAATGTAGCGTTCATCATCTCTCAGACCCTCCTGCTCTAGTTCTCCACTCAAAGTCCTGCTTTGCTTGTAACTTAACAGAAATGATCCTGTAGCCTTGCTACCTTGAAAAAAATAATTAAGTTTAAATCATTTGCTCCGTACTTGTGTATAATTATACATCTTGATACTACTAATTTGCTTAAGCTGGAAACATTTTCTGTTTCCATTAATGCTATTATTTTTCTAAACACCTTTTATTTTATTTTTACTGTGTTATTTTTTCTCTCGCCCAAACTCAAGCATCCTTTACCTACTGTATTTTCCCTGCCCAGTCATAGCCAATTCATATCCAACAGTTGTTTGTAAAAATTCTCATGTATCTCAGAATTAGAGGAACAGGCCCAGGAAATTCTGTGCCAACTGTACTCTGTGACTCTGAGCTCCTGTACAATCATTGTGGGTCACTCTACGCTGGTAATCCGTTTTCCTTCTCTTCACAGCGTAAGATGTAATTATTCTCCGTATTAAATTAAGTTATTTTATGACTGGCACATGTATCCTTAATTTTAACCTTTTTATTTTCTTTAGTATTTGATGCACGTTCGAACTAGTGTGCTTCAAGACTTTAAACCAAGAAATAGAGGAGTCTGGTGAGAATTGATGCCTGGAATCGACTGGTTCAGAATGCCTTGGCCCACCATGGGCTGTCGTGCCAAGAATAATAATGATGGTTATAGACCCAGTACAGTAACAGAAAATTTTACATTGTCCATGAAAGTTTCATTAATCTATGAGCATGTTACATAAAAGTTATTGATTATTTTTTTATGTTAGAGGAATGAAATTTACTTATGCAAACAAATTCAACTAAATTCTTTGTTAAAACTCTTTTAGAATGAAATATTCTCTTAGGTAACTTTTGTGTTTTTATAGAATGAAGTCGAACTGACACCAAAAAATGGTCCGTTTCTAAGAACAACAAATAAATATCGTGATTTGCTTAGAAACTACTTTAAATTGCAAACAATATAATCTTTTCGAAAAACCAATTCTGTCTATCGACACTTATAATTTGCATGCGTGGGGAATGCATTCGTGTAAAACTCGATATGATTTCAAGTTGGTTCTTTAGCTACTACAAATGTCTTTATTCTTGTATGCACCATTTGGCACACAAAATGACATATTTCAGTGTTCCATGAAATTAGTGTTGTTGCTTGCTGATCAATAAAAAAAGCAAGAAAATCGTAAATATTGGATTTCTTTCGTCGTGTGGAATGCGATTACGTGATGTAGATACATGTTTGTCCCTTTAGGATATTTGTGAATATGATTGTTGCTATGTAAATCTACAAAATAAATATTTATTTTCATTATACCTTATATTTTAGCTATTTAATATTCCACTCAATTAAGAAATAAATTTTGCTGTTTGCTAAAAAAATATTTATATATTAAAAATGCTAGAGTAAGCTTTTGTTTATTTGTATTTGAGAGGTTAACTCCCTTAAGACTTTAACCGTTTGAAGGGCACTGGTATATATAATATACCAGCTGTTATAAATTTTTCTCTTATTTATATAGAAAAAGTTTTTAATTTTCAATTTTTGATGCATCAAGCTATTGGCACTTAATTTTTTTCCTTCTTTAAATTATTCTTGTCAAAACCTGTCTTTAGAATCAGGCTCTATCAAAACTAGATTCTAAAAGCAAAAAATTCTATTTTTCAAAGTTAAGAATTTAAAATAAAAGTACCTATTTAATTTTCGCTTAGAAATTTCTCATCTATTTGATTTATACATCCTTTTAATATAAATTATTAAATATTTTTTCAATATTGTTAAAAAATGTGTCATTTTCATAATGTTCTAAGGGAGGTGATTAAGCAATTAAATTACCCCGTGCTTATTCCTCAAGTAATATTATTTATTTTTCATATACTTCATATTTAAAAGATCCATAGAAAACATTTATAAACTAATTTCATTGAAAACCAAAGAGTTTCTATGTGTGCCCCTCAAAGGGTTAATGCTCGAGTCATCTCTGCCAATTACATATCAATCCATATTTTATATCTAAGATATTATGGACTGAACAGAATAAAATAAGTACGTAGTTTAAAAAACTTTGAATACTACAAAAGTCACATTATTGATCAACTATCGTTTTAAACATCATACGATGCCATTTATGAAAAGGAAAGTCTTCGTGAAAAAATTATTTGGTATTACTTGTAAAGTAAGTATTGTAGAATGGAGTGGATGAAGCAATTTTGCATGTTTTCAGTTCATATAGATGCCAAAAAAGTAAATTATGAGTGCTGTTCAAAAAATGTGTCTATCTAAAATAAAATTTATAAATTGAAATTAATACTAGGATTTGTAATAATGCCTTCTACCTACTCTCAAAAGGAAAACGCATTCTATGGAAACATAAAATTTTACAAAACTTTTTTTAGAGGTATAAACGATTTTTTAGAAGTATAAAAATAGACACCATGCATTAATGGGTTAAAAGACAGATTGATTGGTTGCAGTACCATGGTCTACTTTTTTGCTTCATTATATGACTAACAGCAAAAAATGTTTAAACTAAAATGATACAGTTTATCGCTATTGATTTTTCAAAAGAGGTGAAAACTGTATTGCAAAATCTTGAAATATAACCTTACAAAACCTTTTATGAAATGAAAAACAACTTTATTTCGATAGTAGCTTCCAAAAATCTGAGTTTAGCTCTTCCCAATAATAATCCAAGTGTAAAAACTCGTCCAGAACTGAAATATGGGTAAAACAAGACTCTAAAATGCATCCTTTAAACAGCGAAAAGAAGAAATGCTATCAGGAGATTTTTCTCGCCAGTTCCTAAGTCCTCACAAAATCATAGTAGCATAAGGTTTTTATGTCGTAATGACACTTTTATGGGATAATAATATCCTCACATTTTCTACTCTGTCTATTCTGAAGTAAACAAAAAATACAGTTGTTACTTCGAAGTAAACATCATGTTTAGGGTATATTTTCCTAGATATAGAAAGATTTCTAAAGAATGATCTTCTGTTAAAATCTTATAAATCGTTTATCCCTTTATACTGCAGGTGTAAAATAAAAATCGAAGAAATAATGTTCACTAATTTAATTTAGAATTTAATTTTAAATTTTGTTTATAGAATTAAACAAGGTAATGTATAAGTATTATAATTTAGGTAGCATAAAATTTGTAGAAGGCATTAAAGGACAAAATTTACTTTGTGATGGTTGGTTGGTTTGAGAGATACAGTCTACTATTTTGCAAGAGTGATAATGAGACTCACACGTACTGCGTACAGTTAGTTCCGAAAGGCTACGAGATTCCATGCCATTGATAAGATTCGAATCCACGAACTCTGGTACTGAAGATGAATGCACTACCCTGTCGACTATCAATCAACTCCTTAAAGGACAGAAGGGTATCAGTAAAATTGACCTAAAAATATTTTTACTCAAATACTTTTACCTAAAAACTTTGAGATAATCCATCGATTTAAATTTTTTTAATTTTATAGTATTTATGAAAAAAAAATCAGGAAATTTCATGTGTAAAATTTTAAATAAACAAGTACATAATGTAGCGTTTATTAACTATTAAGATGTCTTTTCGACTTAAACAAATTGAATATTTTCATCTAACTAAATTTACTAAATTCTAATAAATTTACATAAAGTATTTAAACGTAAATTTTTAATCAATAATAGATGTAGTACAAAAAGGAATTTTATCGATTTTGCTCTTTTAAAATTAGTACATGATCAATCTTCGTAAAAGAATTTTTTTAATTTTAATTTTTAAATAATGCATAATAGTTTGTTTCATTTTCATTTTTTATTGTCTGTGGTTTCTGTTCTAATTGTTTATATTTCAACATATGGCATCATGTTGTGATGGTTTTTATAGTTTTTTTTTTATTCAAGGCCAGAAAAGATAGCTGATTGCTTGGTATTACGTGGATGATTGGGTGTGTGTGTGTAATTCTATTCATTTTTTGTCTTGTAATTCATTCTTATTCAATGTTCAACATGTGTTTTTAAAACCTAGTTCTAACTTCTAAATTAATTTTATGTAAATTCAATTCTACGTGATGTGTTTCATCATTAAAGACAGTTTCATCAAACAGTAGACTTCTGTTTTTGGTTTATCATTTCAATTTCTAAGGATTTTTCAAATTAAATTCAAAAGGATTAAAAATTAAAAGCAAGTAATTGCCTTATTCAATAATTGCTTACCATTACCGCTGAATCTTTTTCTAATTAATTGACATAAAGAAAACCAAAATTCAAGATTCATGACTATTCAAAGTAAAATTATTTCTAATCGATACAGTACATGAAAATAGATTTCCCAATCCTCGTGCAAATTTTAAAAATATGTGAACTTGTTATTTTAAAATTTGTACACGAAAATAGATTTAATAACACTCATGCAAAGTTTTAGAGATAATACGTGATTTTACAGTTTTGAATTTTGCACATGAAAATATATAAAATATTTTTTAGTGTCAAAGGGGTGTTTTAATCCTAATGAAAAAAAAACGCAAATTGTAAAAATTTTTAAAATTTTTAATGTTCAAGTATTCATTTATAACATGCAGCCAAAATTTAATGTTAAAAGATTAAAAGAGAGAAGAGCTTCGAATTTGTAAATAAAAATCGAAATATCTCCAATTTCATTCATCGAAGTGTATCCTAAAGTTTAGAAAAGTAAACTTCAAATCGTTTTAAATGAAATACTGGTATACTTTCATTATAAGTAATTGCCCAAAAGGGAATTTAGAATTTCATTAAAGCCCATTAGCGTAGGGAATATAATATTTTGAATTATACCTCACGCTTGAATATTGAAATATCGAAAAATGAATGTCCCTAAACCTCACTAAATAATTTCGATTCTGATATCTGATCGAGCTTTCCAATATGAGACTTAAGACTCACAGTCTGTTGGAAATTATATGGAAATGTTTCATTCTCTATTCGAAAATATTTATTTCATAGCAATTTAATATTGCAATTTGTATTGAAAAAATATTTTACGTAACAGACATTCTAAATGCTTTATGTTGTTATTTGAATATATCAACTGTATGAAAAATGTAGAATGCTAAAAATGTTGGATTAATTACATATAAAACATTTGGATGAATTTGGAATTGACTTTGAAGAAATGATACCTGTTTTATTAATGGTATAAAAATTAACTGTTTACATAGAAGTTTAATAACAGTGAAAAGAAGAAACTATATCAAGAGATTTTTTTCGCCAAATTCTAACTCGTCACAAAATCATAGTAGAATAAGGTTTTTATGTCGTAATGACACTTTTATGGGATAATAATATCATTACATTTTTTACCCTGCCTGTTCTGAAGTAAACAAAAAATACAGTTCTTTCTTCGAAATAAACATCATGTTTAGGGTATATTTTCCTGCTATTTATATATCTATATAGATGAAGTTCCATTCTTGATAAGAATGGAACTTCCTTATTCTTCATTATTTAAACAATACCATACTAAAATCTAAAATCTTAAATCTTAGGTTATATTATCTTAACCTTACCTTAGTTTAAAACCTTATATTAATATCAGGTCGTTGGTTACTGCTAAAAGCACTGATATACTTTTTATTGTTAATTTTCTTTTATAAAATTTAAATTTAGATGTGCCACGGTTGCTCAGTCAGGAAAGGTACCAAGCTGATTATCAAAGGATTGAGGATTCGAGGCTAGCAGCGGACAAAGATTTATCGTTTTATTAATGGTGAAAAAATGTAGTGGTGTACTACATTGCTGTTGTTACTTCAAATCCATTTGTCTACGTTAAAATAATAACCCAAGTTTGCTTTATATCATCTTTAATATTAATTATAGCAAAATGCCACTGATCTATATTACAAAATACAAATATATTAGTGAGAAGAAAAATGCTAATATATATATATATATATATATATATATATATATATATATATAAAGTAAAAGAAGCACTCCACGTGCTACACCTAAAAGAAATATTGACAAAGTCTATATGCAAGCTACATTCTTTGCTTTCCTTCTAAGCTACTCCATCAACCCTACACTTTTTTCACCAAAAACTCTTTCAACTCGTTGTCGCTCCATTGTCCTGTGACGATGCGTCCTTTCCCTGTTCTGTCCAGATTGACCGGGACTCCAGGCATGGTCCTGAATCGCCTCCTGACGACCAATCACAACTCTAAAAACTTAGTGAATTTTAAGTGTAGTCGTTTCCACTGACCACACCACATGCCACCTGGAGTCGCGAAAAAATACTTGGGCATGCAATCCACAATGTGTGAGTGAGGCGAGCAGATCAGTTTCGCTAACCTTATGTAAAATATAGCTGCAATATCACAACGATCTTGTTGCTTTTCGAGTTCCAATGACACTTCTGGAGGTGACAGGGCAAACCTGGAGAGGTGGGGTTCTGCTTGGCCCTTTATTATGAAATTATGAAGACCAACATAAAGTAGCTGTTTCCCCTCAGCAGTGCTCTTCAAAACTACAATCTTTCGCCTTAATTCTTCAGTAATTTGTGTAATTTCTGCACTCACGTGCTTGTCTTGTCAAGAGGGCATTAGAAACAACAACCCATTTAAATAACGTATAAGTACCGAAACTAATGTAAGTTTCTTATAGTTTTTGTATGATTATGCCAGAAGTAGATAATTTATTTTGAAGTATTGATAGAATGATGCTTCATTTTCATATTACCTGAAAGCGTAATTAAATGTATTTAAAATTTTAAAAAACGAGCTTTATCAATTTTAAATTAATTCTCAATTTTAATTAATTTCAAATAATTTTTATTGACATAACAACTGTATAATGCATTTTGACACACTGCGACGAAAAAACTTAACAATATCTTGAATCTAACACAGCATGTAATATTTGAAAATTACGGTTTTCCTGTACGTATAATATGTTAATTCAAAACTATTCAAAATTAATTCAAGAATGGTCAAAATGAGTGTTTTCGGTGAAATATGAATGCTAAAAGTGTTACCGAATACTTCCTTTGTTTAGTACAAAGTAAAATAAAAAAAGGCTTATCTTATTCTTGATTTTTTACAAAAAATATTTTAGCTTTAACACATCGTTATTCAAAATGAAACATTAATTTTATGCTTATTTTTTAATTTTAATAAACATACTTTTAGAATATTTGATAGCTATTTTAACTAATTTCTGCTTTTGGATTTTTAATAGGTAGATGGACAGATAAAACACATATATATATATATATATATATATATATATATATATATATATATATATATATATATATATATATATATATATATATATATATATATATATATATATATATATAATATAAATAATATGGAGAGCTAGGCAGATAAAACATATATAGATTATATGCAACACTGTTTCCTGTTTGGTATAACTAATTATGACGGATAAGGGGGCATTTGGTTTGGTTTGGAGTGCTACGGTCTACTTTTTGCAACACGAGGGCTAATGAGATCGGTACCTACAGCTTAAAGCCGATTCCGAACGGCTACGAACCTACATGCCACAGTGAGATTCGAACCCACGAACTCCGGTACCGAAGACCAGCACCCTAACCAATCGGCCATCGTTCGGCAAGGGGCCGTTTGAATAGTTTTTTCTTGTAAATTGGGCAGGGATTCAGAAAAGGTTCGAAACTTCTGCTTTATAGAAATGCGCAAATCATAATTCTGCTCATGCATCACGAAATTAAATTTTTTTAAAAGCGTATAATTTAATAGTCATACCATATAAATAATCGTACTCTATCGCTACTGAGGATGAGGGGCATACGAATATTTTTTCTTGTAAAAGGCACGGAGATCCAGAAAAGCTTGAGAACCATGGTATATGAAAATATGCAATCATATCTCTCCAGAGGCATCACAGAATAATTTTTAAATACATAATTTAATAGTTGTAAAGTGAAGTCATGGGGTTACCATATTTTTGCACCTAATACAGCTTCAAGCTACAGACGAGAAAAAACAGTCAGGACGATATGGTTATTATTAAGAACTATCATATAGCTCGTTATATGACGGAATCAGGGAAATTTTAAATTTTAAATCAGTACCCTATGAGGCAATTAAAATAGTGTTTTTTTTTTCAGAGAATTATCTTGCAACAAACATTAATCGATGATTAAATTTAAAATTATTTTATGTGTACATAATCTATTATTTAAGCCAAATATAAAAGAAAATTATTTACTTAATACTTAAGTTCAGTCATAAAACGTATGAAAATAAGGCAGACGATATTTAAATAATTTAAAATAAGAAATGATTAAATGAGATGCTTAAAGGAATGACGTCATAATACTAGAAATAATGCTGCTTTTACCTATTTATTATGCGATATATTGATAAATTTAATTGCCTGCTCTTAACCGGAGAAAATAGGGCATTAAATGGTCGGAAAGGGGTGGGGGTAAGGGTAGATTTCGAACGTTTTAAAGACGACAATGTCTTTCGCTATAATTGGTATAAATATGCTTCATAGCATATTTATACCAATTTATTTTAGAATAGGATCGATTGTTTAGGAGAAAATAAACTTTACTCGCTTTGAATTTTTCTAACTGTAACTCATCAAGCATCCAATATGGATGCCTCTATCCATTCCAGGTCCAATCATTTCGTAAATTCGAGGACAGAAAGATAACTTAGGCTATTATTATATAGGAGATGGGAGTTCGAACAATTTTTTTTTATACAGGGGATGGTGATTCAAAAATGGTTGGGAATCCACTCCTTAAAGGTATGGGCAAATGATCATTCTGCAAGTCTCAATTAAATATATTTTTAAAAGTGTATAATTTATTAGCCGCATAATGTATTCATACTATGACCACATCATATATTGCTTAACTAATTCAGCTTCAAGCTGTAGAAGAAAAGAAATAATACTTCAGGGCAAGTTCGTTATTATTACTTAAAATGTATTTTGTGTCTTTACAAAACTCATAATTTCCTACGATAAAAAAGTAGCTCAGAAATCATACAGTCCCATTTACGGTACCAAAATTCCATATCGCCAGAGACCTTTGGTATTTTTTCTGATACTAAATTAGCTTTAGCTCCGCAGATGTAATCAAATATGGTTGCCAAGGAAATGGACCTTAACCTGATGACATTGATTCAGATGAATGAAACATAGTGGTGTCATGTAATATGTTGTTACCGTGGTGACCTAGTTTTAAGTAGTACAAGAGATTGAAACTGATTGCAACATAAACCGCCGATCCTAACAACGTTTCTATTAACCTTCCCAAAATAATAAACTTCAAGTTAATTACTTTAATCTTTCCTGGGCAAGATATAGGTGCCTTATAGGAATGAGGTATAAATATACACATTTGTGCAAGGGTATTTTAAAGTCAATGTGTTACTACTTGCTTTTAAAATGTACTGTGGAGAAAGCGAATTTGACATTAAGACGTTATTACACAGCTGGGGAAATTGACATGATAAAAAGTAACCCAACAAGTTGTCATTGAGGAAGATGTATCTATCTGCTGCAATTTTTATCTACTTGTATTCATAATTATTTTATATGCTATAGTACTATTTAAACTTATTGATAGTATTGAAATATTATCAGCTGTTAATATAAAATGAATCAATTTATAAAAAAGAATAAAATGTTTCAGAAATTGACTTATATACATAGTATAAATAAATCCGGTAATCATTACTATAAGACCAATTTGTAACACGCAGATAAATAGACCAAGACTTCATAGATTAAAATTGGCTACAAAAATCCATGTCAGTTGCGGAATTTGAAACCAAGCATGGAAAAAGGCATTGTCCTAATCATTTGGCAATCATTCAGTTGCTGTGCGTTAAAGAACGATTTTTTTCGTTTGTAGAACATTGTAGTATTAAGAGAATTTATTATTTAAGGGCTAGAGGATGGGAAGAACAACAATCTTTGCCCTAAGATAAGAGTTAGTAATGATTTTTTTTCAACTTTGAGTTCAGACGAATACTTTTACAGAAGGGGTTCTCAAAATTTTTATCCAATGGAACCACTTTCTCCCAGTATATATAACATCAGAACTCTTGAATAAATATTACGGAAAACTAAGTACCTATTATTTATAGCTGATTAGGCTTAAACAGAAAATTCTAAACAATATAAACCAATATAATAATGCGGATCATACTTACAAAAGGTGACGAGGATGCAAGAAGAATTTTTTAATGATATAAAACAAGTAAAAGGATACTTTGATCAGTTGCATAAATGTCTTTGGTTTTGACTGTCAAAAAATTCTTTAAAGTTTGGTTGTATTGAAAAAAGTTTTATTCCCATATAGTTACTTACACCGACTATATTCCGGTGTTTAGATTTTGTTGCAAATTTGAATGAAGTCAAAGGGACTATAAAAAATAGAATGCGTTGTGAGGAGTAGACTTATAAAAAAACATCACTCTATAGTAAATATGTACCAACCCAAAAGGACAGACTCAGGGAGAGAAATTAAAAAAAATGAAAGTATTTTATTGAACATAAATGTATTGGTCAAAGTAATATGCCAAGAATATATACTCATACCATCAGGGGTCATAACTGCAATCCGCCTGTTCAAGGTGGGGTTATTT
The DNA here is from genome assembly GCA_032207245.1 of Pardosa pseudoannulata. Classification (NCBI taxonomy): domain Eukaryota; kingdom Metazoa; phylum Arthropoda; class Arachnida; order Araneae; family Lycosidae; genus Pardosa; species Pardosa pseudoannulata. Next base: position 19,727,669 of record CM063505.1, read on the forward strand.
AAGGTTCAGTCACACTCTCTGCCTCAACCTCACAGGATCTCACAGAAAGATTTCGCAACAATACTCCCTTGACCAAGCCCTCTAGTACTGGAGTTGCTATTTCTAGCAATGCTTCAGTCTATGAGTATTAGTAGGCATGAAATTTACAAAAAGTTAAAATAAGGGTACGGGGGAAAAAGAAGAGAAAATACTTGAGTGTAGGCGATAAAAATTATAGCACAATACGTAATAAATTGGTAAAATCAGCTGAAGTACATTGAGCTCATACAAGAAAGAGAAAAGTTAGTCAGTTAAAAAGGTAGAACTTAGCACATAATAAAATAGATGTTTTTTTATTAAATAAAAGTAGAAAGCAAGTAAAGCGCCCAGAAACTGTGCTAGCAGCC
>CM063505.1:19733054-19740554 GCA_032207245.1 Pardosa pseudoannulata
TAATATAGAATGCTAATATAAAATTAAGATTTATAATATAATTGTAACTAACTTTTAGTCAAATTTTATACTTATATACTGTACATTTGATATCTTAGTCATCAGTACATCTTAACTGTCTGATAAAATGTGTATTACATTTTGATAAAAATGTATTACCTTTCTTGCACTCAAAAGTTTTTACTTGATACAGGGATTTTAAAATATATTTCTGTTAGTAATTTATAAGTAGTTTTTAAATTTTAATATTACCTTTATATTTCTGGCAAAATTTTAAAGTTATTACTATGCATAAAGAAAGAAAATTATAAAAAATTACTAAAAAATTTTTAACTTTATCGAATTTATGTAAATTACTAGTAGATATTTATTTCAATGCAATATTATTAGAAATATATATATATATATATATATATATATATATATATATAAATATATACATATACATTCATATACAGATACATACATATATACATATAGATACATAGATAAATATATACATATATATATATACATATATATACATATATATATATAAATATAAATATATATACACATATATACATATATATAAATATATATATATATATATATATACATATATACATATATATATATATACATACATATATATAACATATACACACATATATATACACATATACACACATATATATATATATATATATATACATATATATATATATATATACACACATATACACATATATATATATATATACATATATACACATATATTAATATATGTGAATATATGTGTATATATGTATATATGTTTATATATATATATATATATATATATATATATATATATATATATATATATATATATATACACGTACGCGAACACACACACACACGTATGTATACATACCTGTCATTCAGATTTAAAATTATTATACAGCTTATACCCGATTTAATTTCATATCAAGATCTGCTGAACTTTCGTAAATACAACATGGTTATTCTAAACCCATTTACTGTTCAATATCTATCATATTTTACATTTCCGTTTGACTAAACATAGCACGCATTATAAATTAGATATTCCCTGTATTTAATTCGAATTAAATGCTTCTAGGAAATGACTGTTGGGTAATGGTATCACTGAATAGCATTCATTAAAATAATTTAATATAGTATATTAAGACACTATTAAGTAGAGGAATGTTTGAAATTTATACTTTCAATAATCGATATAATTTACTATACCTTTAATTTCATCCCTGATATTTAAACAGTTAGCTTATTCCAGGCTAATACACGTCATAAAAATCATAGAAATTAACATTACAAATTACAGTATGTTTTCTAAACTTAAGTTTATTTTTTCACTTTATTCTTACTGAATAATCACAAATTCATCTGAAAGTAATATTTATTTCATTTATAAGTTTTTATACATAAAATAAGATTGTTTGAATTGAAAACACATACTAAGTAGTTTAACCACAAGATGTATTATGATATCAAGAAATGGGAAAAACACGTGTATGCTCTTTTGTTTCCTACAAAATGAAATACATGCATAGTTTTATAAGCAGTTAGCCTTCACAAAACTCCACCATATCCTCCAAATAAAGCCAATTCTCAGATTTCGAAATCGTTCAATCTCATTCTCTTAACACTTAATAACTATAATGTTCATGAAAATAAAAAAAAAATTATCATTACGTTTGGTTTGGTTTGGAACGCTACAGTTTATTGTTTGATCACGTTGGTAAACCGGGACCTACTGCTTAAAGCCTATTCTAAGCGTCTACGAATGCCTATGCCAGCAGCGTGATTCGAATTTTCGAACTAAGAATTGTGAACGAAGATCATCGTCTACAATTAGGCTATCGTTCAAGAAACTTATCCTTAGATGAGGCAATTGCTTTAATGCCCTAAAGTTTATTAATCTTAAAACACTACTTGCAGATATTTTCTAAGAAATTATGTTTAACCAATATTTAATACCATTCATAAGACAATGTACAACTCAACCCTACTATTTTTTATGTGCGAGGGGGGATATCCTAAATAAGAGCTCGCAGGTTGGATTGCTTGATTTAGTTTGGAGAATGCTACTGTAAACTGAGTATTCAATTATTAAATCATTCAAACATTAGTTATTTCTAATAATTAAAAATGTGAAAAAAATACTTTATAAACATGTGAACAAAAAAAGGATCAGCCTATTTCTTTGTTTTCTGATAGTATAGTAGTCTGAAACTGATCAGGAACAAAGACCGAGAATAACACAAAGTTGTCTCAAACGATTCAAAATTATAGCAACAAAATTAAAATTATATGTAAAAACCTTCCCGTTTCTTAACCTTGGCCCGTTTCCTAGATTTCGAGGGCGGACGATGCAGGAATCGGTAGAACGTTGCCTGGAGTCTGAAGTTGTGAATCCCACTGCTGACAAGATTGATCGTAAATGTTCAGAATGGGCTCAAAGCAGTAGGTTCAAGTCTAATTAGCATTCGTATTATAAATATGTAAACATAACACAACAAACCAAATCAAATCTTAGATTACAAAATGGTCCAAGCATATTCTCTTAACAACATTTTTGAAAAAAATTTGTAAAAAATCCTCACATTTTTTTATTTTATTATTAAATAAGAGGAAACTAATAAAACAAAATGTGTAGGTTTTAAGACGGATTTTTAATTTTTGACAGGTGTAAATTCATTTAGTTTTAATATTAGTTTACTATCTTATTAGTTAGAGTTATCTCGAAAAAATCGAAAAAAAGTTGAGCATTAGTCTTTGTTTGATAGTTTTTGAAATATGGGACAACACAAAGTGATACCTGACATTCTATACACTGGTGTCTGGTTTCTTTTCTTACTGGCTTACCTATGGAATTTCTTTTACGGGAGCACAGAGTACACGGTCTCGTTGGATTTTACTTTTTTTTGCAGTAGCAGAAATAACACCTGGACATGCCTTAAAGTTATCCTGAGTGGTGAAGGACTAATGCTGGGGCTTCCTGATGTGCCAGAAAACTCTTCATGATGATTTTTCGCAACGATCCTTTTTTATACAATACTAATCCACAAGCCGACGTATAGTATACAATAGAGAACACAAGTGACCAGTTCCGTCAATAGAACCGCGAAAACAACAAAACTTGGCAAACTGTCAATCAAAGCTGAATATTTCTTTTCGTTTCCTCCAGGCCAAGTAAAACCGTGATAGAGAAAATCGTATTGACAAATTTTCTTCACCCGAGTGTTCTCGGGATAATAATTAACTGCAATACATACGAACTTGAAATAACTCGGGATAATCGAGCAAGCGGTTAACAGTCAATAGCTGATACATTGATAGGATACAGATAAGTTTATTCTTAGATGTGGCAAATATTTTAACATGTTAGAAGATGTTAACAATAGAACACTTTTTGTAGATCTATTCTAAGGAATTATGCTTAACTGTTATCTAAATACCACTCACACAAATTTTAAAACCTAAGTCTGCTATTTTTTTGTGTGCGATGGAATAAATAAGAAATCTGAGGTTGAAAATACTTCTCTAAACTATTATATGGAAAATTGGACTGCAATTATTGCTTAAATCCGATTACGAAAGTTATAGATTCTACTGAAGTTATAAGATTAGAATTCACTGAATCAGGTATAAAAAGGGACTACCTCACTCTTGCCGCAACTCTCAGGTATGTTCTCTCTTGTACAGCATAATTAAGTTAAAGCGCAGTGATTTTTTTCTAAATAATTACTTGTTATGATTAGAGCACACTTAAAAATACGCATTTTATATCAAATGTATGGTCCAAGCATATTCTCTTGACACTCAATAACTGATACGTTGATAGGATATAAAGAAGTTTATTCTTAGATGTGGCAAATACTTTAACATGTTTAAAGATGTCAACAGTAGAAGAAATTTTGTAGATCTAGCCTAAGGAATTATACTTAACTGTTATCTAAATACCACTCACAACAAATTTTAACACCCGAGTCTGCTATTTTTGTGTGTGGGAGAATAAATAAGAACTGTGGGGTTGGAAATGCTTCTCAACTGTTATATATCAAATTAGACTGCAATTATTACTTAAATCCGATTACAAAAGTTATAGACGTTCACTGAAGTAATAAGGTTAGAATTCACTGAATCAGGTATAAAAAGGGAATACCTCACTCGTGCAGCAACTCTCAGGTAGCTTCTCTCTTGTACAGCATAATTAAGTTAAAGCGCAGTAATTTTTTTCTAAATAATTACTTGTTATGATTAGAGCACCCTTAAAAAATACGCATTTTATATCAAAATTTTTACCTCAGAAAATATCTGTAGTGTTCTCATTAAAAACGCCTTTTCAGATATATTTTTAGCTCTTTCAGAGTCTTGTTCATTCTTCGGACGACAAAATCCCAAGTGATTAAAGTAATGAGAATCATTAGGTGAGACGTAATTAGGATTCGGAAGGTAATTTTTTTTACACGAAAGTAATGAATACATTCTTCAGTTTTCTCTCATAAATATTCAACAAATGTCATTTGCACAAGTTTCGTTTTAATATAAATTCCCTGAAAATTTTGGTTGATAAAGCACCCTTAAACACATGCAAATCTCCCCCTATGGTTGAATTGCAGATTTATCCTTGTTGTCAAAAAGTTTTAAAAAATTGCTCCTATACTCAAATATTGCTTCGGCAAATCTTCTTCAAAAACATTTTTTTTCGAGGATTAATATAAGATATTTTATACAAGAATCTCTTTTTAGTTTAATACTATATTATATTTTTGGGAAAAATTCTAAAACGCATTAAATCTTAACTATGATTCAAGAACTCTAAATGATTTTACACATAATGAAAAATTAATATTGTTGAATTGTTCTATAGTTTTCCTAAGTAATGAATACCATCAAATATTCATGGGCAGGTAGAAGGATCAAATTTTTGAAAAAGGTTATTATTAAGTGCTTATCTGATAATTAAGTAAAATATATTTATACAAAAATTATTACTATTATTTATTACTTTATTTTTGAGGTATAAGAAAGAAATGCATTTTATTTACATTAATTACTACAAACATATTTTCTATTTGCTTACAGTGCACCCATATGTCACAGTAATTTATACGTTATTAAGTAAAATATTATACGGGTTTGGGTAATTTACTTTTTTCATTTATGCACTTGAAAAAAATGAAGTCCAGTGACGTTGGGGGTAGTGCTTCGAGCTTCCTCGACACAGGTCCGAGGTTCAATCCCCGAGCTTGGCCAGGCTGACTCAACCTTTTATCCCTTCAGTGGGTAGACAAACTGAAGATCAAGAATAATTGAGAACTAAACACTGGGAGTTCCGCGTAAGGTTGACCACCTAATTGGAACATATGCTTCGTACCCCAGGGCCCTTGGTCTTGGAAACGGAGATTGGCACCGTCGGCCCTGACCCCCTAGGGGCTGTTGCACCGAGGAGTTTAGTTTTGTTTAAAAAAATACATTTTGTAAGAAATACTAATTAAAAAATTGAGGTGGTAAACGTCTTTCGATATCCATAAAAGCTTACCCTTTAGAAATAGAGTTTCTTAAATTACTTAACTTGTACTTATAAGGGAGGTATATATAAATTCCCTGTTTTAAAAGTAACCATAGTATAGAATGGGTTGACATGATAGTGTATTACAGGATTTATCTCTAAAATATCCTTGAAAGTTTCTTTAGGATGAAGCAAAAATATTACCCTTTTATTCATACAATATTGTACTAAAAACATACCTTTAATTTAAGAGTATATTTAAGAGTTGAATTTTATTTAAACGTTTTAATATTTCTAAGATTATTTTTGCTTTTTCAAGAAAGGTTCTCAGTTTATTGCTGAACCAGACAAAAAATAATGTATAGGGAATATTTTATTTACATTCTTATACTTTTTGCAACATGTTGTAACAATAAGTTACATTCGGTTCAGCTTTTTTTACTTCTTCCCGAGAGTCATTGTCAAACACATACCAGAAGAAGACCGGTTTGAACTAGAAAGAAACTTCGGACTTCTCCCAACCAATAGAAAGGTCCGTTGGTTGTTAATTGTTGAACTTGACACAAAATGTGGAAGTAGTCTAGCGATAACATGTGGCACTAACATCATTTAGATGATAATCCTTACCTAATCAAGCTTCATTTTGTTGTGTGTGAAAAGCTAAATCAAAGGTTTCTTTCGAAAATTGAAAGAAAATTTTGTCCTTTAATATCTCTTACAATTTGCATGCTAACTAAACATATTTATCATATCTAGACATTATCTTTTTATTAATAAAATCTTAAAAATAAAATCTTAAACTAAATTTTAAATAAATTGTAAGTAGTTAATATTAATTCTTCGATTTTTATTTTATACTGCAGTTTAAAAGGAATAAACGATGTACAAAATTTTAACATGAAATCATTACCCAGAAAACTTTACATAATAAGGAAAATATACCCCAAACATGATATTTACCTCGAAGAAAAAACTATATTTTTAGTTTACTGCAGAACAGACAGAGTAGAAAATGTGAGGAGATTATTATCCCATAAAAGTGTCATTATGGCACAAAAACCTTACGCTACTATGGTTTTTCGAGGCGTTTAGGACTTAAAGAAAAAATATCCTGATAACATTTCTTCTTTTTTACTGTTTAAAGAATACATTTCAGAGTCATGTTTTACCCACATTTCAGGTTTTGAAGATATTTTACCCTTTTAATATTATTGGGAAGAGTTAAACTCAGATTTTTAAAAGCTACTATCGAAATAAAGTTTTTTATCAAATCATAAAAGGTTTTGTAAGGTAATATTTCAAGATTTTGCAATACAGTTTTTATCTATAAAAATTACTATCAAAATAAAGTTTTTTTATTGATAAAAGCTATTGAAAAGTAATATTTCGAAATACAGTACAGAAAATCAGTACAGAGAAATATAGAAAAAATATGCTAATAAAAATTATAATTATACCACTATATCATATATAGACAATTCTCGGTTCAATTTGGACTGCAACGTTCAATGTTAATCCTGAATTTAAATTTTATATAACAAATTTGCTAAACTATTAACATTACTATAAGCTATATACTATATTTCTAACCATTATATTAAAATATAAATTTATCATAACAGGGCGTTATAAGTATTACTCACGAAATATTATGAATATTAACTAAAGAATAAAGAGAGTTTATTTATAAAATGTTTAATTCTGCTTTTTATATATTATCCTTCATTTGAAGGGAATAAGGATTATTACAAAGTATTTTTATAAATTAATTTAAATTATTAATAATTTTTATGAACTCAGAGTTTTGAAAATGTGTACACATAAAAAATGAAGAATAGGTATATTAATCATATTAATTTTTTCTTAAAATCAATCAAAAATTTTTGTATAATTCATTTTTAAAAAAAATTTTGTTAATTTTTAAAACGCTCCTATATTTCACAGATACCTACAAAATGTTTTCCAAATTTTTAATATATATT
>CM063505.1:19745554-19780554 GCA_032207245.1 Pardosa pseudoannulata
GGAAGACTGATGTAGTTTTATAGTAAAGTTTAGCCGGATATCAGTAACTCTAGACTCTTAATATATTAATAAGCTAACAGATAGTTATTTTTAGTAGAAATAATTCGACATTTACTTTTTGCCATAACTACATAAATGTACTCAGATCTGAATAGATTTAAAGTAAAAAATGGATACAATCATGTATCCAAAATGTATCAAATCATCGATTAAATTTTAAACTGCGGTTTTTTTTTAAATTAGAGTTTTTAAAGTTATGAGTTTAGTTTGTTATCTCATTTTTAAGAAAGTGTTTGCAATTTTATAAATAACGTTGATGATGTTTAAATTTCATATTTTATATGGTTCTTTATTAATTTGATTGAAGAATGTTATTGATTGCAGAAAATTTAAAACATATTCACTCTAAAAGCACATTCTACAGAAAAAAACATAATTCAGTCTAAAGAATAAACGTTTTAAAGATAAAGATTAGAGTGAATAATACGTTTTTACTTTGATTATGTTTTAATAAAAATTATATTCTTTAAAGTTAATAACAATTCCTCTCTCTGAATCTAGCTCTAGAAAATAAGATATAGAACATTAGGTTAGATATAAAGAATTGGGTAAGTACACTTAACCTGTCATATGATGATATATTACCCATTACTTACACACACACACACACACACACACACACACACACACACACACACACACATATATATATATATATATATATATATATATATATATATATATATACATTTATTCATATTTATGCATATGTATTGATATAATTAGTTTTGCGGAATTTACTTCGTTTCTAAATATTTAGGACTATGTATATAAGGTGAAAAGTGAGTTTTTGTTTAAAAGATTTTAAAATCATTAAATGAAAAATTTTGTTTCTTATTTTTGATCTTATATATTTTAATACAGGAGAATAAGTAATACATATTTAACACATAAATACTCTATATAATACTTTTAAAATACATATATTTTTAATACATATCTCTAAATACATGACATTTGTACTCTAATTTTATTTAATTAGATTTACTGAATGTACTTCGTTTCTAAATATTTAGATTATGTATAAAAGGTGAAAAGTGAGAACTTGTTTAAAAATTTTTCTGACATTTCGTCAGCAGACTTATTCCAATACAAATTGAGTTTCATTAATAGTTTTTGCTTTTATATAAGCAATACTTATTGGATAAAATTCTCCACCTGATTACATGTTTAAATGTATCATAAATTTACGCTAGGGAATTGAATATGCAAAACAGCTAAAATAATAGCTTAAAAATCCCATTTCAAATGCTATAAATACTAAATGATATAAACAACAGTAAAATAAAAAGGAAACTAAAGTAAGTAAGAGTTTCCTTGAAGGTCTATAACATATTAACTGTGAAAATGTGAAATGAATATGTATATGCAATAGCTTTTGATTTACAGTGCACGCAAAAATACCATTTTCAGTAAAATGCATTTAAAGGTTTTAGAATTGCTTTAAAAGGAATTATATTAGATGCAAAGATTGTATAGTTTTGCAGGTTCTATTTAATACAATTTTTAAAAAATCTAATTTTTCATGGTTTAAATCTGATGTATCTCCCTTAATGACGGTTATATTTGTGAAAATATATCATTTCAAGCACCACCAAATTATGTTTATTAGATCGTATCTAAGAAATTAAATCTATAACTTTATGTTTCATGAAATAACTGTACTTACGTGAGGCATAAGCTTATCGGCACTTCCAACCCTAGTAACTTTATTTCGATTCAAAATTTTCTTTATGAATTTTTCGCAGTGTTCGTTGAATTTCATGAAGGTGACATAACAGCCATAGCAAGATAACAGGACGAGAGCTTCCCACCAGTAGATAACATTGTCCTGGAAGAATGTCATGAGGAGGATGAGAATTATGGCGTAGAAGGTGACGTCACGGAAGAGTGGCCACCATGTCAGTTCTAACACAGTCTTACTGAAAATGGCGCACATGGAAATGACGAACAAGATGTTAAAGACAGCAGATCCAACAATCGTGCCAATGCCGACGTCATCATAGCTGATGAAGACGCCTATTATGCTGGTAAAGAGCTCTGGTGCACTACCGCCGGCAGCCATAAAAGTGGCTCCTGCAACGTCTTCCGAGATCCCAGCTTTCTCAGTTATGACGTCAAGAGATGGTACAAAGAATTCGTCACAGACAATAGCCAAAGCAACGAACATATATACTAGGCCAAGTACATGAAATAAGACAGCACCATGTTGACGTTGCTCTAAGGTGAAAAGGTCCTCGGGAAATTGGGCCGTTTTGTTGGTAGCCTCCGACAGGAGATGTCGACCGAAGTTTGATATTAAGGAAGTCGATTTATCGGGACACGGACGTAAGGATATTCTTGTTAGAAGCGTTCCCAAGGCTGTGATTTGGCCCATGGAAAAATAACCGAGCACAAACAAAGACGAGAAGAAAACAAGGGCAGGGTTCCTCCATCGCCGTTTATAAAAGCGCTTGAAAAACGACCGCCTTTTCACTTTCAAACCCTGTTTGTTTTGATTTAAAGCATACACCATTTTATAAATTCTTCTTATATATATATATTATATATTTATTTATTTATTAATATTTGGATAAGGCAGAAAAATGCTTTGAGATTAATTTCAGATGTTAAATTAAGCTACCTATATGTAGGTTAGTCTCAGTCTCTTCTGAGCTGTCCATGGGGAATTTTATTAACAGTTCACTTCAACTATTCTGCTAGTTTAAGAAGAAAGAACGTCTTCTTGTTAAATTAAGTTGATGACACTCTTTGATGTTATTTTCTTCTCTCTTGGGCTCTTCCATTCTGAAAAACAAAATAGAAAAATTGAAGTACACATTTAAATATCAAAATCAGATTTATGATATTCACAGAACTTAAGTAATTTGCATATTTTATTTTAGTAGTTTATGTATTTTTATCTTGAGTACAAAGCTATTTAGATTTAGAACGTCTTAAAAACGTATTACCTGCATACTCTCAAACAATTAACTGAAATCACAAAGTAATAAGTTTAAATGCTTTATATAGCTTTAATTTATAAGTATTATGCTACTTCCTTCATTTGTGACATGCATCACATGAGTAAATGAATTTGCTATGTATATTAAAAAAATTGTTTAAATCATTTGTTCATAATTCAAACAAATTTGCCTTGATTTTGCTGGCCGAGCATTGTATTCGAGCTGTGTCTTGAAATTACTTTTATTGTTTTAATTTGAAGAAATAAAAAGTGTCATTGAAATATATACACAAATTTGAAATAAGTAAATGTGGCTAAAATTAGATTTTAAAATACATTGAACAGCCATAACATTATGACCACCCTATTAATAAGATATAGGACCAGATATAGCTCTCAAAATCGCCAACACCCGGCGTGGCATTGACTCTACAAGGTGCTGTGTACCTGTATATAACTGGTACCAAGCTCTCGCCAACTGGTCCTGAAATCTGCACATTGCACATTGCAGGGGGGGGGGGTAGAGTGACAGAACAAATTTGTTTTTCCAGGTGGGACCACAAATTATCTACTGGATTAATGTCAAGTGAATTTAAAGCCAAGACATGACTTAAAAGTCAATTCAATTCTACTTTCTCAAATACAAAAATAGTTTTAGCAGTATTTATAAATAATAACTGAAATATACAACTTCATGTAGTTCTATTCAATTGAAATCTACATGTGCAGATTAAGCAACACCTGAAAGCAATTTCTTTTAAAGAGACTGATGTCACAAGCTTCATGATAATAATTGATCTATTTCATTAAATTCTCGAAATAGTACTTGCTATTTTTTTACCTTTAGAGGAATTAAATTTGACATGTATTTGACATGCATGTTTGACTTCACAATTGACAAAACAGTAAAAATTCACAGTCCCATCTGAGGATCACGTGTTGTGATTTTTAATTACCTCTAAATGTTAATTTCTTCTTTTGTTTTAGCTGAGTCATATAATTAGTCTTAAATGAATAATCTAAAATCATACTTAGTCATTTAGACTTACTTTTCCGACAAACTGTGAGTAATAAACTAAATACATTTGAAAATAAATCTAGTGAAATTTCCACTTATTTGGTAATTTTTAAATTTTACATAAGACACAATTGTATACTGATTAGTTTCAGATGGTAAAACAAAGCAGATTGATAGTGTTCGACCTGTTACAAATTAAAGTGCTTAGGGCCTGAGATGTTAGATTCTACATTATGTTAAATGCTTTATTGACTTTCAAAAGTTTAATCTTTCAGTCAATGTAGGGCCTGATTAAAGCACAGGCCGACTGGGCCTTGGTCTGGGTCCCCTAATTTTAGGGGCCTCCTAAAATTTGGTTTGGTTTGGTTTGATTTGGTTTTGGAGAGCTACGGTCTACTTTTTGCAACACGAGGGCTAATGAAACCGGGACCTACTGCTTAAAGCCAATTCCGAACGGCTACGAATATCCATGCCATAGTGGGATTCAAACCCACGAACTCCGGTTCCGAAGGCTAGCACCCTAACCATTAAGGACATCGTTCAACCCTAAAATTTGGTACTTAATTATTAAATTTTAAATAATTTAATTAACAAAATTTGAAAATGTTTTTTGTTAATTCTTCAAGTACTATTTCATAAAACCTTATTCAGAAATTAAATAGGTAAAATGTTGACAATTATTACATTCAACATTTATAATATGAGTATTTAAGAAAATAATTTACAAAATATTAAAGGAAAAAAGCTTTTATCTTACATAATATAAATTGGTAATAAATTAACAATTTCAGCCAGTTATAAAGAAATATTAGCACTTTTTATTATATTTCTGAAACTTAGATACAATTCTTATTTGCTTAGGAATTTTATTATTTTATTATTTTTTTCCTTATTAATTTTGTCTTAAAATCTACGAATTGGTATTATTTGTTAATCTTACCTATGATATTTTATTTTTATATAAAAACTTAATTGAAAGTGTTACAGTTTACATCCTTGAGGATTTACAGATTTTTGACATTCGACTGTACTACAAAGGTATGTAAACATAAAAAATTATTATGAACCTTCTTCCAAAAATATTCGTTTGTATTTTCTTTCGTAAACTAAGTAGGGGGGGGGCGGAAGACTATCAGGCCCTAGGCCCAACTTTGCCTTGATTGGGCCCTGAGTCAATGCTAATAAAATTTCTAAGGAGCTTAAAACTTAATGTGATTAACGGATTCTCATTGAAAATCTAGCCCACCATAGAAACTGCAGCTTCTTAATCAAAATAACGAGCCATAAATGTTCATTTCTTCACACTTAAATTTCACAATAAGAACTTTTAATTAAAAACGAAATTTCCCATTCAATTATTCCAAGTTATCTAATGATGTTTTTATCATTCGTTAATGCAAATAACTAACTTCATTTAGCTTCAATCCCGAATATTTGAAATGGGATATTCACAAATCATCATGACATTTTGGAAATATTTATAATACATCTCATTATAAATATAAATTTCAATAATCTTTCAGTCAATGTTAACAAAATTTCTAAAGAGCTTAAAACTTAATGCGATTAACGAAATCTCATTGAAAATCCAGCCTACTATAGAAACTGCAGGGTCTTAATCAAAATAACGAGCCATAAATGCTCATACCTTTACACTTTAATTTCACAATCAGAACTTTTAATTAAAAACGAATTTCCCTATTCAATTATCCCAAGTTCTAAAATGATGTTTTTATCATTCGTTAATGCAAATAACTAACTTCGTTTAGCTTCGAGCACGAATATTTGAAATTGGATAATCACAATTCACCATGACATTTTGTAAATATTTATAATACATCTCATTAAAAATATAAATTTCAATAATCTTTATATTTGTGTACATTGGAAATAAATGTCACTATATCTCAAAATTTCTATTTTACAAGAGAGTATAATAAAGATTTTTTACAAACTTGTTTGAATTGGGCCAATTTTATGGAAAATCTGTTTTAATATCCATAAATATACGGAAAGAATTCAAATAATCAATATACTTTTCACTAATATACTTTTTTATACTAAGTTTTTGTTTTAGCACGAAACATTTCTTTTTTTAATATTTTTAATTTTGAGAGTGTAATAAGAAGATGACTTTTTTATGCCCACACGTTTCAGTGACTTGGTTTACTTCTTGGCTTGTTTGCTTTGTATTTAGGAGTTATTGGGAATTCTTGAATTTGATAATCTCTTTTTTTGTTATTCCATCGTACTTCAAGTTCAACACAAAATTTGTTTCTTCAGCATAATTGTATTTTGTTTTAATGTGTTCAGTTCGCAGGATCCAATAAATGATTTCACTAAGTTCTAAAACTTGATTGTTCAACTTAGTTTTTTTTTTTAATTCAATGGTGAAATTTTCAGTACTGAATTTTTACTGTATACTAATTTTAATTTTCTCTTAATAAAAATGAATTGCTTTTATTCTATAAATATGTAAGATGGATTTTGTTATTACATTTGTTACAAGTGTTTTTAGACAATATTTACAGTTTTTTCATCTTACACAATTTTTTAAAGTAATAGAACATATTGCCAAATTTACCATATTTCGTATGTAATTTTTACACTATTTTTCTTTCACAGTTTTTAAGAAACGTATCTATCATGTAAAAAAAAGAGTTATGCATATATAGATAGATATATAGATAGATAGATAGATAGATAGATGCCCGTATTTATACATATATGTGTACATATGTGCATGTGTAGGCATTTATGAGTATATACATATATACATAAATGCACACATACACGTTTCGTTACATAAAACATTTATTTTAAAATGTTTACCGTTAAAACCCTTATATTTTATTTTTTAATGTTAAGTGTGGTTACCTTTTACGTGGAAATAAATGCAAATGTAAGGAAAGTAAACCTAGATGGATCATTCCTCTTTTGAAGAGTTGACTATCAATGGTAGGGCGTGGTCTCGAGGGAGTCTAGGGCGTGGCTTAATAAAAGATGGAAGAAAAATACCGCCTGAATAGTTCAAGTAATTCATTTAATCGCATACTGCCAGCTATTCCCTTACACTAGAGGCAGTTTTCGCTCCAGAGAACTATGTACGTGTATAACAGTCAAGTTATTCCCACAGGTTCATGGACTTGCGTACATGTATGAGATAAAGGCATTTATAGCAGCTGATACTACATATGGTCACAGCATATTATGGGTGTCCTTGGTTTGAAATTAATAAGAGAAAGAGTAAGAAAACCATTTAAATATACAAATGCAAACATAAGAATCGATTTTTTAAAATTTAGTTTTATTATTTTGTTCTCAATAAAAAAAGAAATATTGATTAAATGAAAAATTTTTTACACAATTCACGGACGAATATTATTTCACATAATGATCAAAAATTGAATTCTGCAAGTTGTAATTTATTCAAAGGTAATTTTGTATATAAATATATGATTATCTCTCTTAATTCAAATGTAATTTACTGCAATAGAAAATTTTGATTTTCGACAATATATATTCAGCATTCGATAAGATAATATTACATAAGAGTAATTTTACTTGAAAGTTTTTAAGCAGTAGCGCCAACCGTCAAATATGTTCATTTTCTAAGGCAATAAATTGATTTACAAACACAGACACTATATCAAATAAAGAAAGATACTCGTACAGTTTGAGATTGCATTTTTTTATCTCAACACTACGATAAACCTCCTATAATACTATAGTTGACTTTTAAGTTTTTACAAAAATTAGGACGAAAAAGAATAATGGGAAAAAACTCCTTTATTGTTTTTCAAAATAGTTTCCTTTAATATCTATACACTTTTCCATGTGTTCAAATCAATTTTTGAAACAGTTTTTCCACTCTGAAGCCGATATCTCAAAAATATGGTTTTCGAAGGCATCAACAGCGTCTTCAGGTGATGAAAATCGTTGCCTTTTTTTTTCACATAAGAGAACAAAAGAAGTCATTAGGCGACAAATCAGGAGAATATGGTCGATGGGACATCAATTCAATATTTTTATCCTTCTGGCATATCTGATATACAGTTGCAGCACCAACTGGTGCCAAAGTATTTTTTTTAACAATTAACGTTCATATTTTATCAATTATATAGGCAAAATTTAACACTAGATTTTGATCATATACCTATTTTTCCTGAAGTGAGCCAATTTGACTCATGCAATAAAATGGAAGTTTTTTGCAAAGAAAGTAGTTCCTAAATAATTTAAATGAAATGTTTACTATAAAAAAATTCATGGAAAACATATTCACACATAAAATCTGTTTTTGAAACACATTTCAAGTAACATCTCTATTACATTTATCACAATGGTTTCTCCCTCTGTTTCATTTGTATGATTGTTGAACTTGACAATTCTTTCGTGCATCAGTAGCATGAATTTCTGTCGTTGGAATGGAAGTGTTCTCTACTTCTTCTCTATATTTACTTTATACTATATTTATTACTATATTTATTTATTTTCATATACATTCTATGAGTCAAATTGGCTCACAACCGTGAAAATAGGTATACCACATTTGATAATCTGAAATGAAGGGGTCTGCGGGGAAGAGGAATGAAAGTTTACGTATATTTTTTTATTTAACTAAAAACCAACGTATAGTTTTGAAAGTGATATTAAAGTTATATATATATATATATATATATATATATATATATATATATATATATATATATATATATATATATAATATATAGTGATCAAATTTTTAATGAGTCAAATTGGCTCGGTCCGTAAATCTAGTGTTAAGCAACTTTGAAGGAAGAATCTTTCTTATTTTTAGCCTTATTATAGTTTTTTAATTATGATCTTAAATACATGGGATTTTCAGCATATGTTCTTTATTTTTATTTAATTAATTTTATTAAATTTGCTTTGTTTAAAAAAACTTTGTTATAGAATGAAAAGGAGATCATCTTTCAAAGAACTGAAAATTTTCCCAACACACTGTGTGCAGACTTACATGAAAAAGAGAGTTTCATTAATATTTTTTTGCTGTTTAGTAAACAAATAACACACCTACTGGGTGGAGCTCTTAAACACAGAATGTATTCATTATGATGCTAGGTGCAACTAACTTTTCTTGTCTGGAAGTATAATTTTATGATAGCAGAGAGAATTCCTCTCCTTTTATTGAGGATTTAAGACAAGAAATATTTAAACTCATTTACATCTTTTAATAAATGTGTACAATACATTTTATTCATTATATATATATATATATATATATATATATATATATATATATATATATATATATATATATATATATATGTATATATATATATATATATATATATATATATATATATATATATATATATATATATATAGTGATCAAATTTTTAATGAGTCAAATTGGCTCGTTCTGTAAATCTAGGGTTAATTAAGCTTAGAGTATCAAAAGTAACAAAGTAATAAATCTCCATTTACCCCCAAGAGGAATGTTAAAGATTTAAGGTGAAAAATAATTTTTCTTTTGATTCTATCCATTTAAAATATGAACTTATAAAAACTCTATATTAATAAAGATTTATGACGCAACTAAAAGTTTCATTAAGGTCATATAAAACGGTCTGAAATATTATGCTCATTTAAAATGAGAGAGGTCCTGAAACAAACCATCATGTTAAAGCAGAAAGAGTAGAAATATTATTAAACGTCGCCGGAGTAAGCGTAATTTTACTGAAAACCTTGGTACTTCATTAAAAGCATGTGACGCACGTCAAAAATAATATTAAACTTAGAAATATGCATGCACTTTAATAAAATTCTCCGATATACGTGTCTTGTTTATGGAATGAAATTAAGCATTTTTGTTATGGGAAAGACAAAAAAAAAATGTTATTTAAAGGAATTTATGATATTTAAAATAGAAACGTAAAAGAGTTATGAATTCTTCCTATATTACGCAGAAATAAAGGCTAATGGATTTTTAATTAATTTAATTGAACTCGAGTAGTTATATCATAACATCCAGAAGTATTATCTCAGGATTATCTCAGGAAAATAGATGAAATGTTCATCTGTAATGTTCATACCTAATGTGAAAATTATATATAAACGTTAAAATTCAAAATGTTATATAAATACAACAATAATTAAAGCAAAATAAAAAATATAAATAGTTAAATGTTATTAATAAACGTTAGTGAAGAAAAAATTATAACATAAAAAGTAAATTAATGGGAAATTTTATACTTTTCCCAAAGACGTCATCTTATTTGCTGTTAAAATACAACTGATAAAATATCTGGTTGAGTGTATAACATGGATGATAAAGATGTATAAGATACCTAGATAGGATGAATTGGATGGGATTAACATGATATTGATAATTATTTTTTGAATGTCACTGTGCAAAAAAACGTTAAACACTTATTTCATATAATTCTTAAGGAAGTAGCTGAATGATACAATAATATTTAGTAATTATTGTTTTTATATTATAAATTCAATCAGCAGTCTGAATATTCCTTCAAGTGTTTATATTAACACAGTGTGTAGTTCTATATTCTTTTCAAAATTAAAAATATTAATCCACAGTTAAAAATTAAAGTCTGTAATTGAAATTGGATTAAAAATTATTTCAAAGGTACCTTGTCCTCGTAACCTATATCTATGATCTTCCTCTTTGAAAAAAAAGTTTTCGATTTTAACCAAATGCTTGACTTTATTAGGAATTATAACAATAGCGTTATTTTAGTTGTATAACTAGACTAACATTTAAGGAAAACACAAAAAAAAATACCAAACAGTGACTGTTATTCAAATTCTGCAACTATAAGTAGGAATCTACCAACTTGTTTTGTGACTTGCATTAGATGCTACACAAAAATAATCTTTCTTAGTAGATTAAAATAAAGGCAGCTTTTTCTAAGTAGGATGTTAGTATGTTGTTTAACATAAAAACACATCATCTCTGAAAATAAATTTACTTACTTACATACAAGATGACAGAATTCTTTGCATAAATGAGTGATAGCTCCCTCTAATATAAATTACCCCTGGGAAATATTCATTTTGAAAGCAGTCGTAAAAACCAATTTAGAACACGAATAAAAGGAACACACAGTTAATTAAGATCTTTTCACATGCACTGCAGAAAGCTAACAAAAATTACAATGAATAAAATATACACCCTTTTTCAGGCATTTCTGAAATTTTCTTTTTACATTGAAACGTACTGTAAAACCTTGTTCTTTGTTTACACAAAATTTGGTCTAATAACTATCCACTTAGCTGAAGGGTGATATTTTAACTTCGAAATAAATAAGTTTAGTAAAATATAATGAAGAGGGACAATATTATGATCACTTTGAATTTTAAACTTTTATAGAAATTTCCTAATAAATACTTCGCACTCTGTCCTTTAACTTTGGACATAAAATAATATATTTAATGTTATTAAAAACTAAATTTATGGACCGAGCCAATTTGACTCATTAAAAATTTGATCACTATATGTATATATAAAACTTTAATATCATTTTTCAAAAACAGACGTTGGTTTTTAGTTAAGTAATAAAATATATATAAACTCTCATTCCTCTTAGCCGTAAACCCCTTCATTTCGCATTATCAAATGTGGAATACCTATTTTCATGGTTGTGAGCCAATTTGACTTATAGAATGTATATGAAAATAAATATAGTAATAAATATAGTATAAAGTAAATATAAATTATAGTTTAAAGTAAATATAGAGAAGAAATCGAGAACACTTCCATTCCAATGACAGAAATTCATGCTACTGACGCAAGGAAGAATTGTCAATTTCAACAATCATGCAAAAGAAACAGATGTAGATACCATTGTGCTAGATGTAATAGAAATGTGTGCGGAAAATGTGTTTCAAAAATAGATTTTATATGTAAAAAATGTTTTCCTTGAATTTTTTGATAATAAACATTTCATTTAAATTAATATGGAACTATTTTCTTTGCAAAAAACCTTAAATTTTCTTGTATGAGTCAAATTGGCTCACTTCAGTAAAAATAGGTATATGAATCAACATCCTTAAATCTAGTGTTAAAGTGTCAAGGACTTGTGCATTCTGGAAACCACAACGTATTAAAACAGAAAAATACATATTTTGAATATACAGATTAAGATTAAAATGTATTTGATATTTGCATGTTATTATGTAGAAGTTATTATTTAATAATAACATAGAATTATAAGATTTTGACGATGTACAATATATTGAACACAAGATATTGATGTAGACAATGAATAATAATGTATGTTCTTATGCAAACGTTGCAACTACTTTTCACCTTTTTATATTTGATGTATTTTAACTTAAGCATAATATTTATCTGACTATTGGTAGTGTTTACAAAAACTTTTGGAACTACAGCTTATATATATATATATATATATATATATGTAATCGTCCAGGGGTCTCACTGGCCCCTAACTTTACACTTAAAAACTCATTTTAAAATTGTCCCTATTATTTTCCTCAGCCCGGGCATGCTGGGCTGCCAAGTGTCCCGTTAACCGTCCGTTAGAAAGAAGCATATCATTTGTCGTGGCCGAACTTAACTTTTATTTCATACTATAAAATAGCACAGAATCCAGAGACGTCTGAACCTGACGGTGTCAGAACGCTCTATATCAGTAATAGTAATACCAACCTTCTGCGAGAGATGGCTAAAACCCGTGTGTGGGAAAATGCTGAGGCAAGTGTTTTAATTGCTTATAGAAAGTAACCTTTGACTCGAGCCATCTGCAAAGTGTGGCGTGTCAGAGGAGCATTACTGCTGATCGTTACAAATTTTCATGGGAAAGTTATAATTTCTTCATTAAAATGCCAGCTATATCATTTTCTGTTTTGGGAATCATAGAAAGAATTTCGGGGTTCGGCTGAAGGAATGAAAACATCCTCATTTAAATTGGATGGCTGGGTAATATGGTTAATATAAAGAGAAGACATTAAGATCTAGAATAATGAATGGGGAAAAGGGATAATTTTGGAATACGCTTTAGGGTTTAGATATTGATATTATTACATATATATATATATATATATATATATATATATATATATATATATATATATATATATATATATATATATATATATATATAAGAAGTATTAAAGGTTTATTTAAAGCATTAAAAATTGCTAGATTTACATTTTATATTTATTTTAAGAATTAATTATTTTAATTCCAGTGAAGTTTTACTGGTTTGGTTTTGGTTTGGAGCGCTACGGTCTACTGTTTTACACACGAGGGCTAATGAGACCGGGACCTGCTGCTTAAAGCCGATTCCGAACGGCTACGAACATCCATGCCATAGTAGGATCCGAACACACGAACTCCGACACCGACGATCAGTGCCCTAACCAATCGGCCAGCGTTCGGCCCGAACTTTTACTGGAATTAAAATGATGTAAAAATAAATACATTGATAACAAGACAATGGAAAAACACTTTAGTTTTGCAAAAAAATAAACTAGAATCGAATCGATAAAAGTACTATAGTACTATGTTGTGGATAAGCGAATAATTGTAAAGAATTCAATGAAATATTGATATTTAAAATTTTTCATTTTCAATAAATTAAAATTTTTCTCTGTGTCATTTAATAAAACTTTTTTAAATAAGTATTTTTAAAAATTATATGATATTAATGAAAGTTGATTTTATTGACTTTTGCACTTGATAAAAACCATACTTTTTAAAGGGAAAGAAATATGCTGATTTTAAACGAGTAAATGAGTCTTTGTAAACGAGAAATTTTTTTAGTTAGAACTATCATTCGAAATATTCATGACAACCCTAAAATTAAAATACAAAATTCGGTTGACAATGTTACTTTGATATATAATCTTTTTTGTTGGTTCTCATAATACCATTGAGTTTTTTTCTAAGTAAAGCTGTAAAATGCTAACCAATCTTTTTTTTACTGTTGAAAATTGTTTTATATTTCAGTATTTTGATGCTTCTTTATAAAAATTTATCCTTAAACATACAACTGTCACTGAATGATTATTAAGTTAAAAGAATATAGAGGAGAAAAACCGCATAAAATGTAAGCAAAATCTCTTCAAAAAATTTTTTATGTACAGTTAAAGAAACTTATTAAAAATAAAAAAAAACTCTTATCTGAAATCATAAAATAACTTATGTACTTTTCTATGCTAGACAGTTAAATAGTAATAAAAATACGTTATTTTTATCTTTATATTATAATTATGAATGTATTTTTTCAAGCGCATTTCTGGAAAATATATATGTATTCTCAGAATGAATAATAAACTTCTTTAAATTTTTGTTCTTAAGTAAAAAAAAACCTTTAAGAGAAGAGATTAATAGTGATTCATTATTTGGATAAACGTATGGTTTTATTTTTTCAAAGCGCAAAGTACTAGAAGATATTTGGCGCTCGTATGGAGGACCTCTCTCGAATAAGTATAAAACATTGTTACTGGCGAAACGAGTAATTTTTCATTTTCTTTTTACTACTTAAAAATAATGCAACACTATTTTTTTCTTCTCTTAAACTCCCTATAAAAAATTATCCGAGTTGTATGCTATTCTTTTTTTTGGATTTTATTTAATCTTTGATGAATTTTGAAAATATATCATTGTGACGAAATACTTGTAAAAGCCATCTTTTACGATAGGAGAAGAGAGAAAGAGACATAAAAAATACTTAAAATATGATCTTTTGATATCAAATTTTTTATGTAGGGATTTTCAGCTTAAAGCATTTTATGCATTTGCTTTTTGATAGCAATACTATCCCCTGAATTTACATTATGTATTGTAAATCAAGGTTTTATTTTTCTGTAAAATATGTTGGGATCCCTTCTGAGATTCAAGAGGAGAAGGGGACATTTGTATCGAGTTTCTTGCACTTATAATTGATTAGAGTTCGTTTAAAATTTTACTTCAATCATTTGAAGCACGTTGGATTAAATACATTTTAATCTCAGAAACGAAGCGATTTTTAAAGACTGCTATAGATTTAATATCGTTTAAGTATGTGATTTTATTTTTATTTTAGTGATTTATTATATTCAAGTTAAAAACAACAAATGTACATAATATTTTGGGTTATTGCTATTCGCATTTTCGCAAAATAATAATTGGTATAAACTCGTTAAAAAGATTTGGGGTTTCAAATAGCTTGTTTTTTCTAAGCGATAAACAATTACACCAGGGACTGAATTCACAAAAAATCCCAAAATTCAATTTCAAAAATTACAGATACAAAATGAAATAAACAACTGGAAAAGTAAACAATTTTTTTAAGAACTACTGTAGATTTAATATCGTTTAAGTATGTGATTTTATTTTTATTTTTTTTAAGTCTTGAGCTGAAATTGAGATTCACAGATTTATTATGCATTAGAATTGCTTTTTGGTCCATGTAAACGGGGCTTTAGTGTACTTTAGAATATTCAAAATATTTAAATTAATGTTTAATACTTTTATGTATTAGTAGAAAATAATAACAAGTAATAATAAATGAATATAATTACAAATAAAAGGTAAAAAGACGTAAGACAGATCCTTGCAAAGCAATCAATAAAACAAAATATTTTATACAAAAAAGCTGCTTCAAAGGTATTGTAACATTACAAAAGTAGTTTTATACAATAGTCTTTAATTCTTAATTTAATCCATTTTTGAAATTTTTTCAACTCATTGTATGTGGTTACATTTCGCAGAGGAATTGTACCTGGAGCGGGCTCTTTGTGCTCAAATTTAGTTATTCAGTTAAATCTCAATAGATCGAAAATTATTTAATTTTTTAACCAACTTTTCGTATTTTACATTGAAATATGTAAACGATATATAAATAGAAATATATAAATAACAACCATAAATTTTTGTAAACAAAAAATATATTTTTTAGTGGATAAATTTATAATAGTATCGTAAATATGAAAAAAAAATAGAAATAGTAATATATAATTTAAATTTTTTCTCGTTCTGTGGTTCTGAATCGACTGATGTAAAAGCTAGTTTTTATCTGTGTAAATTTCTCAAGAATCTATGTAGTAGACAAGAACATCCAGCTACGTTTTCCTGTATATACCGTTTATTTTTGTACCCACAAACAAACCACGTTGTTACACTAACCCGTACTAGTACGTGACCCGAGCTCAAGTATCAATCGTCAGAAAATGTACTAGTACGTGTCCCGCATACAATGTGTTAATAAATTCTGAAAATATTTAAGCAAAAAGAAATATTAAAAAAATTGTAAATATCTGAACAGTTACTGCTAAATTTTTTTAATGAAAATAAATTTCAAGAAAATTAGAAATCATTCTCCCAACTAATGAAATTATTTTTTACTCTATGCACATATTTGTTATGGATTCATTTCCCAGAGAAAACATAATTACAAATCTATGATGCAGAAAATAAGTATTTCATTATTCAGTGATGCAAAAAATCTAGATACGTTAAAAATATGTAAAACGCCAAAATGGAAATTTAAACATATTCTTATACATGAATACATGCTTACCGAAGTATGAAATTTTCATTCCATGAATATTTCTCAAACATTACCTCTACTATGCACTCTCTTATAAATCCATCTAAGTATTTTATTCTAAAACTATGCATTCTGGCGAATATACAATAAACCTATTTCATTGTTTATTTGTTTTACGCTTAAGGAAATTTTCTAAAAAAGATTTATTATGCAATATTTGGATAAATTTTCCAACCCTTTTCTCCCCTTCTAAAACGACACAGAGAGATTTGAATTTGAACCAAAAGACTGATTTAAGATGCAAAGCTTTATTACCTAACAACATTTGAAGAAGAATAAAACACATAAGTTTTGTCTCTAAAATATTCGATTTGATTTGGAAAAATTGTCGTACTGAAATAAGATGTAAAGCATTATTACCTAACAACATTTGAAAAAATTTACAATCTGTAAGTTTTGTCTTTAAAATATTCGGTTTAATTTGCAAAAATATGGTAAGATATTTTCAATAAGAGGACTAATTAAGTCGATTCTATTAGGCTACGAACATTCGTGCCAAATGTTGGGATTTAAAGCAACCAATGCAGATATGAATTAATCCCCTATGGAAGTCTATTTTTTCCATATCTATATATTATACTGAATTCACTTTTAAAGAAGTTTATTTTACTCTAAGGAAATCGAAAAGAATAAGTAGAAAGTTTTAATGTAGATAACATCGCATTCCTAATAAAATGCAATTTCTTTCACTTGAACTTTGGTTTGGATCGCAACGGTCCACTTTTTGCAA
Organism: Pardosa pseudoannulata; assembly: GCA_032207245.1. Taxonomy (NCBI): domain Eukaryota; kingdom Metazoa; phylum Arthropoda; class Arachnida; order Araneae; family Lycosidae; genus Pardosa; species Pardosa pseudoannulata. The sequence goes on from CM063505.1 coordinate 19,762,867, forward strand.
CACGAGGGCTAATGAGACCAGGACCTACTGCTTCAGTGTTTTGGTGTTTTTTGTTTTGATTTGGAGCGCTAGCGTCTACTGTTTTGCTACATGGGGGTAATGTGGCCACGATCTGCCTAAAGCCGAATAAGCTGCAAAAACATGCACCAAGTAGTATGGTTGGTTTTTGGAGTGTTACGGTCTACTTTTTGCAACACGAGGGCTAATGAGACCGGGACCTATATTTTAAAGCCGATTCCGAACGGCTACGAACATCCATGCCACAGTGGGATTCGAACCCACGAACTCCGGTATAAGGCCAGCACCCTAACCAATCGGCCATCGTTCTGTTGTTGAACTTATAGCATTGAGTTTTTATTTGAACAGAAACATTTTGATGCATGACACTATAAATTAAAACGATAGTGTAATTTAGATTACATTAAGAACAGAGTGAAATGTATAATGTAAGTTATAATTAACCATAGAATAACTTCAGTTTGTTTGAAGACTTGTCTTGAAGTGTAAAATTTACTTTATATCTTTGGAAATTTTTCTTAAATATTTCAGATTTGACTGAATGATTTTAGGTTTATAACAATGAAAAAAGGAGAACTGGTAATGAAGATATTTTATTTCTGAAAATTTTCTAAAATATTCAGGATTTGAATGAAGATGTAAAGAAGGAGACTGGAAAATGGAAATAAAAAAGAATGAGAATAAATCAATGTACATAATGTTTTAATCCTAAAGCAGTGCAATTTTTTCTTATTGAGCTGTATTTTTGTGTTTATAACATTGACTTGGTGTATATTCCGACAAAAGTTATATATTGCATGACTCTATAAATTAAAATGAAAATAATATAATTTAGGTTTGATAAAGAGTGGAATGTATAATGTAAGCTTGAAAAAAATCATTAAGTAATTAAAGATTTTTTAAAGACTTTTCTTGAAATTAAAAGTTTAATTTATATCTTTGAATGCTTCAATATAATTGAAATTGCAAGTTTCCTAATGCAACAGTTTTCTACTGAAAAGTAAGAACGTATAAGGAAGATATATTTTTATATTAAAATAATTCTAAAATATTTAGAATTTGACCAGATATGTCCTTTAAGCGATGAAAATTTTAATGAATGCCTACGCTCTATCAATTCAAAAATAATTTGGCATCACTAGAAGGGGAAAAGTAATGACGACAAATTACAATATGAAGCTTGTTATTTTCAAGCTATCGTTTAAATTGCCCGTAAAGTATTTTTAAAATACTTCAATAGGTATGTATTTGAATTAAATGAAAATTCATAAAAATATAAATTTTTTAGAGAAATGAATGTAAAGCAATATAAATATTATCTCCTGTCAAAAACTGTTTATTTTAGAAAGTTATTAAGAAGAAAATAGGATTTTCCTAACACTTCTTTTTTACTTTTCAGCTGATAGATATTGCGTCAGGAAACTTACAATATCTATTAGATAGAAGCATTCAGAGGTATGAAGTAAATTTTATAGTTAATAAAATGTTCTTTTTAATTTAATTATTTTATGAAAAAATATAACTTGAACTATACATTTTATTCTCTATATAATCTAAATTATACTTTTATTTTAAACTATACTATCATGTAACGTATAATTTTTTGTTCAAATAAAATGAACTCAATGTTATAAATTAAAAAAATACGATTAGAATGGGAAAAAGTAACTTAAGGAATAAAATATAATCTACATTAAATTTTCTTTTCATTCGTTTTGACTTACGATGCTCTTAGAATAAAATTAACTTATTTAAAAGCGAAAATAGTATGATGCACAGGCATTAAACCGCTACTTTATCATTAAAACTTTTAACTGCCTCAGGGGATTAACTCGTATCGATCTATAATAAATCAAAAATTAATTTCTGGTGTTTTAATAGCTGGATTTTTTTCCAAACTTCAAAGTTACTTCATTTTAGTAATAACCTTTTCATTAAGATTTCAGTTTGTTAAAAACGAGACAGATGCATTTTTAAAACACGGATCAAGCCAACAAGTTATGTCAAACTACTTCCGATGCTGGCATGCGAAACATGCCGTAGCTGAATAATTTATGTTTATTTTCCCGTTTGAGAAGGTGTCTGGGCATGCGGTTTTATTGCTTTTTATGGCTTCAGTACTCGATTTCGGAGAATAATAGCGTTTTGGAATGGATTGTAAAAATAGGTGATAAAGAGGGAATGGATGGTCATATAACACTGATGTATTTCTAGGAAACATGAAAACTATTTCAAGCCCTTGCTTTTATATTCCAGGAAGAGGTGGTGAAATTAGTATTTGTGAAAGCATATGATAAAACGTTGAAGGTTTTACCAAAGGCAAGGGATATCGTATCGCTACTTTCTTAAATTGCTTATAACTAAGTTTCTTTAGTTTATATCAAGTAAATGCTTTGTAAACAACAACAAAAAATATTGGAAAAATTCTTCTCTTAGTGGGTCTTGCACATTACAATGACTATAAATTCAATGTTAGATTCACTCTTTTATAAATTTCTAATTAGATTAATAGATAATAAAAATTTCAATGATTTAAGGATAAAGACTTATTTCTGACAGTTATCTTATTGCAAACAATATTTCTATGATTTACAATTATTTGGTCGAAAATAACATTTATATGACTTATTTCTTAAAATTATCTGATTGCAAACAATATTTCTATGATTTACAATTATTTAGTTAAAAATAACATTTCTATGACTTATTTCTTAAAATTATCTGATTGCAAACAATGTTTCTATGATTTACAATTGTTTAGTTTAAAATAACATTTATATGACTTATTTCTTAAAATTATCTGATTGCAAACAAAATTTCTATGATTTACAATTATTTGGTTAAAAATAACATTTATATGACTTATTTCTTAAAATTATCTGATTGCAAACAATATTTCTATGATTTACAATTAGTTGAAAATAACATTTATATGACTTATTTCTTAAAATTATCTGATTGCAAACAACATTTATATGATTTACAATTATTTGGTTGAAAATTAAAATTTATATGAATTATTTCTTAAAATTATCTGATTGCAAGAAATATGTAACAGAAATAACTATACTAATGATGATCTAATGAGTAATTCTAAGAAACAGTCACTGAAAAATATTTATATGACTCCTTAGAATTATATCTGATTGCAAATAATTTGCATATTTCTGTCTGTGAATGTGTAACAAAGAGTTACAATTCAACAACGCCAGCGCGAAACTGACCTAGAGGCGAAAGTGAAGTGAGTGATTCTCCTTCGATCCCATTGGTCAAGAGGGGTTGCTAACTGCGAAGTGGCCATCTTCGGCAAAGGCAACGCTGCCCAATGAACTTTTTCGGGAGTTCTGAAGGCCCCCTCAGAGAGAAAGAGGAAGGAAGAAGGAGTGTAGAGCTTAATTTCTTCTGCACCAGTTCTTACACCATTTCTTTTTTACCCCAAGATGTCATGTTTGGCCTATCTTCGACCGAGTGTGGTCCATTTGGCATGATGGCTCAATGAGTATTTTATATCCTATTTACACCTTTAATTATATTCTAAATAAACAAAATTCAGAAGGAGGAATTAGTTTTTTTGTCAATTTTGTATTTTTTACGAGTACTTCACTTATACCTGCGGCTCTGTCCGCTTGTAACAAAGAGTTACAGTTCAACAACGCCAACGCGAAACTGACCTAGAGGTGAAAGCGAAGTGAGTGATCCTCCTTCGACCCCCATTGTTCAAGAGGGGTTGCTAACCGTGGAGTAGTCCTCTTCGGCCAAGGCAACGCTGCCCAACGAGCTATTTCGGGAGATCTGTGGGCCCCCTCAAAGAGAGAGCAAGGAAGAAGGAGTGTGGAGCTTAATTTCTTCTGCATCAGATCTAACACCATTTTTTTTTTTTGTTAGACCAAGACGCCATGTTGGCAAAATCTTTGATCGAGCATGGCCCCTTTGGCATAATGGCCCAATTAGCCTTTTTATTTCCTATTTACACCTTTATTTATATTCAAAATAAACAAAATTCAGCAGGAGGAATTAGTTTTTTTACAATTTTGTATTTTCTTATGAGTACTCGACTTATACGTACTGCTGGCCTAGACGTTCTGTCGGCCTGTAACAAAGAGTTACAGTTAAACAACGCCAGCGTGAAACTGACCTAGAGGCGAAAGCGAAGAGAGTGACCTCCTTCGACCCTATTGGTCAAGAGGGTCAGTCACTTCCCTTTCGCCTCTAGGTCAGTTTCGCCCTGACGTTGTTGAACTGTAACTCTTTGTTACAGAATGCATATTGTTTTGTTCAAATCGAAGTTATGTGTTTCTTAAAAATGAGGAAGTATCGTGAAATTATAGTACAAAATACTTTAACTTCAAAGAAATGTATCGATTAAATTTTTAAATTGTAAAGTACAGGTAATTCTCTGTGAAGTTATTTGAACTTTATAGTTTATTATTTAAAAATATTTTACACTGTTCTAATTTCAACGAAATATTTTGAGAATAATTAAATATTTATAAGATTAAATACCTAATACTGCGCACATCACTTAACAATAAAACATATTGAACTTTTTGAATTTAAGAAACTGATAAATCTAAGTATTGTTTCGAACCTACATTAGTAAAACAGCCAAGAATAAGAGAAATTATCTGTTGCCAAAATGCTATATAAATGTATCTTGTCCATTACGTGCCATATTTCATTAAATTGTTATTTGGTCAAGCTTGCATACAAAGACTACAAAATAACCACCTCATCCTATAAAAAAACAGAAAATCATAATAACTTATGTAAACAAAATCACATTAACTTTCGAAAACCGCTGCTTAGTTACTATGATTAGTATTGGGTATAAAAAAGAAGACATCGATCTACCCTACTAATGTTTGCATTAGAAATGAAAGAAGCTATAACAGAGACACACACAATTATTAACACGTGAGTAGATAGATATACATTTAGCATGTAATTGTATTTTATGTTTGCTTTTAATTTATGTTCACACCATTAAAAAGACAATATACTTTACAGAACGGTAAATATTTGTCACAACAGCAAGATTACTTAAAATGTAGATCACGAATTTATAAATTGAAAATTGCTGATGAAGCTTAACATAATAATTTATATTAAATAAAATCGTTACGTGAATTAAAAGTACTTTATATATTTAAAAAGGATCATTTTAAAAATTTATTTGTGTTTAGTCTTCGAATTATTTTACATCATTGTGTATACGATAACTCGGGAACATATACGATCAGTATAGTTTTAATCTAAATTAAAACATGTTGTTGTAGTTAATAACATAAATATTTTGAAGTAGTTCTATTTAGAAAAAGTACTCGAGAAATAATTATGTAAAACAAAATAAACTTCATTTTGTAAACTAATTAAGTTAAATTTTATATATTCTTTAATGCTCATCAATTATTCCTCATCATATTTATTAAAATAGTATTTATGAGTAGACACCATTTCAAGGCTATATTTAAAGTACTTTTACAATAGCTTTCCTCGTAAGTTATAAAAACATATTTCCTAGAAACCGTTGTTTAAAGCTACAATATAGTTTCCGGAATATAAACTTTGAGTTTAAATGATTTTTCCTTATCTAAAACGTATTGTTTTAAAAATATTTAATTAGTAAATGAAAATAAAATGTTTCATAACTAAATGATCATGATAAGTCCGAAGGATCATTATTTGTATACACGGAATGTACAATCTTTTTAACTAGCATTTAAATAGAAACCAATTAACGATCTGTAAAATTTATTTTATAGATCACTAAATAATTACACTACAATACAAATTTTGATATTCTATTTAGAACACTAAATTTATTTATAGCATCTAAAAAGTATGCTTTAAAAATATTTAGTTAGTAAATGAATAAAAAATATTACATAACTAAATGAAATCATAATAATTCCGAAGAATCGTTATTGATATACACGGAATCTACAATCTTATGAATTAGCATTGAAAAAAGAAACCAAGTAATGATCTGTACAATTTAATTTATAGATCATAAAATAATTACACTGCAATGCAAATTTTGATATTCTGTTTAGAACATTAAATTTTATTCAATGTTATAAAACTCTAAGAAGCTGAATTTTTATCATTTTAAAGGAGGTATATCGTCTTATTACTTTCATCTGATTTAAAAGTCCTCGGAAGAGGCAATTTTTCTTTTCAGTTTAATATCGAATAAACTTTGATAGAAATATAGTTCTGAATTGGAATTTTTGTAAAAAATCTGTCACAGTATTTCAAAGGGCTATACTTCATTTCTTCCAAGACATTATGCAATCAATATTATAATCAATATTTGGTGATGTGCCAAAGATGTTACTGAATGACAAATGTTACAAATATCACGTAGTTAAAAATAATTATGTAGTTTTCTTTCTAAAGTATTACTTAGAATTTATGCTATTATCTGAGAATAAAATATTTGAATTCAAAAGTGATGGTTTCATAGTTTCGAACTACACTTTTTTAAAAAGAATGCTGAATTTTTAAAAGTAGTAAAATTTTATTGTCATTTCGCAATGTTCTAATAAGTAAGTAGGTAATATGAAATGTTTTATTATAAAGTAGAGGCAAGCATATCCAAAGAGTTTTAACCCAGCATTGAGGAATTTTATGTAAGGTCTACGTACCAAAAAATCTGTTATAGCAACTATTATTATAATAGCTATTTATAGTTTTTTGTTTTCCCAATTTATGATTCTATGACGTTCAAAGTAAATTTAATGCTTAAACTCTGTATAGTATCATTAAATTAAGATTTTAAACTGCAAACTTTTCAAATTTGTGAGAAAACCACAAATATAGTAAAAGCATGTATCACTTTTAAAACTTACGATTAGATTTTTATATCACTATGTAATTCACTATGTTATTCCGAGCAACTAATTAAGCTGCCTTTCAGTATAGAATAAAATTAGGCAATATAAAGAATTTTATTCTAGTATAGAACGATTAGGTGAGATGAATTATCTTTTCTTCTTGTGTTTTAAACATCTGACATGCATGATCTGAAGGAAAGCACCCATTACATATTTTCCATTTGCACCCCCTTTGGAAGAGGTTCCTTAAGTTCTCTCTCCACAAAACTAAAGCCTAGTTTAACAAAGGGATCCACAATTCTGATATTATTCTAGTGTAAAATGAAGCTCCATTGCTGTAACGTTTGCAATGGTATCAGAGGGAAACTAGTTGGAAGTGCGAGAAGTTGCGAAGCGTGAGAAAACAAACTACGGATTGCAGTTCAGTCTGTCGACGAGGTAAAATTCCACCTTTATACCTAGATGAAGGGTAGGATATACTTTGAAATCTCTCCCTTCAGTAAATTAAATAAATAAATAAATAAAGGGGCTTAAGAATACAGACACGGGAAAAAGAAAATGCTATTTAGAGAGAATGTAAAAGTGTAAGCTTAAAATTTGGTTTTGAACAGCCTTCTTAAAAACAACTTTACAGGTTCTTGCCTACATTTAGCTTATTCAGTCTTTTTTTTATAGTTTTCGTTTGTTTTGATTTTGTTTCTTAAGACTAGATTTACAGACCGAGCCAATTTGACTCATTAAAAATTTGATCACTATATATATATATATATAAACTTTAATATCATTTTTCAAAAACATACGTTAGTTTTTAGTTAAGTAATAAAATATATGTAAACTTTCATTCCTCTTCCCCGCAGACCTCTTCATTTCACATTATCAAATGGGGTATACCTATTTTCACGGTTGTGAGCCAATTTAAGTCATAGAATGTATATGAAAATAAATATAGTAATAAATATAGTTTAAAGTAAATATAAAGTATATAAACTATAGTTTAAATAAATATAGAGAATAAGTTAAGAGCATTTCCATTCCAATGACATAAATTCATGCTACTGAAGCACGGAAGAATTGTCAAGTTCAAAAATCGTGCAAAAGAAACAGATGTAGGAACCATTGTGCTAAACGTAATAGAAATGTTTGCGGAAAATGTTTCAAAAACAGATTTTATATGTAAAAAATGTTTTCCTTGAATTTTTTTTATAATAAACATTTCATTTAAATTAATTTGGAACTATTTTCTTTGCAAAAACTTCAATTTTCTTGTATGAGTCAAATGGGCTCACTTCAGTAAAAATAGGTATAGGATCAACATCCGTAAATCTAGTGTTAAAGACATGATTTGAGATTATTGAAAAATCTATTTTGAATTTTTCAGACATGGATTGAAAAAATTCCGTTGTAGATTGTATATCTAATATGCGGTGAAAAGTACGCATCATTTTAATAATGTTTTATTACTTGTCGGATATTTAATAATAATTTTTAAAAATTATTCCTACAGTATTTAAGTTTTAAACTAGAGTAAAAGGATAATGGTAATAGAGCTAAGTGGATGGATTGTGAATATTTTTCTCTAGCGCATTAATATCCCAAATTCCATGTAAGTTTTAAATTACAGTACGATACTGATGCTGGTGGAGTTAAGAGGATGGAGTTTTCTCTAACACAGTGACATCGCAAGTTCCATGACATCTACATAAGCAGTTTACAAATGCATTCAGTTAGTCGTTTTCATGTAATTATTATAATTTCAAGTAATATATCCCTTTGACACTTGGGGGGGGGGGGGGGGGGGGGGGGGGGGGGGGGGGGGGGGGGGGGGGGGGGGGGGGGGGGGGGGGGGGGGGGGGGGGGGGGGGGGGGGGGGGGGGGGGGGGGGGGGGGGGGGGGGGGATATAACATTACCAACCTTAACAATTCCAACATATTAAATGGAAAGTAAGGCTTGAAATAATGGCATGAAAGTTCGGAAAGTGGGAAAGAGGTGGATTTCGAACGTTTTAGAGACGACAGTATTTTTCGCTGTGATATGAAGCATATTTATATCAATTTATTTTAGAATAGGATCGATAGTTTCGGAGAAGATAAACTTTACTCGCTTTGAATTTTGCTAACCATAACTCATCAAGAATCCAATATGGATGCCTCTATTTATTCCAGGTATAACCGCTTCTTAAATTCGAGGACAGACAGACAGATAATTTAGGCTGTTATTATATAGGGGATGTTGTGTCTGTTTTGGTTTGGATTGGTTTTGGAGCACTACGGTCTGCTTTTTGTAACACGAGGGCTAATGAGACCGAGACCTACTGCTTAAAGCCGATTCCAAACGGCTACAAAACATCCATGCCATAGTGGGATTCGAACCCACGAACTCTGGTTCCGAAGGCCAGCACCCTAACCATTCGGCCATCGTTCGGCGATGTGTCTGTTTTAACAGTACTTCTTACATTAAAACAGGAGACATTAATTTGAAAATTACAGAGAGTATATTAAAATTTATAAAATGTGTAATGAATTTGATTTTTGACTATAATGTAAAAGTAAAGAAAATAGTTCAATAATATATTCACACACACGCACAGTATATATGCATCTTTTGAATGAACTCTTTTTTATTCGTTTGTCATATGCAAAAAAAGGTGAAATACGTTTTCTTTACATGTATTTAGTAAATGCTTTTAACCTGTGTATAAATACTGGACTTACTGAGTTAATGGTAAAGGATGCATCCAAACAGCTTAAATATAGCAATATTACAGATAAATTAAACAGATTAAATAGTCTAGAAATATATTTCTTTAAATATTATAACAACATAGTTACGAACTTAAAAAATTAAGAAAAGTGGCATCAATCCTTAAAATATTCGTATTTCCAGATTTTTGAGTTTCAAGAAGCTAATATAAATGAAAATTCTTCTGAAAAGAGCTATACGAAAAATTCCAGACTTTTTTTTTTCCTCCAAAGAGCACATATTCAGTTAATTCTCTTAAAGATTTTTTTTATCCGAAAAAACTATCCTCATAAAAAAAGAGTAATGAAAATATATATAACGTGACTTTTTTTTCACTCTAATGTGTAAAAAGTTTTGGACTAAGAAAGGTGCAATTTTAAAAGACGGATCAAACTGAAAATGTGATCATATTACCTTGATTGCTGGCAGACTATCGGAAAAAGCGTTAAGCTGAATAATTTATTTCTTCCTTTCTCTGTTTAAAGGGGCGTCTGGCCATGCAACTCTACTGCTGTTTATGACTTCAATACTCGATTGCAGAGGGAAAAAAACATTTCGAAGCGAACTGTGAAAAGGGTGTGATAAAGAGCGAATGGACAGTTATAGAACTGATGTATTGCAGCCAAAACAAGAAAACTGTTTTAAGCATTTATTTTTCATATTTCGTTTTCTTGAAAGAGTATGAGATATGTTTCTTAAAGTGATTTATTTTTACAGAAAAAAATAATAACGATTTATATTAAATAAATAAAATTTAAGCAACATATGTGAATGTAATTGTAATTTAAAATCTTTTAAAATCAATGTGATGCATTTTTAAATAAAAGAATTTTGATGCTGTTTACTTTTCATGCAGCATTAGCACTATGATAGCTATTATAAAGACGTTTAACCGTTTTCCTGTCATATACATCACATATGATTTACACATCAAATGCTTTATAAGCTTTCATATGATATGATACATAATTATGTGAAATATATAAATGATCATTTGTAAAATAGAGTTAATTGTGTATCAGATGCCATAGTAAAAGATATGTATATCATATGTAATGTATAGGTTTCGTTTGGTTTGGTTTTGGAGCGCTAAGGAATGCTTTTTGCAACACGAGGGCCAATGCGAAGGGGACCTACTGCTTAAAGACGATTCCGGACGGCTACGAATATCCATGCCATAGTGGGATTCGAACCCAAGAACTCCGGTTCCGAAGGCCAGCACCCTAACTATTCGTCCATCGTTCGGCGATGTGTCTGTTTTAACAGTACTTTTTACATTAAAACAGGAGACATTAAATTGAAAATTACAGATAGTATATTAAAATTTATTAAATGTGTATTGTATTTTATTTCTATCTAAAATGTAAAACTAATGAAAATAGTTCAAAAATATATTCACACACACGCACTACATGTATGCATCTTTTGAATGAACTCTTCTATTCGTTTATAATATACAAAAAAGAGATGAATTACTTTTTCTGAATGAATTACATTTAGTTAGTAAATGCTTTTAACCTGTGTATTAATAATGACCATACAGCATAGTATAAAACCGGAGATAATGGTAAAGTAAGTATCCAAATAGCTTAAATATATCAATATTACAGATAAATTAAACAGATTAAATAGTCTAGAAATATATTTCTTTAAATATTATAACAACATAGTTATGAACATAAAAAATTAAGAAAAGTGGCATTAATCCTTAAAATATTCGTAGTTCCAGATTTTTGAGTTTCAAGAAGCTAATATAAATGAAAATTCTTCTGAAAAGAAGCTATCCGAAAAATTCCAGACTTTTTTTCCTCCAAAGAGCACATATTCAGTTAATTCTCTTAAAGATATTTTTTTATCAGAAAAAACTATCCTCATAAAAAAGAGTAATGAAAATATATATAACTTGACTTTTTTCACTCTAATGTGTAAAAAGTTTTGGATTAAGAAAGGTGCAATTTTAAAAGACGGATCAAACTGAAAATGTGATCATATTACCGCGATTGCTGGCAGACTATCGGAAAAAACGTTAAGCTGAATAATTTATTTCCTCCTTTCCATGTTTAAAGGGGCGTCTGGCCATGCAACTCTACTGCTGTTTATGACTTCAATACTCGATTGCAGAGGGGAAAAAAACATTTCGAAGCGAACTGTGAAAAGGGTGTGATAAAGAGTGAATGGACAGTTATAGAACTGATGTATTGCAGCCAAAACAAGAAAACTGTTTTAAGCATTTATTTTTCATATTTCGTTTTCGTGAAAGACTAGGAGCTATGTTTCTTAAAGTGATTTATTTTTGCAGAAAGAAGTAATAATGATTTATATTAGAGTAATAAAATTTCAGCAATATATGTGAATGTAATTGTAATTTAAAATCTTATAAACGCTATGTGATGCATTTTTAAATAAAAAAAATTTAATGCTGTTTACTTTTCATGAAGCATTAGCACTATGATAGTTATTGTAAAGATGTTTAACCGTTTTCCTGTCGTATACATCACATATGACTTACACATCTAATGCTTTATAAGCTTTCATATCACTTGATACACAATGATATGCAATATATAAAAGATCATATATAAAATAGAGTTCACTGTGTATCAGATGTGATAGTAAAAGATATTTATATCATATGTAATGTACAGGTTTGGTTTAGTTTGGAGCACTACGGTTTACTGTTTTGCAACACGAGGGCTAATGATACCGGGACCTACTGCTTTGCTGCCGATTCCGAACGGCTATGAACCTCCATGGCATTGTGGTATTCGAACACACGAACTCCGGTACCAACGATCAGCGAACCAGTCGGCCAGTGTTCGTAATGTATAGGAGAGGTTAGAGATAAATTTCGAAGGTTTATGAAAAACTATTGAAAGATTAAATAGATTTAAATTAACTGCAAATTTAAATTATAGTTAAAATGACTGTTTATAAGGTAATAATTTAATAGTAGAATTAAGTAATAACAATTTATATTAGAGAAATAAAATTTCAGCAACATGTGTGAATGTAATAGTAATTTAAAATTTTTTAAAAGCAATGTGATGCATTTTTAAATAAAAAAATTGATGCTTTTTACTTTTCATGAAGCATTCGCACTATGATAGTTATTATAAAAATGTTTAACTGTTTTCCTGTCATATACATCACATATGATTTACACACCTAATCCTTTATAAGCTTTCATATCACATGATACACAATGATATGAAATATATAAAAGATCATTTATAAAATAGAGTTTACTGTGTATCAGATATGATAGTAAAAGATGTGTAAAACATATGTAATGTATAGGACAGGTTAGAGATAAATTTTGAAGGGTATGAAAAACTATTAAAAGAATAAATAGATCTAAATTAACTGCAAATTTAAATTATACTTAAAATGACTGTATATAAGGTAATAATTTAATAGTGGAATTAAATAATAACACAGGTACATTAAGTAATAACATAGTATTATATTAGAAAATAAAATTTCAGCAACATATGTGAATGTGATTATAATTTCAAATCTTATAAAATCGATGCTATGCATTTTTAAATAAGAAAATTTGATGCTGTTTACTTTTCATGAAACAATTGCAATATAGTTTAAGGACAATTGTTAAAAAGATGTTTAACCGTTTTTTTTTGTCATATACATCACATATGATTTACATATCTAAAGCTTTATAAGCTTGTTTATTACATAAGATATACAATGATATAAAATACAGACATGCCAACTACTCTGGATTTTCTGGAGTTGTTCTGGAGAAATAAGAGAAATTGATAACTCTGGAAACTCCTCAGATTGTTCAGGAAAATAACCAAATTTTTGAACAGCTGAAAGATTACAATTACGCAATTAAATACAAAGTTTTGCAATAAATAATGCTGAATATTACTCTTTCCATACAATAAGGCATGGCAAAGAGTTCAGTACTATGCGGAAAACCAAACTGAATGAAGGTCAAATTTGAGTAAACAAACTCTAGAATCCCTGATGATAGAAAAATGGAAATATTTTAATCAGAGTTAATATTGTTATAAGAAACACTGTTCTGAAAAATAAATTAAAGTTAAAAAAGTTACTCACTCATAAATTTTTAAATGCATAAATTTTAATTTATCATTTGCAACTTACTAATCTGCAAATATTTAAAATTTAATTTTAATTTAGAAACCAATAAGATATATATAATCTGCAATTGGCATGTGAAAATTTCCAACCATTCTGTTGCTCCTGATACAAGCGCCTGAATGCTAACATGTCTGAAAATATATAAAAGACAACTGTCGGTCGTCCTTCAATTGTAGCCAATTAAAGAAAACTTTTCTAGAATATTTCCATATTGTTTTCTCCCAAGTGTCTTAAAAGGATTTTTTTGAAGAAAGGAAAACTGACAATTTGTATCACCGCAATTAAGTTTCAGCAAGGTAAGCAAATGTAAATCTAATCCATATCTAGTAAAATAATGTAATGTATTTTTTAAAGAATTTTGAAGTGGTTCAAGTTTTTGGAAATATTTACATTTTAGTATAACGAATGTGGTTCTGAAGGAAAATAAACTGTTTATGGAATAAAAGCAAAAATTCTCTTTTTTATAAACGAGAACAAATTTACCCTAGCTACTAAACGTGTATGTATAAAGTAATACACATGTTATTGATGAAAATGCGGAATAATTAATTACGACCCATATAAAACATTATCTGCTGTTTATGACTACAACATTCGATTGCAGAACTGGAAAAAACATTTTGATGAAGACTGTTAAGAAGGCGTGATAAAGAGAGAATGGGCACTAATACAACTGCTGCATTGCAGTAAAAACAAGAGTACTGTTTTGAGCATTTATTTTTCATATTTCTCTCTCGTGAAAGAAAGTAATTTTTGTTTCTTAAAGAGATTTATTTTTTGCAGAAAGACGTATTGACAATTTATATTCGATAATTAAAATTTCAGTAACATATGTTAATGTAATTGTAATTTAAAAATCTTATAAAAGCGATGGGATGCATTTTTAACTAAAAAAAATTATGCTGTCTACTTTTCATGAAACATTAACACTTTAAGGGTAATTATTATAAAGATACTTAGCCGTTTTCCTGGGCTATACATAACACATGATATACACATCTAATACTCTATACGATTGTGGATAACATGCGATATACAATAATATAAAATATTGTTTATAAAACATAAGCCACTGTGTATATTAAACCATATAAACAATTAGATGTGAATATCATGGGGTGCACGGGATAGGCAAAGGATTAAAGATAAATATTGAAGGGTATGATAAACTAATAATAAAAGATTAAATATATTTCACTTAACTGCAAATTTAAATTAGACGTAAAACGTCGGTTTTAAAGGAAAGAATTATATTATTGGTAGATTTACGGAAGGGTTAACACATTGTATGCGGGACACGTACTAGTATGTTTTCTTACGATTGATACTTGAGCGCTGGTCACGTACTAGTACGGGTTTGTGTAACAACATGGTTTGTTTGTGGGTACAAAAATAACGGTATATACAGGAAAATGAAGCCGAATGTTCTTGTCTACTACATAGATTCTGTAAAACTTTAGACAAATAAAAACTAGTTTTTACATCAGTCGATGCGGAACCACAGAACGGGAAGGTTGATTAAAAAAATCAATTTAGATATAAAATTAACTTTTTATTTAGCTTGTGAAAATATATGTATATTTATATATTATATATATATATATATATATATATATATATATATATATATATGTATATATATGTATATATATATATATATATATATATATATATATATATATATATATATATATATATATATATATATATATATATATATATATATATATATATATATATATATATATATATATATATATATATATATATATATATATATATATATATATATATATATATATATATATATATATATTTATATATTTCAAAATAAAATACAAAAAGTTGGTTAAAAAATGAAATAATTTTCGATCTATTGAGATTTAACTGAATAACTAAATTTACGCGCAAAACGGCCGCTCCCGGTACAATTTCGCTGCGAAATGTACCCACACATAATGCGTAAACTGTGCCTATTATACATCATTTTCTGCTATCTATGCCCAGAACATGCGACGGACAATAAAAAGAGTATGATAAAGAGAATCAATCTGTGTA
This sequence comes from Pardosa pseudoannulata, assembly GCA_032207245.1. NCBI lineage: Eukaryota > Metazoa > Arthropoda > Arachnida > Araneae > Lycosidae > Pardosa > Pardosa pseudoannulata. The sequence continues at coordinate 19,778,647 of CM063505.1, forward strand.
AAGATTGTAATAAAGTGAGAAGAGGTGGTTATACAAATGACAGATACACTACAATTGCAGCCAAAATAAGAAAAGTGTTTTAACTCTTATTTTCATCTTTATTTTTACACAAGAGTGTGGCATAACTTTTTTAAAGTGGTTAACTTAGAATGGTATCGATGCTTGGTACAGTGCAGTCGATAGGTTTTGAAATAACGCAACAAAATTTAAATATAAAAAAACATTGAACTTTTTTACCAGTCCAACTTTTGCACTCCCTCTTCCGTCAAAACGTTTTACATTTGCTTATATAGTCAAGGCAATAAGGGGGCGAGATAGTCAAGGAGGCGCAAATGAGCCATCGAATCATAGTGTTAAGATTAATCACATGATAAACCTTCAGTAGTAAAACTAAGTTACGTAAAGGCCTTACAATAGTTGAGCTAAGCAGAAAATTAGTTTGGTGTTCTGGAAATCAACAAAGGTTACACAATTAATATAAAAAAAGAAGACATCAATATTTGCATGTTTATGGATACAATCATCCAAACTGTATGTTAAAATATTATTATAATTAATTTGGTTAGTTTGTTATATATATATATATATATATATATATATATATATATATATATATATATGTATGTATGTATATATATGTGTGTGTGTGTTGTTTGGTTTGGTTTGATTTGGAGTGCTACGGTCTACTTTTTGCAACACGGGGGCTAATGAGAGTGGGACCTACAGTTTAAAGCCGATTTCGAATGGCTACGAACATCCATGCCACAGTGAGATTCGAACCCACGAACTCCAGTAACGAAGGTCAGCACCCTAACCGGTCGACCATCGTTCGGCGTGTGTGTGTGTGTGTGTGTGTGTGTGTTCCCTCCTGACACTACGGCAAATATCTACGGATAAATTACAACAAAAAATTATATCGAGGACAAAGGGTGTATTATTAATGAGATATTATTTTTAAAAATTTGGTTAAAGTATTTTGGTTAAAAAACTCTGCATAAAATATTAGTTACCTTCCCACTCTCTTCCCAATATTAGAGGTACTTAAGGATATTTTTCTAGTAATATTATACGTTTCTTTATTTGTATGTTTACGATATGGAGGACTTGCGGAAATGTTTTTCCCCTCGCATGTTTATTACAATTGATTGAAATATTGCGTGTGCATAAACAAAAATTTAACTGTACGAAAAGATTTCACCATGTCAGGTGTACTAGTTTACCATTATGAATTCCGAATAATGACAGTCTAATGAGTTATTGAGGTCTTCCTATCCTGAAACCTAATAACATAAGAGTAATTTAAGTCTGTAGATTACAGAAGAGCTAGGTAGTATATTGCATGAAGTACTAAATTTTTAGGATTTCGAAATTTAAATGAAATTAGTATGAATTTTTAATATATACTACAGGTTTAGAAAATTTATCACTAGACAATATTATGGAGTTAACATTAAAATAATGGATATATGAGCACTATATATAATAATAAAATATATAATACGTATGTAAATATATGTGTGTTTGTATATATGAATATATATATGTAATATTAAAATCCCTTAATTACATATTTTAATATTAATTTAATAACTTTTGTTCATAAAGTACGTTGGGGGTTTGCGTGGTAATTCGGTTTTCCCCTCTAGGCAGGCTATAGACTTAATTCAGCCTCTGTCTGTACCACTTTAGCCAAAAGTTAGTAAGCTCTCTTTAAACATTGGCATTTTTTTATCACGTGATCAATTGTACTTAGGGATTATTCGTAGTCTTTTTACCAGACAAATCCCTACTTAAAAAGCGTGTGTGTGCAGGATGTTGTAAAAGTGCTTGCTTGTTGTATGAATTTCATGTATCTCATCAAAAATAAAATATGTTGTGATTTTGAATGAGTTTCGTCCATATTACATA
>CM063505.1:19788054-19825554 GCA_032207245.1 Pardosa pseudoannulata
TATATAAAGCGCATTCTTTAGACATTGTACTAAATATAAGTTTCTTCAAGAAAATATTAGACTCGTTGTATTTTCCATATTTCAGTATGTTATTTACATTATTTTAACCTATTTTTATTTGATATTAAGGTAGTTCATATTAAGTTCAAAACATTTTGAATTAAATAAAATTAAAATTATTATAATTCCCATTTTATTGATAAATGTGGGTATAAACAAATGCCATAAAAATGGAAAAATAAAGTATTAAAAGATAATATAAAATAAGTTTAATGCTATCATTCAAACTTATCTTTTAAAGTAAAGCGCGCTTACTGGACATCGAACAAAAATAGATTCACTAGGGAAATATTAGTCTTGTTATACTTCCTAAATTTCATTACATTATTTACATTATTTTATAATCCCAATTTTTATCTGTCAATACTACTGAATATATTATTCTTACTTTAAATTTATATGAATAAAATCATTAACAACCATAAACCATAATAGTGATATCATAAAATGAAATTACTTCTAAAAGTATTACCATTTAGGAAGTAATTTAGTTTAATGGTATCACTAATTGACTATACACTTGACAAAATAATACGAAAAGAAAATTTTATATTGCATAAATTACAAAATATAAAACTACTACCTAGATAAAAGAAATATACTATACAAGACATGTATACTTAGTTAAAATAAAATTAGAGGTAAATCCAACTTTAGCTCAGAAACGAAGAAAAAACCTTTTATATAAAGATAACATAAAGTGATATTTCAGTTTTGTTCTACTGTTGAAGCAGCTATAGCAGATAAAAGCTAAAAATATTTCAGTGATGATCAAAAGCATTGCTAGGTAAGGTCATACATATGTTTTTACTTTCGGAATAATTACCCACTAAATAGGCTTACAGACAACAAAATCCGAAAAGCAGGTGGTGAAACTTAATTAGCAAGAAACTAATTGAATATACAGGTAAAAATAGAAATATTCTGTTTAATAAATGTACCTGATTTTTTACAGCTTATATTGTGTCGATGCTAGGATGTTTTACCTGTAATCCCAGCATACCCAGCGTTCTACATTCTTTTCTTATGTTGTAATCGAAGAAACCACAATGAATATAATGAAGTTTGAGTGAAGTTCCTCTTTAGAACTGGTACAAGTCAGTTTTAAACATTGTCCTGCTTATTAATTACAAGATATTACAAACATGTAAGTTTTGCTTAAAATTTAGTACCTGTGTTTGACTTTGATAGGTGCTAACAGTATAAAATAATTATTTCTAATTAAGTATTTATTTTGTTCATTAAACTAGTAATTGTTACTAAATGTGTATGTAATTACGTTATATATACATATACTTTTAGTTACATATATTTAAATTTTTTATCCTTATAAGTCAGCAAATTACCCAGTCGTGCTGAAAAATGACGCTCAATTTAAAGACAGCAATTACTTCCATTTTTCTAAGGAATGACGTTATTAACTTGCAATTCGGACTGCAACACTGTTAGGCAACACTGTTACTGATAGCTGCCAACCAAAACGACTGACCTAAAATACCCTTGTTACTTAGCATGGATTTTGTTCTAGGATGATACAGTTTACGTTTTTCTGTGGCAAATATGGTGGAAGAAAGATATACGGGCGATGTTGTCCAAAACTTCAGATATGATGGAGTAAAACTTTTTTTTTAAACTGTGGCATCGATTGCTGGTTTGAGTTTTGGCACCAGTTTCATAAAAACTTGAAACTGGATTAAACTGCTAAGTTTAGCCCAGGAAAAAGTAATAAAGGATGATATTATTGCGTAAACTCGTAATTCTGTAATCAAATAAAAGGTGGTATTACATCTGTAAATTACATATCTAAAATATAGTCATTTTTATATGCTCATATTTTATTCATATAATACTTTCATATGTACACATACGTACATACACACATATACACAAATATAAATGCATATTATATATGCATCCTCAAATTGAATACGTATATTCACATATATATCTATCTATAAATACACCCACATATATATATATATATATATATATACACACATATACACCCACACATACATATACATAAAATATAAATGCATGCTCAAGTTACGCTCTCTCTCTCTCACTCACTCACTCACTCATTCACTCACTCACTCACTCACACACACACACACACACACACACACACACACGCACGCACGCGTAAGTAAGTAAGTAAACATGTTATTTATGATTAAGTTTAATGCATACAAACAGATACATACACATATATATGTATATGTGCGAATTTTATGAATAAATAAATACATATATGCATCTTAGGAGTTTAGATTTTTTGACGAATATCAATATTATCTAAATTCTGGAATCTACAAAAACAATGGTTTATTCAAAGGAGTTTTATGGTATGTGAGAACTTCAGGGTCACTAATGTAATAATTAACATTATTAATGTAATGTTTAACATTATTCCCTCACTTTATTTGATATAACACAGTTTATTTAACAAGACGCGTTAATAACTTTTTCAATTTACTGCCTTATAAGCTGAGCATAAACTGACTTCGTTTTGTTTACATCGTGCCCGTACACTGACTGCACGAACCAGTTTCAATCTCCTTCATTACGTCATCCATCGTGACCACATGGAAAACACATGGATTATTTGTTTACGAAAAACCTTACAAAACTTACCTTCACCACAAGCAGGTACTCTCTAATTTAGCATTTTTACAAGCAGAAATTATTTCAAAACAAGCTGACGTGATAAACCACCCCGTACTCCGGTAAAAGTGGTGCTCAGGTCCCGAACAAATTCGGATCCTCTTTAAAATGGAAATAAAGAATCGGAGAAAATATCAACGTCGATGGGATAGCTGGGTTGAAAAGAGAAACGGGGAAATCCGTGTTCAATTACCGGTTTTGGCAGTCGCTCGTTATACCCTATTTAATAAACAGGACCATTCTTCGGGGGAGAAACTAGAAAATTAAAATTTGGGGATAAAAATAGAAAATTAGGCTTAGGATAATTCAAAACACAGCATCAAAAACAATCTATTTAGCTTTCGCTTTAGGTTTTAGATTTTTACTCAAGGGACGTTAGAAAGTGTTTATGTAAGTTATTAAATACAGTTGTGAAAATTCGTAAACATCTACATTGTAGTATAACTCACTTCGTTCAATAATGTATAAATAAAATATAAATTAAAAATAAATTAATATATAAATAAAAAATGTATAAATTAAGGAATAAATTAAATATTAATTAACCCCTTAATAAACAGTCCTTTTGGAAAAAAACCTACCAAAATAAATCATTTTTTTAAATGTAAAAAACACAATTTAGAACGTTGTATTGCCAAAAAAATTACAAAAATACAAAAATAATAAAAATTGTTGTTGCAATTTTGGATTTTCATAACATTGAAGAAAATAGCCGAATATTGTAATATTACACGCGCATCGACTTTTTTTAATCTTTCTTTTCGCATTTCCATTTCAGCATAAACATTATCAGTAAAAATACTTTATACTTTTAAAACATAATAAAAATAGTAGTATTTATAAAATTAATCTAAATTTTCTTTCGTGTGATATATTTCGAAACAAGGTACAGCACATAGTTCAACATAGCAACTGTTACACACGTAACGACTCTCTTTTCCTTTTGCTATCTTTTTTTTTTTTTGGCACAACACACAGCGCAATATCTACAAAAGTACAAAGCCGCTCGTATTATCTAGAGTGTGCTCAGTTAAGTCAGTTTAGAGGGCTCGAGTTAACTCGAGTGTGCTCAAGAAGTTAATTATAATTGTTATTGTCAAATATATTGTCAAATTATATTGTCAAAGTAGGTACACTTGCCTTTATAACATTTACTATTAAGCCACATATATTTGTTGGCTATTATATTAAGAGAGCAACATATAAGCTGGATCACCATTTCTTTTCTGCCTAGTTAAAACATTAGTGGGGAATGTTTTTAATAACACATTTGTCTGTTAAACATTCAGACATTAATACTGCAATTTTTAACCTTATTCCCTCACTTCATTTGATATAATACATTTACTTGACGTGTAAAAATCTTTTCAGATTTACTGCAATAAAAGCTGAGCATAAACTATGTGCATTTTGTTTACATCGTGGCCGTACATTGACTGCTGTAACCAGTTTGATATTAGGTTTGGTTTGGAGAGCTACAGTCTACTTTTTGTAACACGAGGGCTAATGAGACCGGGACCTACAGCTTAAAGCCGATTCCGAACGGCTACAAACATTCATGCCACTGTGGGATTCGAACACACGAACTCCAGTACCGAAGGCCAGCACCCTAACCAATCGGCCATCATTCGGCCTAACCATTTTGAGCATCCTCCGTATGGAAAGACATGGGATATTTGTTGACCCAAAACCTTACAAAACGTACCTTAAATACAAGCAAGCAAGTGCGGTTTAATTTGGCATTTACACAAGCAGAAATTATTAAATGTACACAGCAGAACTTTGGCCAGTCCGATGCTCGAATTAAATTATACTTAACTCTGTTTACTTAAATTATTAGATTACAGTTATTAATCTTTGTAAGCATACAAGTTAAATTTTAACTAAATTATATTAACAGTTTAAAATCATATAATTAAAAAAATATGGATTTGAAATATTTTGTTAGTTTTTAAAACGTATCTAGCACTTTGGCTTTGAATTCTTCTTTTAATTCCGCTTTATTATTACACAACGTGTTGTAATAAAGGGGACAAAAGAATGTCAAAATTAAAAATAAATACAGAGTAAAAAGGAAAGGAAATTATTAATTCAAACTTAAACTTTAAATCATTTTTATTACAGAAAAGCTTTATTTTATACATTTATAATCATATTTTTAAACAAAAATGAATAATTACTAGACTGTTGCTGCTGCATTTATAATGAGATTTTTCATACTGTAATTTTAAAGGCAAGCTTAATCATTTGTGAGTGTTTTAGTTTGATAGTAACATGTAATCTATAGGTAAATTAAAAAAAAAACACAAATGTATTTGTAATCAAATAAAAACAACTGAGTTAAAACTTTTTACACCATGTGTTTTGTGACAATAGAAAACTATTTTGTATCTATTTTACTTTTAATGGCTTTGCTGATAAATAAAACTTTAATTAAATTTTCATCGTAAATTTTTGGTTGTGTTTTTATTGTATTAGAATTTAGAGTTATCAGACTGAAATTTGAAATAAATCTTTATTAATCAATGTCTAAAGAGTTTTATCATTAGTGTCTTATTATTAGTGATTACTTTAATATATACAGATGAGTCAATAAAATAATTTGAAATTTAAAGTAAGAAATTCAGAAAGTGGACTTGATTGATTAATCAAGTAAAGCATTTAATATCATCTCAGTATAAGGGTACCAATCAACAACATTTTTTAAAGTATTTTTAAGGAAGAGGCATTATTGTAATTTCATAGTATATCCACCATCATCACGTTCACATAAAATACGCCCATTTTCAGTTATAAGATACTTTTTTGATCCTAGAATGAAATATAGTTTTTAAAATAAGAATATACAGAACATATGAAGAAAACATAAGTAATTACTATCAAAATATCCCTTTTTCTAAAATTTTTATTTTCGCATTTAAAATTACGGTAAATATAAAACATTTTTTATATTCGTGAATATCAAAAATTTAATTATATAATATTTTAATTTAATTTACATTACTTTTATTTACATTCATTTTAAATACTATTAGGTCAATTGCTTATATATTTCAAAGAAATACAACGCTTAGATAATCACCTGGAGTGTTTCAAATATTATAATTCAGTGAACAATTTAAAGTTGAATAAACCTTAAACATTATCAGTAAAAATTATATTACATATTGATATTCTAACTATATTTATTTAGAGAAAATGAAATATTTTTAATTTCCTCCTTAACTCTTTGCACTTGAGGCATTTTTCACTAGGATTATATAGCTACTCCAGACTTTTCTCGGCGTTATTGATGAATCTCTTGCCCCTACCTTAAAACTATTGCGTTTGCAAAATATGTATTTTATATATTAACATTTTATATATCTTTACACGTTTTACAAGATTTTAATATATTAATTTCTATAATGCTGTTTTGTCGTAAATTTTACGAAACAACTGGCGAGATACATGCCTAGTTAGTCTTGAAATAAAATCGCAATAATACATTGTCAGACACGTATGGCCAACTTATCATTGAGAACTAAATTCACAATTTTTCTTAAATCAATTTTTAAAGATATGGAACTTTCCATTTAGTCTGATGTTCGAAACCGAAAGTTATCTCGAGATAACTTTATTGCTAAGTTTCATGCATATTAACACTAGATTTACGGACCGAGCCAATTTGACTCCTTGAATATATGATCACTATATATATATAAAACTTTAATATCACTTTTCAAAAGCATACGTTGTTCTTAGTTAAGTAATAAAATATGTGTAAACTTTCATTCCTCTTCCCCATAGACCCCTTCATTTTGCATTATCAAATGTGGTATACCTATTTTCACGGTTGTGAGCCAATTTGACTCATAGAATGTATATGAAAATAAAGAAATATAGTAATAAATATACTATAAAGTAAATATAAAGTATATAAATATAGTATAAAGTAAATATAGAGAAGAAGTCGACAACACATCCATTCCAATGACCGAAATTCATGCTACTGACGCACGGAAGAATTGTCAAGTTCAGCAATCAGGCAAAAGAAACCGATGTAGAATCCATTGTGCTAAATGTAATAGAAATGTTTGCGGAAAATTTGTTTCAAAATTAGATTTTATATGTAAAAAACGTTTTCCATGAAGTTTTGATAATAAACATTTCATTTAAATTAATTTGGAACTATTTTCTTTGCAAAAAACTTCAATGTTCTTGTATGAGTCAAATTGGCTCACTTCAGTAAAAATAGGTATATTATCAACATCCGTAAATCTAGTGTTAAAACAAAAACTATTGTAACTATTGCGTACGATTGTAACTATTACGTAACGATTGTAACTATTCATTTGCTACTACTGTCAGGTTCCAACTACGTCGAGAACTAACTACTACGTCAAGATTCCAAACTGGGTCACCGCTGACCTGTCTGAAATAAGACATCTCCAGTGATATACACTCAAAAGATAATCGTCATTGGATTAGAAACAATTCGAACACTAAGTCATAAAAGACTCAATCATGGCTAGCCATGGTCTAACATAGCACAGTCCTTAATTGTGGACTAAATTGAGATGATAATAAGTGCTTTCTACTTTTTTAAGAAATGTCATTTTGCTTTTCTTAAAGTTCTACCTTAAGAACTTATTGTCTTTTTCTCATGTAAACAGCCTACCCTAACATATAAAAAACTGGGAATTGTCTATAACTGAAAAGATTGTATGATATTAACAGTGGTAACACTGGATTTGGCTAATCTTAATGCCCTCAACTCTGTCAACTCGTAATTCTGGTACTCTGTCACAAGAGAGCTCACACATATGTCCTTGCGTGGGGGTTCCCAACATGTCCCCCTTCGATGCAACTACCAAGTATGTAGGAATATTACTTTAATACATTTATGCTGGACAATCCCCCAAAAAATTATTTTACAGAAAAGACACATAAATGCTGCGCAATGAATTTCTATGTCAAGAAAAGTAAAGAGAGCAATGTGCTGCTTGCGCTGAAGCACCGAATTATGATATAAAGGAGAGACAGCTCTCAAGTGCAAAATGTTTGCATTTTGGGTATTTTATAATTACTGAGACACAAAAATCGAATTGTCAGTCAAATTTAACACATATAAAAGTCTATGATCAATTTATTCAATAACGAATCATTTGAATTAATTTTTGTAAGAATCAAGCTCATCTTCGAGAAAAATATCTAAAAAACTAAAAACACAGAATTCAATTTACCTGCCCCTATACCCCACTTTCACCGATTATGACATACATATAGAATTAGACAAATTCAAAAAATTCTCGAATACAAAGTATATGCTTGTAGGAACTGTTTTTTCTTTCAATAAATTCAGCAAAACTTTTGATTCGAAATACGTTGAATTATTCATATGAAGTGATAAAATATATTACTGTTTAGATAAGCAGAACGTCTTTACTTTATCCCTCTAGTCCCCCTATGCAATTATGAATAAATTCAGACGGATCAAGAGACATAAAGACAAATGTCATTGTTATAAGGAAAAGCAAGTTTGCTGATATTTCATCTCCAGAAAATTAACTATTCATTTGAATAAGAAAAGGAAATGGTTTTCATATATTACTAATTTTTTTCGGCGAATCCCGCAAACTTATTTTAAAATAGAATTTCTTATGTATTACACTCAATAACTACGTACATACATTTTATTTAAATATCTTATTATTTAGCAAAAGAAATTGGGAACAGTTACTTTTGAACGCTTTCCAAAATTATGCATACATGAATTAAAAGAAATTTTCCTAACAGTATTAATCTGGAATAAATTCAAAGTACATTCGATTAATTTTTTTATTAATTAGTACAATAACTTATACATACACATATACATATACATACATACACACATATGCATATACATACATACACACATATGCATATACATACATACACATACATATACATACATACATACACATATACATATACATACATACATACACTTATATGCATACATATACATACATAAACACACATATACATACATACATAAGCACACGTATACATACACATATATATACATACATACACATACATACATACACACATATACATACATATATACATATACATACACATATACATACACACAGACATGCATACATATATATACACGCGTACACACACATACAAACACGCACACAAACACATATATACACATTTAGCTGCCACAAATCCACAATTGCTTGGGTGCAGTCGTAACAAAAAATATAGCCGAAAGAAAATTTTGAAAAGATTTTATTATATCATCATCTCCCGAAACCGCATAGGACAATTTATAGGTGTGTGAGCCAGCCAGAGTTTTTAATGGTTAAGCACATTAATGACGTGATGAAAGCAAAACTAATTATGTGAAGAGTTATATAAGTAGAGCAGGGATCGGTATAAATTAATTTTGGTGCTTTTGTTCTCGCTAACTCGATAAACATTACAAAAAAAACATTTCTTAATTTTGTCATAAAAGGACAGAATTATCAGAGTAATATGTAAAGATACACTTATAATTACATTGGTTAGTTTTAGGTTAAAAATATCATTACAAATAAGTGTGTGTAGGATGATGTGGAAATTCAAATAGTAGGAGGAATATATTCAGATATTTTATGTATGTCTTACCAATAATATAAAATGAAACAAATTGAACACATAACAGAGTAATAATTAAACTCGAACTGTCATTGCCAAAAGAATTTTATGTACCGAAACATAAAATTTTTTAGATACTTTACCTTTTGACAACGTCTAAAACATGACCATTTGAAAAAATTCCAAATAAGAATGAAAGGAATTATTTTCACACCCCAAAAGTCTAATTTGCAATTCCAAAAAGCAATGAGCTGGCGTTATTTATTTACGCAATATGTGCTTTCACAAGATCGACGACAAATTTTAGTTTTTTGCCCGTTATCTGTTTTTCAGTCTATAAATTTCTAAAGAAAACTGATATGAAAAATGAACATGAGAGTTTACTAATTTTTTGACTTTGTATTTGTCATCTCAATATAGAATTTCTGGAAAAAAATATGAATTTCTCCTCTAACTTCCCTACACATACACATAGAAATTTCCATTACTAAAAGAAAATAGTCTAATATTAACATCCCATATAATTATACAGTATTTTATGACCTAATCTGTATGTATGTATATATATATATATATATATATATATATATATATATATATATTTACACACATGCATACAACATCGCGTTCTCTATCTCTCTCTATCTATCTATCTATCTCTCTCTATCTCTCTCTATCTCACTCTTTATCTCTATATCTATCTATCTCTGTCTGTCTGTCTCTCTCTATCTCTCTTTCTGAAACTCTCTCTCTTTCTGTCACTCTCTCTTTCTGTCTCTCTCTCTCTCTCTCAATCTCTCCCTCTCAATCTCCCTCCATTCAATCTCCCTCAACTCAATATCTCCCTTTCTCAATCTCCCTCTCAATCTCTCTCTCAATACTTCAATCTCTCTCTCAATACTTCAATCTCTCTCTCTCTCAATCCCCCTCTCTCTCTCTATCTATCTATATATGTGTCTGTATATATACATATATGCATAAATCAATTGCCCTGAACTAGAGGCAACAAATCTACATTTTATGTTTGGATTTATTGTTATTTTAATGTTTAATATTGCTCTAAAATTTCAATATACATAACATGAATTTAAAATTTATAAAATGCAAGTACCGTATGTTACAAATTTGAAATTATTGTGATATAAACTGAATTTAGAAGAATGTTAAACATTAAAATGGCAATATCTAAAAATTTAGAATATTGAGTTTTAGAGTTTTCAAGCTTTCTACTTCTATATATAGGAATACTTTTGTATTAGGTAAGTGCACAACACGCATAATAAACTTCTACTGTTTAAAACCGATTTTTAACAACTACAAGCATCAGACTTAGAAGCAGAATTATGTATCACGGACATTAGTAACAAAAACAGCGTTATTGTTTTACAAACATCTCTTACTTTTTTTGTTGTACATACTGACAAAAAGTAAATACATTAACATAAAAACTAATCAGGAATTTGAACTCAAATTTTAATCACTATTGTGAGAAATATTTAAAAAAATATCTATTTTTTTTATCTCCACTTTTCTATTTTATTCGCTAATGTTAAGAGCGTTAGGAACAACATATAAAGTATGAAGATAATTATTAAAGTATTTTAATTAGCAAGTTTATGTTTATAAATGTGAACATAATAGAAAGTTTTCCAAAACTACGTTACTTAAATTATATCTACTATGCTGCTTTTCTTTTTTCTTTAGATGAAGAAATAATTCTTAATATTTAAGGAACACATTGTAGTATTTTATAGAGGAAACAATGTCTTTGTTTAAAATATTCCGCTTAAATGTATGTTATGAACGAAACGTTAAATATAATTTATTGAAATAATTATTCTGAGTTTTGGGAAAAAAACTATAAAATTAATGCTCTGAGAATTGGAAAAGAGCCAGATAAAAATGTATTCTTTCTCAAAAGGAAAATTATGGTATGTTTTCTTAACGCTCATGAGAATAACATACAAAACTATCATATTAATTCCTTTCAATTTAATGGTTCGTAAATCAGAAGAGAGACTGCATTTCATAACGAGTTTTGTAAGATAAATAATAATTAATAAGATAATATTGTAGGGTTAATTAGTAAAATATTTAAAATATTAATTCACTAAATGTACACAATATATTTCCCGCTTAATTTAAAATTTATATTAGTATATGATGAATCTAACAATATATGGACTACTATATAATTAATTAAAAGTAATGAATATATAAAATTAGTTTAAAATAATATCTTCATTGCTGAATTTAATAATTACATTATTATATTACTATTCTAACAGTTTTTGGACGATTATACAATCTTTAATAAAAATTAATGAAACAAAACTGTATCATAAAACTTTAATAAACTTCTAGTTAAAAAAAATGTATATTTGTAGTTTATATAAAAAGTAAGTAGTTGTAGTTTGTATAATTAATCAATTAATCATTCTTAATTCAATTAAAATGTAAATAGGTACTATTAACAAGGGATTAGTAAACAAATTGTGAGGTCTCCCCCTTCAACTTGCATTAATAAAGCAATCCCTAGATATATATGTGGGGGGTGTAATGTTTCTAACATTCCATAACTATTGCTGTATACATTCATGTCGAAATTAGGGATGTGAGCCCCGGTGGATGACTTCAGACCCAAATGAAAATCAGGAATTCATTGTGGAAGATTACAAATCCCACATTAACCCTCTCCGCTAATAATTGTTAATAAACTTATATTCATCTGCAATTTGCAGCATTCGGCGATGATTTAACATTTTTATTACTACTTTTATGTATAGTAGTTGTTCTAAAACTATATTAGAAAACTTACTTACCCAGATCGAAGGCTGGGTGCGAAGCAGAAAGTATTTATATTAGTATTTGATGATTCTAAGAATATATGGACTACTATACAATTAATAATTAAAAGTAATGAATATATTAAAAGTATAAAATAATATCTTCATTGCTGAATTTAATAATTACATTATTATATTACTATCCTAACAATTTTTGGACGATTATACAATCTTTAATTAAAATTAATGAAACAAAACTGTATCATAAAACTTTGATAAACTTCTAGTCAACAAAATATATATTTGTAATTTATATAAATATTTATATTAGAATACAAATAGTGTAAGCAATGTACTAATGGTGCAGAAAGATTATTTACAATAAATATTTTTATTGGGTGTAATAAGGATGGAATTACTCTTTATTAAAGTATAGGTTTATCACATAAAAACATTGTGTAAAATAAAATAAAATGGAACCAGTAGATTTAAAGATTAATGTATAATGTAAACAATTTATCAATAATGCAGAATAGGTATTTACAGTAACTCTACTTTCGGGTCGTGATAGAGTTTTACTCTTAATTAAATAATGAGTTTTAAGCACACTAAAAATATTGTGTAAAATAAAAAGACATCATTAGATTTAAAGAATAATGGATAGCAAAATCAATTATAAATAATGCATAATAAGTATTTACAATAACCATTTATTGTAATGTAACTGGTGGTAAAATAAAGAGTCATGCTCTTGATAAGCCTATATTTTTAACATAATAAACACTTTGCGTAGAATAAAATGGCAGATTTTTAAAAATAGTAAAGAATAGATAAAAATACTGCAGAATTGCAAAGAGATACCAAATCAAAGTAATTAATAAATATTGCAATGGTGTTTTGAAAAATCTCTAATAACTGACTTAAAGTTAAAGTTATATAGTAAAATTAATGAATTTCCAAATAGCAAATATTAAAACTATGTTCTGTTTGCCTTAAAACTGATTCGCAATTTGAATTTTGTAAATTTGTAACTTATTTAAACTTGACCTGTTTAACTTGAATTGGACTGCGAAATTCATACCATAAATAAAGGCAAAAATTATTTTCTAATAAATCTCCCATTTTCTGAAAGAAAGAGTTTTCGTTATGAGTGAAGTAGTGAAGAGGAATATTTTTTCTTAAGAAAGAGATGCGTAAAAGATAATAAAAGTTGAGCATAATTTTTTACTAGGAAAGGGATCAAC
Source organism: Pardosa pseudoannulata (assembly GCA_032207245.1). Taxonomy (NCBI): domain Eukaryota; kingdom Metazoa; phylum Arthropoda; class Arachnida; order Araneae; family Lycosidae; genus Pardosa; species Pardosa pseudoannulata. Next base: position 19,801,424 of record CM063505.1, read on the forward strand.
TGGACTATATTCCCAAAAGGAAGGTTTTAGAAATATCTTATCTTCAAAAGGCAGCAGTCTCCAAGCCAGCTGTTTTGGTCATGAGAGAGTCATTTTCAGCTTATTATTTTTGAATTTAAGGAGACTAGGGGCATTGAATTTCAATTTTTAACGACTCTTTTACTATGTGAATATATAATGTCACTTGAAACGCATAAGATTAAAAAACTATTTAAAATATTTTTGATAAAATACCAGATCATTTAATAAAACTTAAAACGTCTAACAATATTACTCAAATGAATATGAATATGATTTTTGAGGTTTACTGATTGAAAAAAAAACAATATACTAAATTTCCCATTTATATATTCTATATTTATAATCTATATTATATTACACATTACACGATATACAATATAATATTGATTATTTGAAATATGCTCTCTGTGATTTAGCTGTAGTATAGATGTGGTGTGATAACTTTCAAAGAAAAAGCTATTTAGAATTGTAATAAATATCAGTGGTTGACAGACCTGAAATATACTTAACTGGGTAGGGAATTATTGAAATGATTTGAGGTAAAAAATAATTGAAATTATTAATAATTCATTAATTCTTTATCAGCCACCTGTACCCTTCCATAGTATATAATAAAGTTAGGAATATTTAAAAAAACATTCTGAAGTAGAAGAAAGAATCGATAGAGTGTATATTACTAAAATATTTACAAATATATTGGTAATTTTACTGTTTAAAAAGCACTGAATAAAACGATAGTTTTATAATCTACAACCTACATGCGCTGCAGTTTATATAAAAATATACTAGTCTAATTATATTACACACCATAAAATGTTGGTATTCTTTAAAATGCTCTAGTTCTTTAAAGATTAGTTACCTTAAACATTATTTATGTTTGAGAATTTCAAATTTTTCTATTACTATTTATTGTAATTCCAAATTTAAGGGAAAACATACACATTAATTTTGCATTTTTAAAATCTTAGGACATTTTTGACTCAAACACAGACAATTAACACAAACCAAATTGAAAGAGTTTAATTAGAATCTGTAAAATTATACAATTCTTGCATTTAATACCATAGCTTTTAAGGAAACTAAAGAAACTTTTAATACATTTTTCTAAAAATGGTGTGTTTCAAATTACATGCACTGTAAATAAAAAACTATTGCATATATTGATTTCAAATTTTTACAGTAAACATATTATAGAACTACGATAGAACTTTACCTACTTTTTAGTTGTTTTTATTCCAATTAATGTTTATAGTATTTAAAATGGAATTTTTTAACATTTCTGCTTTTTTTTAAACTCAATCCCCTGGCATAGTATTTCTTTAATGTTTTAAAACTTTAAAAAGTAAGTAATTAAGCTAATAATTGTTTACAAATAGCAAAACTGTACATAAAACTCTGTGTTTTACTGTGTTACACAGTGTGTCAAAAAATTAATTTGTTTTAAAACAAGCCTTCATTTTTCATTTTATATAAAGAGTTTTTATTGTTTAGACATAAAATTCAGAAAAAAACTATTTATTTTTCTCTCACTAAATAAAATAAAAATAGAGAACAAATGCTGTTAATCAAATGTATTTACTATACATTTAAAAAAGATTTGTATAGACGAAAAATAAGAAAAAAATCTTACATTTCCAGTTTTTTTAAAAAGTTAATAGTTGAAGTGATAGTTTTAAAAATGTTAAGATAGTTCTTAAAATAGTTTTAAAAATCTTTTTAAAATTAAAATTTTACTCGAAAAGAAAAAAAAGTATATTTTATTCACATACTAAAATTTTTATTTAAATAAAACATTACATGAAGTAGAAAATAATCATGTTTATATTCAATATGGAATTGAAAAGAAAGCACGATAATCAAATTATTTTTCAGTGAGTAGTAACACGAAAGACACGGAAATTAATTCAGTGAATACAATGAAAACATAAAAATCGATTAAATAATTTTTATTAACAGCTTAATATTCATTTTCTAAGCACACTTCATTACAAGAGGCACTTTAAGTCAAGATTATTTCATTTCTCTCTCTCAGTGTTTCTCTATGAATTTATGTTGAAGTATAGGTGGAATTATACGAAGAATCTGAATACATCGAAACCTGAAAAGTCCTTTTGAAAACTGTCGTTTTGTAATTTGAATATGCATCTCGAGACATTCAAAATTAAATATTGGATAATTTTCTTATTAAAATTAAACATTGGGATATATGAGTATTTCAATATGTTTAAAATGCTATTTAATCTATGTTTTCTAATCCACTGGAATATAAATAAAAATGTGATGTGTGCACTACATGGATTTCTTTTACGCGTATTAAATATACAAATTTTTTACATGTACATTAATTTACACTTCTTTTAGGGACTATAGCACCTTTAAGCAACTTTAAATGGAAATTATTTTTTTTAACTTTCTGCCTTATATCTCTTTTTAATTATTATAACAAATACAAGAGATTTTCTGCATTCGAGCTCTCTTTTTTTATTAGTTTTGCTAAATTTACTTTGTTTCTTAAAATTCAGAGCTTTTTACATAAAGTGAAAAGTGAGAACTTGTTTTTTAATTATTATAATAAATATATGCGATTTTCAGCATTTTATACCTTTTTTTTTAGTTTTGCTAAATTTACTTTGTTTCTTAAAAATCAAAGCTTTTTACATAAAGTGAAAAGCAAGAGCTTGTTTTTTAGTTATTATAATAAATATATAAGATTTTCAGCATTTTATATATATTTTTTTATTAGTTTAGCTAAATTTACTTTGTTTCTTAAAAATCAGAGCTTTTTACATAAAGTGAAAAGTGAGAACTTGTTTTTTAATTATTATAATAAATACATGTGATTTTCTGCATTCGAGCTTTCTTTTTTTATCAGTTTTGCTGAATTTACTTTGTTTCTTAGAAATCAGAGCTTTTTACATAAAGTGAAAACCGAGAGCATGTTTTTTTAATTATTATAATAAATACGTGAGATTTTAAGCATTTTATAACTTTTTTTATTAGTTTTCTTAAATTTACTTTGTTTTTTAAAAATCAGAGCTTTTTATATAAAGTGAAAAGAAAGAAAGAGCTTGTTTTTTAATTATAATAAATACATGCGATTTTTTGCATTTTATACCTTTCTTTCATTAATTTTGCTAAATTTACTTTGCTTTTTAGAAATCAGAGTTTCTTACATAAAGTGAAAAGCGAGAGCTTGTTTTTTAATTATTATAATAAATACATGAGATTTTCAGCATTTCATCTCTTTCTTTACTTAGTTTTCCTGAAATCATTTTGTTTCTTAAAAATCAGAGCTTTTTACATAAAGTGAAAAGTGAGAGCTTGATTTAAACATTTACGTAATTTTCTTACACACTGCGGGGATAACTACAACAACAAAAAGTGAGCTTCATTAATAATTTTCGCTTTTTTGTAAACAATTATTAAGTATAATTTTTCACCTATTTAAATTTTTAAAAAAATACGAGTTATGTAACACCAAGGGGTTGAAATTTTAAAAAACCTAAGATAATATTTAAATAGTCTATTTCTAATACTAGAAATACTAAATTAAACAAACAACAGCGAATAAAGTAGATAAAGTTTCATCGTCGGTGTATAATGTATTTACTGTGAAAATCTGAAATCAATGTGTGCAATAGTTTTTATTATTTACAGTGCGAGCAAGTTTTAAAAACAATATTTTTAATAAATGCATTTAAATTTTATACTTTCTTTGATAGCTATGATATTAAATGCTAAGATTGTATAATGTACAGGATCAGAAATGTCAAATGATTTTAAAGTATAAACATAAAAACCGAATTTGTGGAGGTTTAAAATTAATGGGTCCCCTTAATGTGAAATATGATCTCTAATAAACTGGACAGTTATTTGCTAAGCCATTAATTTTCAATACCCTCCAAATTTTATACGATATTACCTGAACATTTGTACATTTGATAAAATGCTGATTTTTGTATACCATGGAATTGTATAAATTCCACAATGAGTAAAATGGGTTTCAACTATGAGTAATACATATTAGATCAGGGAATTCAACTGAGGTACAGTCATTTGTCGGAAACCAATACAATTAATATAAACTACATTGAAAGATTTTGTTACACACATCACAGATTGTTATAAAAATGCTGATATATTACTACATGTTACAGCATTCTTAAATACAAAAATTCCATTTTCTAAGAATAATTAATTTTGAGATATGCCCTGAAGCGTTAACACTAAAACATCCGTTGATGTTATTTCGACTTCTACGGGTATTGTTTTATAAAATATTTTAATTCTCTCTCTCTCTGTCTTCCACTCTGTTTCTCTCTCTATCTCTCTGTCTCTCTGTCTCTATCTTTCTCTCTATCTCTCTGTCTCTATCTTTCTCTCTCTCTTCCTCTGTCTCTCTCTCACTCTCTGTCTCTCTGTCTCTATCTTTCTCTCTATCTCTCTGTCTATCTTTCTATCTCTATGTCTCTATCTTTCTCTCTCTATCTCTCTGTCTCTATCTTTCTCTCTCTGTATCTCTCTGTCTCTATCTTTCTCTCTCTCTATCTCTCTGTCTCTCTCTATCTTTCTCTCACTATCTCTCTGTCTCTATCTTTCTCTCTCTCTATCTTTCTCTCTCTATCTCTCTGTCTCTATCTTTCTCTCTCTCTATCTCTCTGTCTCTATCTTAATCTCTCTCTATCTCTCTATCTCTCTCTGTCTCTGTCTCTCTCTCACACATATATATAAAGGGCAGCCCAAATGAAAGAAAATCCACACTAGCTCGGGTGCAGTCGTAAGATAAAACATAGCCAAGACAGAACACTAAGAGTTTTGAAAAGGAGAATTTCAATTTATAAGAGCATCATCTTCCGAAGGCTTCCGGGATAAACAAATATAGTACATCACAATTTATAGTGCAGTGAGCCAACCAATCAGTGTTCTTAATGATTAATCACATTGGAACGCTTGATGACGTAGAGGAAGCGAAACTAATCATATAAAGTGTTATACAAACGATCAGGGGGTCAGCAAGAATTAATTTTAGTCTTTTCGTACTCGCCAACTCGATAGATAGAATAAAAGATAGTCGCCAATTTTTTCTATAAAAGGATAAAATCGACGAAAAATTATTTTAAGATACTTATAATTACCTTGGTTAGTTCTTTAGGTTAAAATACTCTCTCTCTTTCTCACTCTCTCTGTCCATCACTCTCTTTCCCTTCTCTCCCCCTTCCTCCCTCTCTCTCCCCCCTCTCTCTCTCTCTCTCGTTCTCTCTCTCTCTCTCTCTCTCACACACACACACACACACACACACACACACACACACACACACATATATATATATATATATATGAGAGACGGTATTGGGTTAAACTTTCAAATCAGAGACTTTAACCCTATACCGTCATGCATAGTCGAAATGGGTTTTTCCGATGAAATATAAAGAACCAGAATTTTCGCGATTTCAATACTTTCTTTATTTCGTAAAAGGTTTCGAGTAGAAAGGTTTATAAGAATGCAAATAAATCATATTTGTTCACGATTCATTAAAAAATAGTTCAGAAATAAGTAAAAATAACGGTTTGAGTAACATTAGACAGAAATATCCATTAAGAAGATATTTGGTAAATGAAGCATACACTTTACCTCTAAATATATCATATTTGATTAAAAACCGATAAATGTCTAGACATTATTAATATTTGAAAGATTTTCCTGCTTTATTTTAGTTGGTTTTTAAGAGAAAAATAAAGAATATGTTTATATTTTTCTTTGAAGATAAATTATAGGGCGACTTTAAAATTAACCCTTGTTCCGAATCTTAATCTGAAAACAATTATAACGGGATGGCAGTATGAACTGTATTCTCTGAATATTTCGTAATATATAACTATATTTAAAGTAGATGAGTAGATGATTTCTGAGTAGATAACTTCTAAGTAGATGAGACAGTGCAGCTGTTCTTATGGCAGATTAAAAAACATTTTTGTTAGTATCTCCCTTCTGAGATTAGCCGAACGATGGCCGATTGGTTAGGGTGCTGGCCTTCGGTACCGGTGTTCGTGGGTTCGAATCCCACTGTGGCATGGATGTTCGTAGCCGTTCGGAATTTGGCTTTAAGCTGTAGGCCCCGGTCTCATTAGCCCTCGTGTTGCAAAAAGTAGACCGTAGCACTCCAAACCAAAACCAAAAACCCTTCTGAGATTAATTTGTTTTAATTCGATTAATTTGTAGAGAGTAAATTATTTTTGAATTAAAATAAAAATTTTACAGCTTTAACAATCTTATGGTTTAGGTACGTTTTTTCAAAACCATTAGGCATTTACCTATCTTCTAGTTAATTTGAGATATTAATGTAATACTTAAGTAAATGTGAGATAAACTATCTTTTCTTTTAAATGCAAAAACTATGCATTAAAAAATATTTAAAATTCATAAATTTCAGGTTTCTTTACATAGAGTTATGAATCTAAACATACAATCTTTAAATTTAATAAAATTTAAATTCCTTCAACGGCATAATATTTTAAGTCACTATACATTTGATGGTTGTAAAAATGTATGAAATTTGAGTCTAAATATATATATATTAAAGCGACAAAAAATTAAAGCTTTAGTTACGTTTTAATACTAAAAGTAAATGTGAGATAACCTTTTTTTATTTGAGATGTAAAAACAAAATATTTTTAAAAGCAAATAATATTTAAATTTCATAAATTTATTTCTTTTCGTGGAGTTGTGATTCCAAGAAAACTATTTTTATATCTAATAAAATATTACCTTCTAAAATTGTATAATAACCTGGAATTCTAAATCGGCTTTTAAAATTAAAGGAGAAGCTACGAATTTTATTTCGTTTTTGATGTTTTTATCATTTTATTTCACTTAACGTGAATATTTTAAAAGGTTCTCATTTTTAATAGCATGAGTGTGTCTCTGAATTTGAATTCGCTCGTATATTTTAAGAAGAGTTACAGTACTATGGCTATAAAAAGAAATTCTTTAGACGATTTCTAGTTTGAAATTTAAAAAAATATACATAACTTACTTTAGAGAAAATAAAACTATCATTATATCTAAATCAAGAATGCATCACTTCAGTTTTTTAATGTTTTAAATTTTAAAGATAAGGATTTTAAAAGTTCAATTTTACTACAGCATTGGTATCCATATTGTATGTATTACATTCCCATTTGATGAAACAAAGTCTCTATAAAGTTAAATTAAAATATAAAGCCACATTTTTATTTGTTTATCCTCTCCAGAAGTACTGAAATACTCTAATAATATCGTGATTGATGTAGCTCTAAAATCATTAGTGTATAACTTCTTGTTTGACTTCCATCCTATCGATTAAATGTTTTAGAATACTTTGTTTATAATATGTTAACATAAATTGAAAATTGTTATATTTTATTTATTATAGATGGTATAAACTGTAAAATAATCACGAAAATCCTTTAGACATATCTTAGTACTAAAAGGAAGTTACTAAACGTAAATTTGATTTCAGAGATTGCATAGCTCTAAAATCATTAGTATATAACTTCTTGTTTGACTTCAGTCCTATCGACTAAATGTTTTAGAAAATACTTTATTTATAGTATGTTAACATATATTGAAAATTGTTATATTTTATTCATTATTGATGTTATAAACTGTAAAATAATCACACAAATCCTTTAGACATATCTTATTGCTAAAAGTAAATTACTAAACGTAAATTTGATTTAAACTATCTCTTTGTTTAGTATATAAATTAATGCAATACAAGTAAAAATATTATAAGTTATATCTTTATACATAATACATATACATCTCATAAATGTTTAATTTCTACAGTTATATGATAATGTCCTAACATTTGAAATCGATTTTAGAATTCAGGAAATTATCTTTATATTCAAAGAAAAAAATTATCTCTCTAGATTTTATTGTTTTAAACTTAGTAGATAAAGATCTTAAAATTTCAATTTCACTTCAGCATCGTTATTCATATTGCGTGGAATACATTCGCATCTGATGAGGCACTAAATATCTTATAAGTTAAATTCAAATGAAAAGCTTCCTTTTTATTTACATATCCTATCCAATAGTAACTAAAAAACAGGCTACCAAAACTTGAGGAATTTACAGCTCTAATAATAGCACAATTGAGTGCTATATTCCTCCAAAATCATTATTATCCAATTTCCAATTAGAATAGATTAGTTAGTTTAGATTTCATTCCTATCGGTTTAATGTTTAGAATACTTTGTTTACGTTAAATTAACACAAATTGGAAGTTGTTTATTTCTTGTCTATGTGGTATATAGTAAAATTATCACGAAAATTCTTTAGATATTTTAGTAGTTAAAGTAAATCACTAAAAGTAAATTTGATTTAAACTATCTCTTTGTTTAATAAGTAAAAGAAAAATAAGCATTTTAAAATCTCAAAATTTCAATTTTTTTAAAATACAGAATTATATTTTAAAACACATTACTTTTAAATTTCATAGATTTTAATTTCTACAGTTGTAATAATGTCCTGATATTTGAAATCCATTTTGAAGCAGAGGAAATTATCCTTATATCCAATAAGAAAAATTCTCTCTTCAGAATTTAATGTTTTAAATTTTGAAATTAATGATTTTAAATATTTAATTTCCCTACAGCATCGTTATTCATATTGCCTAAATAAAATTCTCATTAGATGAGTGACTAAATCTGTTAAATGGTAGATTTACATAAAAAGCAACCATTTTATTTATATATTCTATCCAAGACTAATTTAAGGAAAATTATACAACAAAAAAGGGAAGAATTTACAGTTATATTCCAAACAGTTTTTCAAAACCTATTAGTGCATATAGTCTACTTAGATTTCAATTCTATCGAAATCTTTAATTATGTTAACATAACTTTGATAATGTTACAAAACTTGCATGTTTTATTCATTAGCCATGTGAAATACAGTAAAAAAAGTGCCAAAATCCTTTAGACATTTTAGTGCTAAAAGTAAATTACTAAAGGAAAATTTGATAGAACCTATCCCTTTGTTTGGTATGTAAAAAAAGAATTCATAGGAGCAAAACCTTTTTAAATTTTTCAAATTTTGAATTTATTTACGTAGTTAAATCTTTATACACACTTCTTTTAGATCTCATAAAGTTTTCATTTTAATTCCTAGTTATATAGAGATGTTGTGACATTTAAAATCAACTTTAAAAATTAAAAAGGTCAGAAATTTTATTTAGTTTACTTTGTTTTAATATATTCAGCAGTTAGTAAATTGTTCCCTTTCTAGTGCAAGAATAAGTCTGCGTATTTCAATTCACTCATGAATATACATGTGAAGTAACATCCAACTGCCTTCAGCCATAAAAGGGATCGCAATCTGATTGCCTACTTCAATCAATGTTCCTTTCTATAGTTTTTCTGTAGTTACATAAAAAATGGGACAAAGTAAAGCTTCTTTTACAAGCAGCTTCGTGCTTAAAATTTTATTTTCATTATTTGTAAAACACATTAGTATTTTCCTTTTCACAAATATTTTTTTCAATTTCATGAATTTAAAACTCAATTTTCATTCGATAAGATTTTTAATCAATTTATACATTTTCTGTATATTTAATTTATTAAACTAAAACTTTCTATTAAAAATACACAGAAGTTTCTAAAAAATAGCTTTATAGTTTAGCATTGATTTAAATGGATTGAGGACAGTAAATTGTTCTTTTCTATAAAATATTATATTTTCATCAAATGAATCTAAGAAATTTATCCTAATAATACTTGAATCTATTGATCATAGTACCATTATTTTGTTTTTATTACATAAAAAAATACAAATAAATTACAAGCATTTGTAAATTCTGAAAATATTTTCATTAACGAACACTTATGGTATTTTTTAAACCTTTTGCACAAATATTTTTATTTGAATTTCAATTTAAAAACTCATATTTTCATTCGATAAGTAATTTTTTAAATTAAACATTTTACATTGTATATCTCTGGATTTATTAAACTAAAACTTTCTATTAAAAATACACAGAAGTTTCTAAAAAATAGCTTTATAGTTTAGCATTGATTTAAATGGATTGAGGACAAACTTAATATTATTAAAAATATTACCTATTTTCATCTTAAAAGTATGATTATCTAAAGAAATTTATCCTAATAATACTTGAATCTATTGATCATAGTACCATTATTTTGTTTTTATTACCAGAACAGACAAAAAGAATTACAATACAATGCAAAATTATTAAGTTTTGTAATTAAGTTTCATTAAATATTTTATCTAAATGAAACAAAATTTTAATATCTAAAATTTTTATTGTTTTAATAGATTTGCTTAAAATGTCATTAAATATAAAATTAGGAATTATTAGCTATAATTTCTTTTTTTTAATTAGAAACTTAATAGGTTACTTTTGAAATTACATTCTATTTGCATTTGGAGTTATTAATCATTGATTGCTTAAAAAATATTGAAAAATATATAAAAGCATTCTCTTTACTCATAATATGACTAGTTTTACTTACAGGGTAACTTCTAGACACTATAATAAATATTGATAAAAATATATAAAAAAATAAAAAAAACTTATTGCAAAGTAATTTTTCTGCATACATATTCCATACCAGCTGTTTATAAAATAAAAATTTGTTTAATTAGGATTAAAATTGAATTTAATATCATTTGGAGTTATTAATCATTGTTTGTATAAAATCAGCTGTATTGAAATTTTTTCATATGCATTTTTTTTACTCTTAACACTAGTTTTAACTCATAGGATACCTTCTAGATCTTAAAATAAAAATTGATATAACCAATTCTAAAAATATAAAGAGAAAGGCGGTAGCAAAAACTTCTATCTGCACAAAAATTTTTATACTAGTTGTTTTTAAGTACAAACTTGATAGACTACGAGTGTTGCAATATAAATTATATTTCACTTATATTTTACAGTTATAAAATAAATATTCTATACAATTCATAGAGATAGAAGAGCATGAAATTAATTTAGATTTCTTCAGATATTCATAAAATAAAGAAATTCTATTGAAAAACCATTTAAAACTATTATTAATTAGATGTTCATAATATTTTGTAGAGTTAATATATATTCCAAGGAGATGAATATTAAAGTATTTTTTTATATTTTTATTCTTAGTTTTTTATTCAAAATTCAATGAAGTATAATATTTAATTTTCAGTCACGTTTCATTCTGCGCAATGATCACTGTCCCCTTAATAAATGTCAATTGATGACTTCGTTAATAACATACGTATGTGTAAAAACACATGGCTAGCTTTTTTTTAATCAGGGCAAAATCAATAAATCTATTAAGCTGTCATTAATAAAATGTAATTCTACCTGAATACATATCTAACCTTTGTCTAACATTTAAATAAAAAATAAAAGTTCAATAGTACTAGTTCGAGTAACATTATACTGGACATAACGATAAACGTTCGGGTCACCACAATTAGACCGTAATGTCCATGTTTTACTGTGTATTGATTTCCTTGTTTGAAGCTAGGCATAGCTAGATATTGATCAGTCACTTTTGTACATGTTTTATCTAAAGTTATGACAGAATTTTTGAAGGTATGTATTTCGTAAATCAGTTTAGTGCTAAAAGTAAATTGCTAAACGTAAATTGTAGTTGAATTATCTGGTTGATTAGTAAATAAAAAAGGAGGCATTCATAAAAGAAAAACATTTTAAAATTTCAAAATTTTTTTATAAAACGCCCTATCTTTATATCTCACAAAGTTTTAATTTATACAGTTTTATAGTAATGTCCTAATATTTGAAATAAACGTTAAAAATTAAAGAATTTAGAAATTCTATTTAGTTTATTTTTCGTTTTATTGTGTTTATCAGTGAATATGTTAAAATATTTTTCCATTTTTATGACAAAAATCTGTCTACCCATTTTAATCCACTCATGAAGATACGTGTAAAATAATATCTAAGTGCCTTCAGCCATAAAATGGATCGCAATCTGACTACTTACTTCAATCAGTATTTCTTCCTATACGGTTTATTTTTCATGTATAAATTGGGGCATAAATAAAAAAATAAATCTTGGCTTATAATTATTCCAATTTTTTGTGTAAAATTCTGAATTAAATTTTTTTAACGAACGCTTATAATATTTTTGAAACCTCTGAGAAAAATATATTTTATTTAAATTAGGAAAAAACTCATAATTTAATAAATCATATTTTCATTCTGAAAGGGATTTCTCAAATATAACAATTTACAAAGTATATTTCTATTTTTTTATTAAATTAAAAACTATCTAAAGAAAAAGGTACTAAAGCATTTACAAAATAGTTTACTACCGATTTAGTTTGAGACAAAACTAATACTATTAGAGATAGTACTTATTTTCATATTAAAATAGGCCTATCTACAGAAATTTAAAATAATTATAATACGAGAGAAAAAATAAATTTGTTGATTTTAGTAGGTTTATCACATATTTAAAATTAACAATAAAAGAAGTAACTCCTGGAGAGATATACATAGCAATCGGAAATACACCGTTAGTATTATTTTACTGTACAACTAAAAATATTGCAATGTTGTAAAATTAGTTTTGTGTCAGCTTGTAAACATTAGTTTCTTCATTACCTAGAATTTGTGATAAAAGATATTTTTCTATGATAAGATAGATAAAAATTATCATTTAAAAATCTATTTTATCTCACTAGATTGTATGATCAGCCTAAAAGATAAATACAAATTCAAACATGGGTTTTATTGCAAACAAGTATAAATTAAATAGTTAAAAGTTATCTTTTAATTCTTTAAACTATCTCATAGGAGGTGTGTTTCATAACAAATTCTTAAGCATTCTAAGAGGCAAAAAATTTTAAACGCAAAATTTTAGCTGCTAGTTTAAAATGAAAACTTTTATAACACTCCAAGTAGAGTTTGTAGTTAATATCAATTAACTGCAAACGTCTTGCAATCTATATTTTTAATATTGATGTATGACAAATTAAATACACACTTTGATAGATACTGTAGTGTATTTCAAATGGATACGAAATGAAAAGTTAAAAGACATACATGTATGTTAAAAGAACAATAAACTATTTTCTTTTCTATCATTCTTAAACTATATCTTATAATGTATTTCGTATTTAACATTATATTAACAAGCCCTAAATAATTAAATAACAAAATTAAAATAATGGCAAATTTACATTATTTATAATTAGTATAATATACGAAGAAAAAATTAATTGCTTGACAAAACATACAGATTTTTAAAAAACAAACACACACACGCACACACTCTCTCTCGCTTTCTTTCATTTTTTATATTAATCATTGACTTATTCATGTTTTAGACAAAAATTAGAAGTTTTTCTGAAAAAATTTAATCATCTATACGCAGACTCATTCGCCCTAAATACTTAAATAACAAAATTAAAAGAATGGTCCATTTACATTGTTTATAATTAATATATTACACGAGGAAAAAAATGATTGATCGACAAAAAAATATAGATTTTTAATATATATATATATATATATATATATATATATATATATATATATATATATATATATATATATATATATATATATATATATCTATATATATATATACATACATACTCTTATTTTTTATACTAAATCAAATCATTGAATTATTCATGTTTTATACAAAAATGAGAAGTTTTTCATTAAACATTTAATCATCTTTATACAGGGTCATTTAGGTTTTATAGAAGAAATTAGAAAGTTTAAAAAAATTAAATTATTTTACTTATTCATATTTTATACTACAAATTTGACATTTTCCTAAAGAAAAATCCAATCATGGTACAATTGTACTCTCTGATCTCAGAGCAAATGTATACCTATAATTTTCATTTCAATAATAGACTTGAACAAAGTTTCATACGGCGTTAATCCCTAGTAAGGTGCATTATGTATGCAGCCTTTATTTAAATTTTAGGTATACATTTGCTCTGAGCTCAGAGAGTACAATTGTAGCATGATTGATTTTTTTAGAAAACGTCAAAATTTTAGTATAAAATATGAATAAGATGATTGAATTTGTTTTTAACTTTTAATTTTTTCTATTCAATGTAAATGACTCTGTATAAAGAGGATTAAATGTTTAATAATTAACTAATTGTTAGTATAAAATATGAATAAGTCTGCATACAGATGATTAAACGTTTTCAGAAAAACTTCTAATTTTTGTATAAAACATGAATAAGTCAATGATTTAGTATAAGAAATGAGAGTGTGTATTGTATATATATATATATATATATATATATATATATATATATATATATATATATATATATATATATATATATATATATATATATATGTGTGTGTGTGTGTGTGTGTGTGTGTGTGTGTTTGTGTGTGTTTTCTATTTTTCAGGTATCTGAAGGATCAATTTGAAATATTACATATTAATTTACATTTTGTGTAGACTCATAAGTGGGATGTAATTTCAAATATATTAACCCAATATTACTCCATTTTAATTAAACTACATTTAATTTCCCTTTCTCGTACGGGTTTTTAAAATAATCATATTTAGACTTTTAAATTATAAGAAAAATACATTAACAACATTATGCTCTTATTTTCCAATAAAAGAACTTTACATAACATAGTTTAAATTACTATGATCATTTATCTTTAAGAGGCATAAAAAGTTCAATGCAAACATTAATATGCTACAATCGAAGAGTTTTGTCATAACGTTAAAATAGAGAAATAAATGAAAATTCAATGTCCGGAAATAAAGGAATTTCGTGCTGATGTTAGTAACCTAGAATGATACAAAAGTGTACTAGCGAGCTGAAAAAATACAAAAAAGGGTTATAATAGTAAAATCCAAATCTCATTTTTCTTTCATTGCATGCATGGTAGCTTACGTTTTCAGGACATCTATACAACTTTTATAGATGTTAGAAGCTTAGGTAATGTTTTTTTTTTATTGCTACGTCAATTATTATACGAGTAGTAGCCAGTAGAGTTAAATTTAGAATAGATTAAAAAGAAATGGAAAAGCTCAATTAAAACCGGCTTATCTCATGTATATGTAATCTTTGATATGTCATAAATTTCATTAAACGCTCTATGCCGAATAAATGTTAAGTTAAAAAAATAAGACATACATAATCTGCTTCTTACACATACATAATCGATTTTTGCTTTTCAAATATTTCATATATTTCAGTTTTGAAAATATTAATGTATAATATGTGATTAAAGAGTGAATTGAGATGTTAACGTAATGGATTAACAACGCTAATCGTAAGATTATACTGAATGATTTCTGAAATCATTCAGAATGAATCAAAAATTTAAAAGGTAATGAAAGAACTAGCAAAATAATCAAAACTCTATTATGTTAATATTTTGTACAAACTACGATACCATAAAAGCTCAATAATACTAATTGTAAGATATCCATTGATTTCACATACGGGTTTTGTGAGTTCACATAAAATTCAAACGGCATTAAAAAGACTAGCAAACTAAGTTTAAAATTCTACTTTAGTTATTTATTGGTACAAATTACCATACCAGAAAAGCTCAACAACATTAATCCTAATATGAAGCTTAATGAAGCTCATTTCACATACGAGGTTTATGCTATTGAAGCAAAAATACAAAACGAGCTGCATGAACTAAAAAAAGTTTAAAGCTTTATTTTAGTTGTTATTTAGTACATTCTACGATATCAGTAAAGCTCAATGCTCAGTTAAGAACGTATTTTGTCTCAAGATGTCGAACTATACTAAACTTTCATCTCAAAATCTAAATCTTTACAGCATCCAAGCGTTCAGTTTAAATAAAAATCACGAATGTTCTATGTCAGCGTTTCAGATAATCTCTAGAATAAATTAAGTTTTGAGTAATGTGGTTTAATTTACTGATGATACCGCGAAAAACAGTTTGCTAATTTGAGTAATGAAAATGTTTCTACAAGTTTCAAAATAATATTCTTATGAATTATCCATTTCCCTTTATGTAACTGAAAAAACTGTATTAGAAATAGGATATCTGTTTAAATACTTAATATGAAATATATAATTGTAAGTACTTAATATAAATAATCATTTTAATTCGCACTTTTAATAATGAAAGGATATTTTTCAGTCGTAAGTATCTTGAAACTAGCAAATAAGAATATCTATGTCTTGAAACTTGTAGTTTTCTTTTTATACTAGTTCTGAATGTATTTTCTTCAAAATCATTTCATTTTAAAAAAGAAAAAAATGTTATATAAAACCAAATGTTATAATATTATTTATGTGATTTTTTTTCAAATTTTATAATAGCACAAGTTTTACACATTTTGCTGCTTGATACCTTAAATATTTAATAAATCTCAATTTGTCGATTAGGTTATATCCATTTGTGATTCTTCCCCCTGTTTTAATACTGTTAACTCTTCTTTTGTAAATTTAATTTACTCTGATATTATTAGTATTTCTAATAATATTTAACAAACTAAATACCCTTATAAAAACATTTATTCATGCAATTTCATTAATATTATTAATATTAAAAATAGATAAAATTGGAATAATAGTTTAAAAACTATGCAATGATAAAACTTTTATGTCTATTATAATTGTGCTTGTTTAATAATTATATTTATACATTAGATTACAGCTATAGAATCATGAGCAACTCTATATAAATAGCACTTTTTACAAGTACTTGTTCACATATGCGACATGTTTGAATATTACGAGAGGGAAAACACCTACAGAAGAAAGTAGAAGCAGAAAATATTTTCAATATATTCGGAGATAATAAAAACATTTTAAAGTCAATTAAAATACTTAAATATTATAATCTTTTACTATACTCATGAATATATTAATTACTAAGTAACACTATTAAAATAAAATTTTAAAATTCCTAATATATTTTTATATAAAAACTATCTATTTTAAAATTTTCCCGCTGGCTCATTTTACAAAAAGAGACCGAAATTAAAAAAACATATTTAATATCCTTCAATAAATTCAAATTACGACACTCATGAAGTATGCTTATATTACACTTTCTGTTATAATCGTCTTTATAACTCCTCACTAGCATCATACATTCCAATGTGATAAAAAATCTGAAAATAATACCTGCTAACGAATCAATCAATAAGTGAATCAATCACTCATTATGCATACACTGTATTACCAATATTTTTGACTCCCATTGTTTAGGCTGTTTAACAACTTTATTTTGTTATATTATACATGAACATATATACGTACATATATATATATATATATATATATATATATATATATATATATATATATATATATATATATATATATATATATATATATATTCATATATATATATATATATATACATATATATCTATATACATACATATACATATACATACATACATACACATACACACATACACATACATACACATACACATACACATACATACATACACATACACACATATATACATATATATATACATATATATATACATATATATATATATATATATATATATATGTGTGTGTGTGTGTGTGTGTGTTTGTGTTTGGGTGTGGGTGTGTATATATGTCCGTGTGTGTATATATGTGCGTGTGTACATATATGTGCGTGTGTACATATATGTGCGTGTGTACATATATGTGCGTGTGTACATATATGTGCGTGTGTACATATATTTGCGTGTGCATATATATGTGCGTGTGTATATATATTTGTGTGTATGTGTGTATATATATGTGTATGTGTGTATATATATGTGTATGTGTGTATATATATGTGTATGTGTGTATATATGTATATATGTTTGTATATATGTGTATATGTTTGTATATATATGTATATGTTTGTATATATATGTGTATGTTTGTATGTTTCTGTTTATATATGTATGCGTGTGTATATATATATGTGTGTTGTTTGTATGTGTAGGTTTGTGTTTAAGCAAACAGACCACATTAATGACAGACAGAAAGCTACTATTTAACGAGTATAGAATTGAAAAAATTTATAAACAATAAAAATAGTTCAAGATTTATAATAACGTAATATTTTTAGTCTCACAATTTATTAAATATTAAAGAATATAGCGATATTTCTATAAAATCCAAAATTAAATAATTTAAACTAATAGCTTATAAAATTTTTAAATATTTATACCAAAAATATCTAGTAATTTATGATAAATATTTATAAAAAATTGAGAAATTTGACTCAATCAACATATTCAGTATAACACCTAGCTTTACGTGCGCGCACTCTCTTACAACTATATGGGCATACGCAGTTAGGCTAAATTTTTTGACATAAATGCGGTGGTATAACGAGAAGTTTTAGAGAATATTATTTGTTTAAATGTTAAGTTTGAACACATTTTAACGTTATAGCTATTTAAGGCGTTTAATATGAAAAGTACTATACAAAATTGCACAAATCTTAGGATATATTTTAGAAGATAATTTTGAAACTAAAAACTATAGTTCAGAATAGATTTTATGTAAATGTGAATCCAAAATTTTGGCAGCTATGGGGAAATACATATATTATAAATTCACTTGAAAACTGTTCTTAATCTCAGCAAAAATTTCGTCATAAGAATTTACCAATACCAGGAAAAACATTAAGAAGTATTTTGAAAATTAAAAATTACAACTCAAAATAAACTTTATCAAAGTTTTAATCGAAATTTTACAATTCAAGAGGAAATCAAGATAATCGTATTTCACTTCAAACCTATTCCTGATCTCAGCATAAATCTCAACATTAAAATTTAGCACAAATCTCAGGATAAATACAAGAAGATATTTCTCCAATTAAAAATTACAGCTCGAATACATTTCATCAACATTTTATATGCAATTTCACAATTATCGGGAAATCATATTTTACCTTAAAACTATTTCCCATCCGTGTACAAATCTCAGGAGAAATATCTAGAGATAGTTCAATCAATTTTTAAAAATATCAGAACTTAGAATAAATTTCATGGAAGTTTCAATAGAAATTTCACAATTGATAAAAGGTAATTCAAAACATTAAAATTACACTTTAAAACTATTCCTCATCAATCACCTTCCGTGTACCCCTTTCATAACAACTGCTGCCCCATTGATAACTTTTCGAAAAGTTATCCCACGCCTCTCCGACAAATACACGCATTCCATTACATCACCAGAGGCACGACTACAGTTCGTACATCACGTCAAATTCACTTTTAATTACACAAATTCGTCTACAACTGTGACTTACCCCGTACAGTGAGCTTCATTGAACACTCCAGTGCAATGCAGTGGAGCCACACCACAGTTCTCCGGCGGTCGAATAAGGCGGATCTGAAGATCCGGTTTCCCAAGTACGTTCGTCCGGCGCCGAAAGCGAGAGCCCGGAGTAGGGTTGCAGCGGATCACTTGGCGCCAAGCGGGAGACGCCAAAGTTTTTGGGGAGTCCCGACAGATAGTTATGTCTCGCATGGGACAGCAGAAAATCCGGAGGATTTTTATCATTTGGTTTGAGAGAAAGATCTGAGGACACATTGAATATTGATCTTTTTTGGAAGTTTTTCCCCCCCATTGTGGCTCTGCTCCTGTGACCTTCGGTGGAAAGTTTGACTCGAGACACCATCATATTCAATTCAGGAGTTCATCAGCTTAAAAAAACAAAACAAAATATCGATTGTATATATTGATCGTGGCAAAGTTATATAAAAATTGAAAACTGAAAATGTAAACTGAATTATTTTTTAAAATAAAAACTTTTTGCTATCACAATAATTATTAGATGAATTACGATTAATGTTATATAATTACAATTAAAATAATTATAATTAACAAAAAAGTAATATTTTACTTAAGGATAAATGATGAAGAAAAAATATGGGCTTTAGATAAGTGTATGAGATATCATAATCATTTTAATGGGATTGCAGTAAATTACTTTCTTCAATATCAATGGAACATATAAAGGTGATTATATTGCACACACACACACTAATTATTACAGAAGAAACTTATGATAATCAGATAGCATTAAAGTATTCTCAAAGTGTAGGAAATTCACATGATATCCATGTTACATTATTAATACAAATTTTTACATATATCTAGATGGTTTTGAAATTCAATACTCTGAAACACTATACATATTAAAATTAATATCTGTCTAGAGTACTGCAAAATGAAGATTATATATGAAGATAATTGCTGTTTGAAAAATATGGGATCATGGAAAAGCATATGATGGAATTGTAGTAAAGCATTACGTTCTTCAATAACAATTGGAGATATAAATGTATGTTTTGTATTGTGTTCATTGCTCATACTCTAATTATTGCATTTGAAGAAACATAGGATAATCAGATGGTATGACAGTATCCAAAATTTGTCAGAAGTTAGTGTAATAACCATGTTACCTTATTAATACAAAATTTACCTTCATCGAAATGGTTTACTCTCAATTGAATACTCTCAAACTTTGCCCATATTACAAATGATATCACTTTAGAGTTACATGAAATAAGAATTATATCTTAGGACGACTGTTGTATGAAAAACATGGGCTTAAGGAAAAGCATATGAACGATTAGATTTATTTCAATGGAACTGTAGTAAACAATAACGTTCTTCAATATCAGTGGGATATATAAGAGGTAGTCAATTGCTCGCAAGCTAACTATTGCGTTTGAAGAAACGTATAATAGTCAGATGATATTAAAGTTTCCTTAATATATAGGAAAAATATTATGAAAAATATTCGGACCGACATTAGAAAACAATGTGTGGATTAGAAGAAAACACGGGGAAATTGATAACCTAATAGCATAGTGAGATACATACAGATGTAAAATTCCGATGGCTTGAGTACGTCCAAACAAGAAATGAGAATAATATAATTAAAGATATAAGAAAAGGTAAACTTTTAAACAGCAGAGAAAGAGTAAAACCAAGAGAGAAATCGATTGAAGGAGTTGAAAAAGCCTTAAAGAATTGATAATCCAGAGATGAACAGGTTTGACTTAAGATCGTAGGGCATGGTCGGCTGTTGAGGCAGAGACTCAGC
The DNA here is from genome assembly GCA_032207245.1 of Pardosa pseudoannulata. Lineage (NCBI taxonomy): Eukaryota > Metazoa > Arthropoda > Arachnida > Araneae > Lycosidae > Pardosa > Pardosa pseudoannulata. The sequence goes on from CM063505.1 coordinate 19,822,513, forward strand.
CTTGTAAAAGACTAATGCCAGATAAGAAAAAGAGAAGACAACACATTAACTAATTTTATTTAATGTTATTTTTAGAATTTGTATAGACACAAAAGTGGGTATTGATTTCCATTTACATTAAATACTATTTACATAAGACAATTATTTAAAATTATACCGTGTTTAAGTATATGTTTTCACTGTTTTACGATATTAAATCCCCTGTAACTCGAGAAAATACTTTGGAATTTTAAAAAATCCCCCAGTTTAATGACAAACACATTTATAGAGAATTTTTACATTTAAAATAAGAAATACATAAGGGTAAAGCACATGAAAGATTTGGAAATTATTTATTTGATACAAAAATCATCAGTATGGAAAATATTTTTATAAGTTTAAAATAAGGGTATATGACAGTAAAATTTCAGTAAAATAATAATATTATTCTAAATATATATTTTTATAATGGATCCTGAATCTAACTAGATTTTTCAGAACAAAAATTCCTTTAAAATCTTTGGTCAAAATGTCTTATTTCAAAACGTTACCTTGGCCATTAAAAATTCTTGAAACATTTTATATTACATTTAGTTTTATTTCGATCAATCCTATTTAAATATTGCTGATAAAAAAATCTTATACTATGAATGAATCCAGTGGAAAAACTTTTTTCTTCCTCACCTAGCCATTTTATAAGGTTTATTTTTCTACTAAATTCTAGAAAATCGCTTTTTTCATTGCAGTTACAAATAAAGTCACGCCTCATGAACTGTCCCTACAAATTTTCACCTATCATGAGCTAAGTGTTTCTCCTTTTATATTTCACAGTTTACCTCCTTTTTCAACAGTTTTCTTGGGCAAAAGAAGATAGCATCTTTAGAGCTGATAAATATCTTTTTAATCTTCAAATATCCCTGACGTATTTTATTTTCTGATTCTGGAGACATTTTTGTTTCAGTTCAATTGCATTGCGTTTATGGATATTTTGCTATGACTAGTGACTTTACTTTCTTGAAAGAGATCAGAGTTAAAATATACTTCAGGGAGAGAATTTTTCAGCTCTGGGAGAGATCAGGTAAAAGTGATTTATACAAGATTTCTAATACTCAAGCATTTACATTCATTTCACCACTTGAATTTTATTCATTAGTTTTACTAAAATCCCTATAGTATGCTAATTTATGTACATTCGTTATTATTCAATGCCTTTTCCATAATGTCCTTAAATTTAAATGAAAAAATTCTGATTTAATAATTTAAGTATTCTGTACAATATGTAATATTTTTTTAAATTTAGGTTCTGTAAATTTTATTATTTTAAATATTATCTTAAAAGGGATATATATATATATATATATATATATATATATATATATATATATATATATATATATATATATATATATATATATATACATACACACATATATACACACATATATATATACATACACATATACATATATACACACATACACATATATATATACATACACACATATACACATATACATATATATACACATATACATATATATACACACATATATATATATATATATATATATATATATATATATATATATACCATTTTATAAACAAGAGTTCAAAATGGTATATCGTCGTGAAGATACAACACATTAAACGTGAAGCACCGTAATTCTAGTGTTAAGCATAGATCACCTGACTTCTCAATCTTCAGTTACTAAGCCTAATATTCCATTATTCTTCCTATTACCCCGGCAGGCATCTCACATACCATTAGCATCACTGATTCTGAAATAAGAGCCTCTTGCTTTAATCATTTTTACATCATTCCTGCATTAAATTATACAGCTTTTACAATTGATAAGTAGTTTAGATTTCGTAAAATATGTTAAGAAATAAAGTGGATATTCAAGATAAAATTAAACTGGCCTTCACCAAAATTCGATTAAAAATTATAACAATTCGTAAACAAATGTAAGATTAATTAATATCCTTATTCCTCTAGGGACGAACGTATCATTTAAACAATGCAATTTAAATTGCATCAGAATATGGTATTATTATGTATGATACTGTATAAAGAAGATACAATTAGTATTTCTTATTACTAATAGATGTATCCCTATATCTGTAACAGTTAAAATTGTGAATAATAGAGTATCATTTGAGAAATCTTAAAAAAGGTTTTGATTGTATGGTGTCAGTCTCAAAAGGTTAATCACTTTACATGAATATATAATAAATCGGTAATATAAAACACTTTTTGTTTCGTTCAAACATATTTTTAAAACCTCTTATTTTTAGTTAGTTGATCAAGTATGTATATCGTGGATGGAAAAAATGAAGTTTGGCCTTTAAGCAACTTTAAAATAAAGGTTTTTTATTATTTTTTTTCGCCAGATCATACCTTTTTCAATTATTATCGCAAATACTTTGGATTTTTATTATTTATTCTCTAATTTTATTTAATTAGTTCTGTTGAATTTTTAAATTTTTCTGATACGCTATGCGCAGACGTACAATAATACAAAATGTTTCATTAATAATTTTTATTGTTTTTTTAAACAATTATTAGCTCCGTATAGTTTGAAAAAGCATCAAAAATCTTACACAGGAGGATTGAATTTTCAAAATAAGCTAACTTACTGTTTAAAAATTCCATTTCAATTACTATAAATACAAAAAAAAATAACAACAACTAAAATATTAGGTAGAGTTTCATTGTAGGTCTATGATGTATTTCATGTAAAACTTTTCAGTGAAATGCATTACGAGCCAATCTCACTAAAGTCTTTTAAGAGCTAACCAAGATTAAACCATTGCATCAACCAATGGAGGGACGCAATTCTCCGTTTAAACAGAGATTAATCGCGGTTAGCAATTAAAAGACTTTGGTGAGACCGGTCCATAAAGTTTTTACTGTTCTAATTCGTATATTTCAGTTTGTTTTAAACGTTTCAGAGTAATACATAGATTTAAAAAAAATTGAATTTTGAAGGTTTGAAGGTGATGCGTCTACCTTAAAATTGATATAATGTTCATAATCTAAGATTTCAAATCTCACAGGGTATT
>CM063505.1:19830554-19933054 GCA_032207245.1 Pardosa pseudoannulata
CGTAACATAAAGAAGCTTTGATTCAACGAAATTTTCGAAAATAAGTTTGTATGATTAACATGCTGGTACCATTTCTCTCCCTTTATAAAAACATTTATTTGTAATACTAAGTACTTAAAATGAACCATTTTACTTGGGAATTCAAATTTAATTGGAGATATTGGCCCATAGAATTCAGTTGCACCATCACCCTGAAAGACTTGTTTATCCTTATTGTGATATTTACCCCAAGTATGAAATCCAGAATATATGGACGAATTATATCCAAGAAACAAAATAAGAATAGCATATAGAATATAACATTTCATCACTCTTATATATGAAATCGGTGACTGTAAATAATCATAGTACACAGATATAGGCGTAAGATTACACTTGGAAGAATAATATCTAATGGGCAAAATTAGGATAGCACACTGAAAACGGCACTTCGTTATTCTCATTTAAGATACTGGCGAGTGAAGTGAATCACAGTACATGCACATCGGAGCAAGATTGTACTTGAAAGAATGATATCCGAGTTGTTATATGATAGAACCTGCCATATTACACTCCTAAATTACCCCAATATTATCCTATGGGAAAAGTAAAATTTCTTCTGATTGTGTCACATTTATACAGCTTTTTAAAATAATTCTACCACATGATACAACAGCGAGGTCTCTAGGAGGATATTTTCCCCAGTTATTCCTATTAAATGCCCTTATTTGCATTCGGAATGAGTACATTTTCTAAGGATACATTTTCTAAAACAATTTAAAATTAAGTACATTTTCTAGATTTTTTTAAAGGGAGAGCAATTATCCTAGAGAATTTACTGTTAATCAATTTGCTGTATTTTAATTCTTTATATACAAGCCGAACAGAGAGAAAGCTTTATTATCCCCATAGATTATCATCACACAACGACAGGAATTCAATATGGCAATTACAAACACTTTGATAATTCAGACACTATTCAAAGTCGTTTTTGTTTTTTATAAGGTCGAGAAACAGAAACTACAAATTAAAAAAAATTGAAACTGTATCGAAAATTACTTAGAGTAAGATGATTTTTCACATCGTTAAAAGCCTGAAATGAAAATAAAACAAAAATTATACACATTTCCTCTCAATGCAATTTTTTTCCATTTGTTCAAGGTAACCCTTTAACTATAAATGTTTCAAACTTTTTTTTTGCCTTTTCTCAATTTAAGTTTCGGAATTTGTCCTGCTCCAAATCGATCGCGGCTTGTAAGCTTACTTTGACTGAAGAGAATTGGATATTTGCCAAAATCGGAATTCTAAAAGAGTTCTCACTGTCACTGCATAAGCTTCAATTAGCACCGAAGATTGTTATTCATCGAATATAATAGGAGTGACTACCGCCAGACATCGCTTTTCACGATAGATCTGCTAATAACATACTGATAAAAGATGTTTTAAATGTTTTTCCCTCTCCAAAATATCGTGAGTTCCAATCATTTTGAACTTTTTAATGATAATTATATGCTAAGTCTGTACGGAAAGTAGAATTATTTCTAATATACAATCTTTTCAAGAAGTATTACTAATGAAAAACTAAATGGAAGTTTAAATGTTTGTGATAGTTTTAAATAAGCATAAAATAGTTCATAAACTATAAAAAGCCAAAAAGACTCATCAAATCATTCAATCAATTTTAAAAAATAAACTTATTCTAAACTCACTGTCACTCAAAATCGCATAATCTTCAATTAGCACCAAGTATTGTTAGTATAATAGAAGTAACTATCGCTAGACATCGCTTTTCACAATAGATCTGCTAATAACATACCGATAAAAGATGTTTTAAATGTTTTTCCCTCTCGAAAATATCGTGAGTTCCAATCATTTTGAACTTTTTAACGATAATTATATGCTAAGTTTGTACGGAAAGTAGAATTATTTCTAATATACAATCTTTTCAAGAAGTATTACTAATGAAAAACTAAATGTAAGTTTAAATGTTTGTGATAGTTTTAAATAAGCATAAAATAATTCATAAACTATAAAAAGCCAAAAAGACTTATCAAATCATTCAGTAAATTTAAAAAAGTAAACTTATTCCAAACATTGTAAAGTACTCACTGTCACTCAAAACTGCATAATATTCAATTAGCACCAAATATTGTTAGTATAATAGAAGTAACTATTGCCAGACATCACTTTTAAAGACAGATATGCTAATAATATACCTATAAAAGATGTTTTAAATCATTTTTCTCTCATCTAAGTATTAGGGATTTCAATTATTTGGACTTTTTAAAATCTTATTAAACTAAATCTGTAAGGAATATAGAAGTATTTTAATATATAATCTTTTTGAGAAGAATTGCCAGAGAAAGACAAAGGCTTTGTAAATTTTTGTGAGTGTTTTAACTAAGGAAACAAAATTTAATAACTATTCATAACCTATAAACTATTATTGCTGTAATTAAAAACACTAATTAAATATACAATCTATCAAAACCGTAATGAATTATCGAGTAATTTATATCGAGTAAAAAAATAAACTTATTAGAAACATTTTAGAGTATATGCTTTACACAATCATGTATAAAGCATACAGTCTGAATTAGAAATTATTACAGTCATTCTAATACAAAGAACAAGTAATCTTTAATGACATTTAGAAACAGTTTTCTCTTTCGACACTATTTCTATAAAATACCTATGTATTTTTATTTTGTTTGTATAGAACATTTATGAACTATTAAAAAATGAATTTTTATGGGGAGACAATTATAATTAACATTTCTTAAATGCCATGAAAATGTGTTCAACAATGATAAAAAAACGCTAGGGTTTTTAATATTTACTAGATTATTTAATAATTTGCTTTTGGTAGACAACAGAAATTAGGTATAAACATAAACATGCAACTTTTTCAAGCATTAGAAATATTTATAGATGCATGCAAGCTTCTATCTTGTAAATAAAATCAAGTAATGTGTATAAATGAAAAATGATACTAAGTTTACATCAAGAAAGCAAATAGATTTTATAGACCTTTTTCAATTTTTAATGAATTTTAATGTATAAAGCTTTAATTTTTTTAATAATAAAGCTAAGTATTATCACGCTTCAACATGTACGTGTTACTTTGATTCATTTTACTTTAAAAAAAAGATAGAGATTTCTTGCATCACAGCGATATATTTTTTACAGATTTTTTTAGTCTCGGTTGGTTTAAATAAGTTGAAATGTTTTAGCTATTAAACGAGAAATAACGAATTTTTCAGCGAGAAAATGAATCCCAAACTGAATCTTCTATTTTTCAACTCATACATCTTAGCATGTGATAAGACCTTAAAGCTTCATACTTGTAATGAAGGGAGAGACATATCTTTAAGCAAATTTAAATGGCTGATTTTTAATTATTTTTTGCCTTATCATATCTTTTTTAATTTTTATCGTAAATACATGAGATTTTTATCCTTTGTTGCTTACTTTTATTAGTTTTGTTAAATTTACTTTGTTTCTAAAAAATAAGAATTTTAATGTAAAATGAAAATTTAGAGATTGTTTAAAAAAATTTAAAATTTTTCTCACATTTTGTAAGAGGAGTTATAACAACACAAAGTAAGTTTTATTAACATTTTTTTTTAATTTTTTAACACAAGGTTTACGAACGTTTCTTATATACTTATCGCTACGAACACGTAATACATGTAACAACACTCGGAACGAAAAGTAATTATACACTATAAGCAAAAAATAAAAATATGAGGTAATATTGAGTTTCACAATAATATTACTAATTTAAAAACATTAGTATTTCAATACTTGAACCAAACAACTAAATCTTTCAAAATCTCTTCACATTCTGCTTTTCGTTCTTTCTACTGTTGTTTACTGCTTGTTTCATTTGAGGTAACAATATTGGATAACAGATCGAAGTATTGTCTGTACATTCCTATTTATTATTATAGTAATGTTTGCATGAGTAGAACTAATTTACTAAATATTTTTTTTAGTTTACGATAGCTTCAAATGGACGCATATCCGTCAAGATAGGTATACCACATAGAAAATTCAAATATTTTCAATACTTTTAAATAAAATAGACTTGAAAATATATTTACGTCATTCAATGAATAAAAGTCAGTACAAGAGATAAAATAAATATTAAAAATTTTTTTGTAATTTTCTTTATAAAATTCGAAATGCGTCAAAATGGCATGTTCCATAAACCTAGTGTTAAAAACAATAATTATTAAACACAATTCTCCACCAATTTAAACTTAAAAATATAGGAAGATTAATATTTCAAAGAAGTTTAATGTTTAAAATTTCCTTTTTCAATATTATAAATACTAAATGAAATAACAACAATACAAAAATAGGCAGTTTCAACGCAGGTCTATAGCATATTTACCGTGAAAATTAGAAATGAATATGTGGGATAGATTTTTATTTACAGTGCTTGTAAGTTGAGAAAAACGTCATTTTCAGCAAAATGCATTTAACCATTTTACAGTTTTCTTAAAATCTGTGATATTAAATGCATAGATTGTACAATTTTACAAGTTCTAAATCGAATATTTCAATGGGGTTTGTATTAACCTATTCAGATTTATCCAAGATTTCAAAAATGTAATAAGGAAAATATCGATTTATTGAAGGTTTAACACTATATTTTTGGATGTTGATCGTGTACCTATTTTTACTGAAGTGAGCCGATTTGATTCATATAAGAAAATTGAAGTTTTTGCAAATAAAATAGTTCCAAATTAATTTAATGAAATGTTTATTATTAAAAAATTCACGGAAAACATTTTTTACATATAAAATCTGTTTTTGAAACAGATTTTCTGCAAACAATTCTGTTACATTTAGCACAATGATTTCTCCATCTGTTTCTTTTGCAGGATTTTTGAACTTGACAATTCTTCCGTGCGTCAATAGCATGAATTTCTGTCATTGGAAGTGTTCTCGACTTCTTCTCTATATTTACTTCTTAGCTCTTCAGCCAATTGGAAAATGAAATCTTTTCGTGAAATATTTACTTGAGTCGTCTCTTTATACAGAATCCAATCATTGATAGTTGCTAAATCTAAAATGTTGTAGAAAATTTGTAGAGGCCATCTGCGGGAATGAAAAGAGAAACAAATCACGTGTGACTTGACTGTTTCCCAGGCCTGATAGGACCAATAATTTCATATTATGTGATTAACTGTTAGACCATTCTACGAGCCAAATTGGCTCACAACCGTAAAAATAGGTATACCACATTTGATATTGTGACATGAAGGGGTCTGTGGGGAAGAGGCATGAAAGTTTACATATATTTTATTACTTAACTAAAAACCAACGTATGTTTTTGAAAAGTGATATTAAAGTTTTATATATATATATAGTGATAAAATTTTTAATATGTCAAATTGGCTTGGTCCGTAAATCTAGTTTTAAAGGTGATGTGTTCCCTTTAAATATCAAACCGTCAATTTCTTATAACTGATGTACTTTCAGAAAATTAACAAAGAGTTGTAATTAGAACTGCAAAAGGATTAAAACCTGACTCCAGCGTCTTCTTTAATATATACTTTCTTACGCTACATAATATCTTAATTGGAACAATATAGAAAAGTTTCTTTATCGCATTAGAATTCCTTTCATACAGTTTTCTGCTTGTTTGCATTCCCATTTACGTCTTCGTTTACTATTGAAGTAAAAAAGGATATTAAAACATAAGTATAACAATGTAAGATGATTTAAATTTCCAATTTTTGCTCTATTCACCCTATAGTAATTTTTGTATGTGTGGTCACAAGGGAGTCTGGAGCCTCTCTATGTACGCATTAGACATCCGGTATTTTCATTTATGTTTCCCTTATTATGCCTGTAGTGCTAGGATCCTCGACAGTTATTAAGTAAAAGTGATATAATCTAATATATATGATGGATCCTCTGTTCTCCAGTTTCTGTTTCTCAAACTTATTTTTCCTTCTAATCATAGCTTGTTTTCACTCGGACAAAACAACATACTGCAGTCGCCTTCTGAGTAATGAGTTTCGTTCAGATTCATAAAGTCTAAATATCAGTCTTCCTCAAAGCTGTAACTGCATTAAATTTATCCAGCTCATAATACTAAAAGAGAGATCATAGATAACTTTTTAAATTGAGAATTGCAGTATTCAGGAATATTTGTGGTGTGATGGGTATAGTAATTTTTTCAGTCATTTATTAAAGAAATTTTTAATCTGTATTTAACCATTTAAAAATCATTTAAAGTGGATATGATAACTTTCAAAACTAAAACTGTTTTCCCACACCTTTATTTTCATAGTAATGTCATACGCATTTAATGGAGGTGTTTTTATTTACTATAAATTTAGAAAGCTACTTATTCTGGATAAAGTGTAGTTATTATACTATGAAAGAACGAAGCAAAATGTGAAGATAAATCGTAAAGAGGGAATGTCAGTACTTATTTACTTTATAAACTCTTCAGCCAATTTACCACACTAACATTATCACATTTCCAAGTCTGTCTTAATCAGTTTAAACCTTTAGATCTATCCAATGTCATTATCCTCCAGAAATGGTCACCATAGCTCTTAAGCCATTTCCCCATTCTGTCAAACCATCTTGTTCGAGGTTTGACAGAATGGGAACATTGTGACAAATAGAAGGATTACCCACTAGCTGCTAAATGCAAAAACAGTCAACTAATCAGACTCCAGAATTTAAAAATGCAACATTGTCATAATTTTGCTTATTAATTGTATTGTACCTGCCTTTTTTGTAACTTAGTAGATTTTAAATATAATATTATACTCACTAGCCGATGTTTGTCATTATTTAAAATACCTTTGTCACAAATTAGTGCCAAACAAACAGTAACAAATAGAACGATAGCCTTCTATAAGATAAATACAAAAATACTCATACTCCAACATTCAGAGATGTAGCATCGTTATTATTTTGGCTTGTTAATTGTTTTAATGGCTTTATAAGTGTTTTTTTTTTTGTAGCCCAATAGATTTATAATATAATATTTGCTCTATACAATTTACACCATTATTTAAAATGCCATGGTCGCAAATTGGTGCGGTCGCAAATTTGCAAGAGGTGGAATGATAGCCCTCTAGCAGTTAAATACAAAAACAGTCAGCCTTCAGCATTTAAAGATGCAGCATCGTTATGATTTTGGCTTCTTAATTGTTTTGAACCTAACTGTTTGTTTTTGTGGCTCGGTAGATTTTAAATATAAAATTATTTGAGCTACGTGATGTATTTAATTATTTAAAATCTTTTTGTCAACACTTTTTTCTCCATCAAGTTTATGAAACGGTATTTTTTTTCTACAGGATTTTTAACTTTGTATCTGTATGTGCTCAAGTCATTTTCTTTGTAAAATTTTAATATTCTTTACTATATTAGACTTTGTTTTTTAATTTATTTCCATATTAATTTTTATTTTCCATGTTCAGTGTTCTTTTACTGCTCCAAAAATTCTTCTCAGTATTTTTCTTTCAAACAGCAGCAATATATTTTAATATGGTTTATTTATTGTCTAGCCCTCTCTACCATATAAAACTATTGTTCTAATTGCAAAGCTGATTTTTAGTATCTTTCCTCAGAAATTTCGGTTTCATTTGTTATCTCAATCCTAAAGAGCATCTATTACCTACATGAATCATGTTTATAATTTCCATTGTAATATCATTAGTTCTACCTATATATTTAAACTGACCAACACCTTACAAAACATAACTTTTTAATTTTAAGGGTAGCATGTCTTGGCAAGTACTATAGCAATACTGTTATCTATCTATACTTCAGCAAGTAATATTTTCTGGTAAATATATTTTTCAGTTTGGGAAAAATCTGTGTATTTTCAGCTATAAGGACTATATCATAGACATATTGTAGCACAGACTAGATAAAAGTAAAAGGAACATAAAAATACTGCCATAAATTTTTTGAATAACTCTAGATTACTCCAAACAAAAAAAAAATAGTAAAACTCGATTTATATATCTAGATGATTCTTCTATAAATAGAAGGATTCCTTATTCGAATATTTATGGTTTAAGTTTAAATATTTTATATATTTTTAGAGATAGGGAAATATTTCCATTACACTGATAAATAGATGTACAGGTTGGATAGTTGATTCCGTGAAAGGCCTTTTTCTTTGCACTCATTGGCCTTAGACATATACTTCTAAATACGAAAATACTTCACTCACGATAAGAATTACGTATAATATTTAAAAATCTCATGGATTAATTTTGAAAAAATTACAAAATCTAAGTTTTCATATTTTTCTCAGTTCTCAATCGTTCTACTTCAAATTGAAACTGGAACTAAGAACTGTAATACAAAATGTTTCACTTCTTTGAAACTAAAAATTGATCAAGATATTTAATTCAAAATTTCCATAAATTTCCATAAAGTTTTTTATTCTCTATTCAGGTGAACGGTCAAAAGATAAGTTACAGTAATTCGAGGACGAAATCAGATTCAAAGATATATTTTACTGCAAGATGTGGGATCATATTTTATTCATTTTATTGAAATAAGTTATTATTAAATACATATAATTGTTAGAAACTTATAAAAAAGAAATTATGTATTAAAAGTTTGAGTGCTGTTTTTAATTAATACTTTTAATTGTATGCATTGATACACATTACTCATTATATATAATATAAAAGTTTAATAGATTAGTTATACGTTATATTGAATGAAAAAAATGTTCTAATATTTGTAAATGTAACAAAATAGTTTGATGTTATATATGTATATATGGCAAGTCGTGATCCAGAGTTAAGGCGAATGGAAAACAGTCTTCTTGATAATAATAAGTTTTATTAACATCGTTCTTAAAGGAAGCAACATGAGCCATTTTCATTGTTCATGACGGAGCTATGCTTGGAAAAGGTGTTGACCGCTCCATGTCCTCGCATTCACACATGTTATCTGTTTGCAAGCTCATCAAATTCTTCCAACATGCTTCCACCTGACCGGATTATCCTAAAAGAGCTTACGCAAGCGTGGGTCTTTCTCATTTATTTTTATTATAAAAGAGTTCCCTTTTTAAAATCGCTTTTAACTTACATAATTTCCAACTACCCTTTTTTTAGACCATATATATATATATATATATATATATATATATATATATATATATATATATATATATAATGTGTGCATATATGTATATATAGTTTATTGCATCTTGTTATTTATTGAAATATTAATTTTAAGTGTCATTTGGATGTAACGAACTTATGTGTTTTAAAGGCTGAATTGGCCGTGTTGTGGGTTTTTACTAATCACTTCTTGTCTTTTGTGTAGTCATAAACCTTTGGTTGACTGGGGAAATGGGTCACTTCTGATTTAGCAGAAAATATTGTGTATATCTACTGTACCACCTACTTACCCTTGATATGTTATCAAAGAACACTTTCCCACCCCAACACGGACTTTTCAACCTTCTTTCTACCTCCAATTTCAGTAACTAATCTATTAATCAATTCCTTAATGAATAAAATAATCCTTAGAATTTTGAAAATAAATGTCTTGGTAAACTTTTGTTACAGAGAAATGTAACTTTTTCTGCTACGGTCCTTAGGATGAGTAACAATTTTCCATAAATATGATAATAAAGAATGGGTGAACATATAAAAAATTTAGTTTTGTTATTTTCGAAAAATTGAATTCTTAAATTTAAAAATACAATAAAAAGAATCATTTTCCTATTTCAAAATATGCTGTAGATGGAAGTGGTGGATTACATAATCACAACAGCTTGACGGTAAGACCTAAGAGAACAAAGATGAAGAAATAGTTCCTTTTATTTCTATTTCAGATAGAATTCGGAAAAATATGGAGCGTTCTCAACAGCCTCCTTAACGATATAGACGTCCTCTCCGATGTCTACTTCAAGAAAAACAGAGTACTCTTATTTTCCTGACAAGCATCATATCCATAGCATTGTTTCCTAGAAATTCAAAGTTTTTGCCATAGAAGTAGATCTTTACTTACAAAATACATTGAAAAGTAAAGCAATCAAAGTGTGACGTATGCATATAAATGTGTAATATTTAATATATATATATATTGCCTTTTTGAATAAGAAAAATTGAGTGGTTTTAGTTTCGCGACATACATCATATTCAAAGCATTGCTTTTTTAAATGGCATTAGGAGACATTTTATGACAAAAGTATAAAAAATGGAGCGTTGAACAATCTCCTCACGGATATAAACCTCCTCTTCGATGTGTACAAAAGAAAAACCCAGTACTCTTACTTTCTTGGCGTGCATCATATACAAAGCATTGTTTCCTGAATTTCAAAATTTTAACTATTAAGGCAATGTCATACTAAATAACAAAAGTATAAAAATAGCATTTTTTGATTCACAAAATTCTTTGAGAAGTAAAGCAATTAGAATGTGACGTCCGCATATGATGAGTAATATTTTTCCAAAAAATATCAAGTAAAAATTACTTTCGTAATATACACCATAATGAAAAAATTGTTTCTTAGAAATTCAAAGTTTTAATCATACAAACAATGGAGGATTAAAGCTCAAAAAAGCGCATTTTTGGAGTTACAAAATACAACGAGAAGTAAAGCAACTAGAGTGTGATGTACATATATAAATGTGTAATATTTTTCAAAAAAATTATTGCCATTTTTGTTAAGACAAACTGAGTGGTCTTAATTTCATTACTTGCAACATATTCAAAGCATTGTTTCCAAGAAATTCAAAGTTTTAGATATAGAGGCAGTGAGAGACTATAACAAAAGTATAGAAGAGCGCAACTTTTAGTTACAAAATACGTTGACATGTAAATGTGTAATATATTTAAAAAATACATTACCTTTTTAATTAAAAAAAACTGATAATTTTCACTTTTTATATATTTTTTATATTTAATATTAAAATACACATGTTTTAGAGCACAAAGGGCAAAGGTTTGGTTTGGGATGTTATAATCTACTTTTTTTAGCCACAAGGGCTAATCAGACTGGGACCTACTGATTAAAGACGATTTTGAACGGCGACGAATATCCATGGCACAGTGGAACTCGAATCTACAAACGCCGTTCGGAAGACCGATCAGCGCCCTAACCCTTCAGCTATCTATCCGCCAAAGAGCTTTGAGATGTAAATCAAGTAGCTTGTGACTTATATACATAAATTTCTAACATTTTTAAAAAATGTTTTTTGTTTAAGAAAAACTGAGAAACCATGCATTCTTAACAGGCATCATGTTCAAAGTATTGTTTCCTAAAAATTCAAAATTTCGGCCATAGAGGCAGTGGAGTTTTGGTTTCGAGTGCTACGGTCTACTTGCTGCAACACGAGGGCTAATGAGACCGGGGCCTACCGCTTAAAGCTGATTCCGAACGGCTACAAACATCCAAGCCATAGTGGGATTTGAACCCACGAACTCCGGATCCGAAGGCCAGCACCTTAACCAATTGGCCATCGTTCAGCCATAGAGGCAGTGAGAGACTATCACATAAATATAAAAAAAAAGCATTATTTGATTCAAATTATGCATTTTGTAGTAAAACAACTAGCATAATTATAAATTTCTAACTTTTCTAAATATATTTCGTTTCGTCGATTAAGAAAATCTGAATAATCATACTTCCATGATATGCATCATATTCAGAGAATTGTTTTCTAGAAATTCAAAAATATGGACATAGGCACTGAGATACTTTTTTGACAAAAGTATAAAAAAGCGTTATATTTTAACTAACAAAGTGACTAACGTATGTAAGTATGTTTTGGAAAAATATATTTCCTTTTCGAAAATGACAAACTGAGTCTTTTATTTTAACGACATTCATCATATTTAAAGCATGTTTCCTAGAAATTCAAAGCTTTATCCTTAGATTCAGTAATTTTTAACAAAAGTATAAAAAAGATCTTTCGACTCAAAAATTGCATTGAGGAATAAAGCAACTAGCGTGTGACGTAAGTATAAAAATTTTTAACATTTCTCAAAAAATATAGCCTTTTCGATTAAAAAATATTTAAACGATTACGATTAAAAAAATGAATAAAAATTAAAAAATATTCTTACTTTCCTGGCGTGCATCATAGTCAAAACATTTTTCTTACAATATTGTACTATTTTTAAAAGAGAAATTTATCTTTATATCCATACATTTTTGCATGAATGTATCAAAATAATCTTCCCATTCCACCAAGAGAGTTTGATATTTATTTTACGCTTTCTTACACTTTTTCTTAAATTTTTCTTCTGTCCAACTCTGATGATCAGATAAAAGTATCGGACGCTCTAACTGTCACACTTTTTATCTTACGCCTAAGCGTTCATCCATCATATTTTCGAGAAGATTCTTTCTCTTGTTTTATTTATCTCATGTCATGGTTAAGGCCATTCATTCCAAGTTCTGATTTCGTGATAAAATATCTTAAAAGACATATGTCCAAAATTTTATCCTTTTGAATATCCGCGATTTTTCATGTTTAAAACGAATATTTATAATGTCTCTACAGGGAGCGATGCTAGTTTCAATTTCGTCACTCTATCTATGACTATGTTTTTTTCGGAATATTTTTGTGCCAGGGCTTTTAAGGGGAGAACGGACCTTTAAAAAGGCAGAATCCAAACGAAATTATGAAATATTTTTATTGTTCTGAAGAAATCAAGTTAGGTATGCGCTTCATTATCAAAGACATTTTCCGAATAATATGATTATATTACAGTCTTGAAACGTATTTTTAACATTCAACCTTATTTCAAACTTTTAAAAATAATATTTTTAAAACGTTGAGGATTGTAATATTGAATTGGCAGTTTCAAAATGTACCAAGTGTTCTACATTTATATATTTCTTATTCAAAATTTTGAAGATTTTCTATTAAGTTTGTCATTAATATGGGCATGCATTTGAACTCGGAAAATATTTACTCGAGTTACAAGGGATTTAGTATAATCAACTGGTGAAAATGGTTGTACGTTTAAATAACATTGTATGGTTTTAAATGTCTTATTTAACGTAAGTGAACATCGATAACTAGTTTTGTCTTTATGTGAATTATTTCCTTGACTTAAAATTTGACTCAGAAACACTTTTAATCATTTAAACAAATTGAGAATATTGATTAATATACATATTGTAAACATACAATGCTATTATAATAAGTTATCATGCTGAAGGTTTTTTTTTTCAGTCTCGAAAGAAAAGTCAAGAGAATGAAGACAAAAGTATAAATTTGAAATAAAAATCTATAATATCCGCAAGACCATCTTCAGTCCTCTTAGTTACATCACAATCATGATTGCAATAGCTGGAAGAGGGATTGGCCAATGAGAGTGGATTACTCCAGTGTCGAGGTTTAAGTCAGCATTAGTGGGAAAGAGTTATAAAGGGTTTTATAAGTATAGTTTACTCGTAAAAATTTAGCTTGTAGAATGGCAATCGCTAACAGGTTAATAAAATGTAGAGAAGAGCAGATACTTTGCTTAATTTCAAAGAAGTGGTGTATTTTAGGTATAGATCGGTCGAATTTTTATTAAAGAATATAATTGGAAGTTAAAATCAATTTTGTTTCAATATTATTAAACGCACACAGAGTTTCATTGTAAGTAAATGACATTAACTATGGGATCCATGCTTACACGAATCCACAAATGTGAGCGCGTATATATATATATATATATATATATATATATATATATATATATATATATATATATATATATATATATACAAGTGTGTGTATGTGATTGTATGAAATATTAAGTGTTCTAAAGTTTTTAAATATTCTCAAAATTTTCATATCTTTAACTTTCCAAGCTACTCAAAAATCAAGTGCATGAATAATTGAGATTGCATTCCTTCCACACTTTTCAAAACTAAAGACTGAATTAATAACTACAAGGTGTTCTCTTTTATTCCTTTTTTTAAGAGATCTATGAAGTCTTCAATAAAAAAATGAAGATCCTTGAAATCTTTATACCATTATATGCATTTACCTCTCCACGAATGTTTTAACTAACCACTAAATAACCACTGACTTAAGCGTCATTTCCATGTAAAATCAATCATCCACGTTATTTTTCCTTCTTTAGGACGGTATGTTTACAAATCAAACATATACGAGTTTGTATCTTGCCTGTGTAAGGCGTACTGGTCAGTTTTGTGATTTTAGGATGAAGATAAAGAATGTTTATTTAATTTTTTTTCTTGATATTAGAGCCCGAACTAGTTTTCTAATTTCCTTCCACGACATGACTGCAACAAATTCCGTTGTCAAGCCAGCCCTGTGAACTAAAGCAATAGGGTATAATTTCGTGATCGGTTACATTAAATAGATACACTGTCATATACAAGTGTAAAAATTAATAATTCTTAACTGCTGAATGCTTTTGCATAATCACATTTTTATAATGTCAAATTAATAATAAAAATTCAATCCTATATACAAAGCAAAGCATCTTTCTCCTAAAACACATTTATAAACAACTATTCCTGATATTAGACAGAGCTGTATAAAGAATTATTACCTAAGCTTACACGTACATTTCGTAAATAGCTTTCATACTTACAGTTTCATTTCTATGGAAATTATCTTTCCTTTGTATCCCATGGATCGATAGCGAAGGCATAAATTGCTGATCACAGACACAAAATCCTTCAACGAGATTATTCACAAAATGAACTGGAAAAATATGTCATTATAGTTTGAATTTAATATTTTTTCATCATTTTAATTTTCTTAATTTAAGTATATTAAATTTTTTTAATTTAAATATTAATTTTTTTAAAGATACTATTTAATTTGAAGAAACATGTGATCTATAAATAAAGTGCAAATGATCTTACATTTCAGATACCTACAAATAGGGACGGGTTATAATTCTATAAATAACTCAAGAGATTCTTAAATTATATTTCGTTTACTATTAAATACCATAATAATTAATATTTAAGATATAAATTATTACATAAAGTAAAATAAGTTGAAGTATTACAGTGTTAATTTTTATATTTGGTTATGAGCATTCATTAATTCGTGTTATTTTGCTTACATATTAACATTTCCATTTACATGAAAATCAACATACAGGTTTTTTATTGATAAACTAAAAAATATAAAGTGTTGACTTTATATGAACAAAATCCTCAAAAAAATATAAGTTTTTACATTATGTTTTTACTGATACACAAAGACCTTAGTAATTCTGTTTTATAAAAAAATACGTATCGGCAATCTGACTTAATTTCATTAACCCCTTCCCGTAAAATGACGAGTCTAGCTCGTCATTAGTTTTTCATTCCATACCGCACAATGACGAGCTACACTCGTCATGCGATTAAAGTTACTGTTAAATATGATAATTTAGTTTAAAATTTCTAGTGTACTGAATTTGGCAACACTTTTATCACTTGTGAAAATCACAAGTTACTATTGCATATTGTTTACTTAGAATTTCTTGGTACAAGTCATTGCCAAATTAATGAGTCAGAATAAAAGAAAACCTACTAAGAAATGCCGTGTGTGTTACAAGAATCAAATTAAAAGTGAGACTACTTGGCGATGTAAACAATTAAGAATTCCTTTGCACTTTGTTTTGAAAAGTACCACTAGCTTGAAGACTATTATCTGTATACCTTATTAATGTTTTGCTTTGATATTTTCTTAATTTTACTGTTTCTGATATTATTTAACATTATGTAAAAAGTGGATTTTAATTAAGAATATGTAAGAATTGTAAAATGAAACAAGTTTTTTAAATAAAAGTTAAATGGTTATTACATGCACAGTTTTTCATTATTAAATCATACCGGAAGGGGTTAAAAAAAGTCTATTTATAAAATGAATAGTTTCCAATCAAATAATCTTACTTAAGTTTAAATCATTTAAGTTTTAAATCTTTTTTTAATCTTTAAATTTTATTCTTTGTAATTTATTTTATCCCCGTCTTTTCTTTAAATCACAATACAATAATAAATACTTTAAATATTGAAGAGAATTGTATCTGAAATTGAAATATTTCAGCTAAGCTGGAACCATTGAAAAACTGTCCAAGTACAAGAATAGACTTCGTTCTACAAATCACGCAAATGCAGAATGCTAGAATGCATTTATTTCTCTTCACTGTTCATTTTTCTTTGCTATTGGGACGTGTAGTAAAATGGAACATATTTTACAATATTTCTCCATGTCAGAGACAAATGGTAAACTACCAAAATAGATATTCGTTTAATATATATGCACATATTTATATGCATATTGTTCAACAAAAGTGTTAAGCACTGTTTGAAATAAGACTATATAAAGTAAAAGTAATTTATCAATACCATAAAAGTAAAAAAAAAGAATGGTTAAATTACTGTTAGTGTACAGTCTGCCAAAAACTTACTGAATCATTGAGTTAATTTAAAAACTCAGAAATTATATCGTTTAAAGAAATTTATCTTGATATTTAAATTTTGATAACCGTGACATATGTATATCATGTATATATCTCTCTCTCTATATGCATATAAATAATTTCTATATATTAACAAGCGTAACTAAATTTAAACTAAATATTTTACTTTAAACAATGTTTTTCTTTGAAACAGATATGCATATATCAGATTCATCTAAGTTTAAATATGAAGATAATTTTCTACGAGATTACACTTATGTTTATCTGTATCAGAGAAAAACATATTTTGAGTTAATTTAAAAACACAGAAAAGTATTGATTATAGAAACATACCTTCATATTTTAATTTAAATAACCATGACATACGCATATCTGTCATTATAGATATGCATATGGGTAATCTATATCTATGTTAACACTCTTAAGTTTTTTTTTATCAATATAACTTTCTTTAAGCAACGTATTTCTTTGAGACAAATATGCGTATGTCCTGGTTATGTAAATGTAAGTTTAACTCGAAATATGTTTTAATTTAAAACAGATAAGCATGCACATAATCTCACATGTAATTTTCTTTATATAATGTTTTTCTGTGAGTTTTTATATTATTCTGGTGATTCAATAAGTTTTTTGGCAGACTGTAAAATATAACTATAAATGTTATGATAATACTATTAGAGGAAGTTGTCCCCTTTTTAAACTCAAAACCAGGATTTTCATATAGATTTTTATCTCCAAATATATTATTTACTTTCTATTCAATTTTTATAAAACTTCAGAATTAATTACGTACATCTTCCTAATTTCATGTGTGTCTTATTTGTTGCCAACAAAAGATTTTTTTAGGGTACAGATAATTGTTCCTTTTTCCTGACATTTCAGTTCTATATTACACCATTGCGAGTTGTATTATATCCAGGAAAATAATATTTTGCAATTCTTTTTGCTTATTGCTAAAATAAATATATTTAAAAATCGTAATTATATATATATATATATATATATATATATATATATATGTGTGTGTGTGTGTGTGTGTGTGTGTGTGTGTGCGTGTGTAATATTAAAATCCCTTATTTACATATTAAAATATGTAAATAATTTAATAACTTTTGTTCATAAAGTACGTTGGGGTTTGCGCGGTAATTCTGATTTTTTCCCTCCAGACACGTTGTAGACTTAATTCAGCCTCTGTCTGTACTACTTTAGCCAATAGTTAACGCGTTCTCTTTAAACATGGGTATTTTATAATCACGTAATCAATTGTGCTTTGGGATTATTCGTAGTCTTTTTACCTGAGAAATCCCTACTTGAAAAGTGTGTCTAGATCACATTGTCTATGTACAGAATATTGTACAAGTGCTTGCCTGTTGTATGGATTTCATGTATCTCACCAGAAATAAAATGTGTTCTGCTTTCGAATGAGTCTAGCCCATATTACATATATATATATATATATATATATATATATATATATATATATATATATATATATATATATATATATATATATATATATATATATATATATATATATATATATATAATTATATATAAATATAGGTGAAGAGATTGCTATATTTCTACAAAATATCCCACTTTATAAAACAAAATCGACAGAGATCGAGAATCGTCAATATGCAATATTATAAGACATATTGAAATTTAGCTATATGTATACAATAATTAAATATCTCATTTTATACAAAATAATCAACATCCTGTATATTTTATATTATATTTTAATCTTAAACATTAGATGAATTTTAAAGTAATGCAATTAAATAGCAAAAGTAAATACATCATTTAAAAACCCTTACCTGCTTATATCATCATACATTTAAAGGGATTGCTAGATTTTTCATATATTACCCATTTTCAATATATACAACATAATCAACATCCTGTATTTTTTATATTATATTTTAATCATAAGCATTAGATGAATATTAAAGGA
This sequence comes from Pardosa pseudoannulata, assembly GCA_032207245.1. Lineage (NCBI taxonomy): Eukaryota > Metazoa > Arthropoda > Arachnida > Araneae > Lycosidae > Pardosa > Pardosa pseudoannulata. The sequence goes on from CM063505.1 coordinate 19,848,898, forward strand.
ATGTGATTGTACAGCAAAAGTAAATACATTATTTAAAAATCATTACTTGCTTAAAGCATCATACATTTAAAACATATTTAAAGGGAATTCTAGATCTTTACAAATAAAAAAAACCTCACTTTATACAACATAATCAACATCATGGATTTTTTATATTATATTTTAATCATAAGCTTTAGATGAATTTTAAAGTAATGCGATTGTATAGCAAAATTAAATACACCATTTAAGAACTATTACGGGCGTAATTCATCATATATTTATAATACACTTAAATGGATTGCTAGACTTTTACAAATACTAAACACTTCACTTTATACAACATAATTAACATCCTGGATTTTTTATATTATACTTTAATCATAAGATTAGATGAATTTTAAAGTAATGCGATTGTATAACATAAGTAAATACATTATTTAAGAACATTACCGGCTTAATTCATATTACATATAAAATGTACCTAAAGGGAATTCTAGATTTTTACAAATACTAAACACGCTGCTTAATACAAATAATCAACGTTCTAGATTTGATTTAAACTATATTTTTAGCATGACAAATAGGTGTGTTTTCAAGATAATACAATTATAGACTTATTGTAAATTTTTAAATGGATATCTATAAAATTTTATTTTGCACTGTCCACAAAACTTTTATAACATAGTTTTGAGAAAATGGGGTTATAATAGGTAAAAGTTTATATAAAATTTGCTACATTTAAATTTTCATTTCATAATTGTGACATTTCTATAGAGCTATTTTATGAGAATTGTTTCAAAATGTTAAAAAATTCTAAATATTATAAAAACTGAGATATTAAAAACTATATTTTGAAGTTAGAAAAGGAAAAGTTCACGCATTAATATATTATACTTCACATACATATTATACATCATATTAATACATCACACAATAAAGCATTGTTTTATGTTTGATTTATTATTAATGTTAACAATAAACAATTGTTTTCTAAAATAACGAGAAGTCACTTAACTGAAAATAATATTTTTTCAGTTTAAATTTTTTTAAATAAGAAAACATAAATCAAGATGTGTTTAACCGCATCGGATTCTTAACGGAAAGAAATAAAATGATTGATATTTAAGCCTTTTGTGCATGAGATATAATCAATATAAAGTCATTAGGAACAACAAATGATCAAAATGAAAAACTTTCACCAATACTATTTATTAAATTTTTTTTTTGCGTATGTTCAGATATTCAAAAGGCGAGTCAAAAAGTGCTTAATTATCTTAAATCCTAAAATTAACGGTTGAAATAAAGTAAAAAATGCCATCTATTTATAAATGAAACAACTTCTTCATATTTTTTCCCTCAATAATCGATGAATCAATATCTGCCACTTGTATCAAACTTTCTAATAATTATATGTTCCAATTTTCAAATCTTGACCATAAAAAAGATATGCATGTAACTTTAGATAATATATTAAAAATTTTTTCACTGTTTTTTCTAAAATGCAGATATTTGGTAAAAAATTGCACAGGAAAATTTTTATGTTTAGATTTTTTTATGTTTTCAAAGTTGTTTTGGGTGTTACGTATTATTTTTAACCTCAATATTTCTTTCCAAAATTCATTAATATATAATAAATATGAAAAGGTGATAATTTTGCCAGAAGTTTGATAACAATAAAGTGTTTACGTAAAGAGATAAAACTTCATTTTTATTGGTTTGTTGCACTAGAATGACATTTTGCTGTACCTCGTACGATAAAAAAATTACAATTTAAACCAGATTTTGGTGGGATTTTATAAACTCTCATTCACTCTATTCATTAATCTATTCATTAAATAACGGAAGATCTTTACAACTATTAGAGATAATTTTACCTTACATATGAAAACAAAACTGTACAAACTACAGACTTGATTTCAGTTTGGCTTGTTGCACTGAAATGCAATTTATCTGTAACTCAATTCTGATTGAATTTCACAAAATGTCCATTCACTCTACTCATTAATATAACAAATTATGGAAGATATTTATAAGAATTAGACATAATATGACCATAGTTATGAAAAAAATGAAGTTTTAGTTATCCGATTTGATTTCATTTTGAATGGTTTGTTACATTGTAATAACATTTTGCTGTGCCTCATAAAGGTCCAAAAATTGCAACTTACACTAGATTTTGATTAGATTTCATAAACACTAATTCACTCTATTCATTAATTTAACAAATTATGGAAGATTTTTATAAGCATTAGACATAATATGACCATAGTTATGAAAAAAATAAAGTTTTAGTTATCCGATTTGATTTCATTTTGAATGGTTTGTTACATTGTATTAACATCTTCCTGTACCTCATAAAGGTCCAGAAACTGCACCTTACACTGGATTCTGATTAGATTTTATAAACACTAATTCACTCTACTTATTAGTATTACATAAATTATAGAGGATCTTTACAAGTATTCGAGATAATTTTACCACAGTTACGAAAACAATTAAGTTTTAGTAAGCATATTTAAATTAGTTTTCATTGGCTTGTTGCACTGGAATGCCAGTTTGCTGTACCTCGATTTTGATTGGATTTCATAAAGTCTCCACTCTACTGGTATAATATAACATAAAATAATAGAGGATCTTTATAAGTATAAGAGATAATTTTTTATTTGAACAAATCTGATTTTAGTTTAAGTGCTTTTTTTATTGAAAAGACAATTTTCTCTATCTTGCTAGGTTAAGACATTTCTGATTAAGAAAAATTCTGGTTAAGACAGATTCTGATTGTATTTCATAAACTCTTCATTCACTCTTACTGAAATATGTTGAGTACTTACGGTACGCAATAACACGTGATGTAACAGAAATTTCTTTAATATTATTTTTTTAAACTTTATGTCTGTTAGATGTTTTTATTTTCTTTTGCAAAAAAGGAATATACCAAAATTTCTCACATAATTAAAAATTTTTTTTTGATTATTTTTACAAAAGATAGCATTCTAAAAAATATTCTGTTCTATCAAGTGGTATAATTTGTTCCAAGAATTCTTAAAATATCAGACAGCAATAGAAGGTTTTATTTTACCCATTGGTTAACATGGTGCGAGAAAAAATCAATATGAAAGCTGTATACCACCTTAAGGGGATAAAACTTTTATATTTCTGTTTGGAAAATTTCAATCTTAGAACTGAGTCTAGTGCACTTTTGATTAGAAATAGTACTTCTCATTGAGAATATTACTAAAAATTTCTTTTATTGCTGTGCATTCTCTCGTTGCCAATATTTTATTTCCCACTATTTGTGTTCCTATATTAAAGAATCCACGTCATCGCTGAATATTTCTTTTTTTTTTAATTTCAGAACAAAGCCAGCAGTTTTAAGAACTTTTCGATATTGCTTTTCTTTTTTAAGTTTTAGCATTTTTTAACTTTAACACAAGAAGTTTGTTTTCATCTTGTCTTTATTCTTTTTTTCATCTTGTTTTCTATTTCCTGTATGAATTTCAGTACATTTTTCCTAAAAGTTTTTTTTCTGTCACGATAAGTTTCAGCCTGCAAAATATCACCTGCGTCAGTGATTTAGATCAAGCATTTCTCCTTCATAGGCGAGACTCTATCGATTTTTTTAAAGCTACAACTACAAGAATGCTAGCATGATTTCGAATTCAAATAAATGAAGGAGGTGTATTGTAAATGAATATACCACTTTTTCTTTTATGAAATAAAACCTAGCTATGTAAGCCCTATATTAATTTTTTTTTTATCTTTTGGTTGAGATAAATTTAAGTTAATACCGAAATTCTGTAGTAAATAGGTTATAATTTTAGAGCATTGAAATTTCAAAATATATTTTGCCTCTTATTATTTCAGACAAAGAGTTTCTATATATCTAGGTAAAACATTTATAAAGTAGCTGAAAGTTTACAATGTCCATTTATAGGATACTAACTCTAATCGTTACTAACGTTAATAGAAAATATGATTTGATACTCTATATGTGTTGTTATAAAGGCTAACAATGCATTTTAACTTTTCATAGATCAAGGAGGAAGTGTAGCACTGATAGGAAATGTTAAAATATTAGTCTTTAAAGAGATAACATAAAGATGACACTGAATTGACTTAACCTACTGTGGCTTATGTAAATTGAAGATTATGTTGAATAAAGCATTTCCCAAAGAGTCGATATTATAAGTAAGAGCAATGCTAAGATATCAGTTCAGCTTATCAAACCCATGTTAATGCAGAACAGTAATCTTACTGTGTGATGTACAGAAGGTAGTTTTCCCTTTATGGAAACTATATTTATAAGTCTTATGTTAAAATGCCGTATTTTTCTGGCTTATTGCTTCTATCAGATAGTAACAGTTTTTGACCATAGTTCTATCTTGAATCTTCCACGAAAATACATTTTTACTTAATATTGGCATGATATGTCAATTTTACATTATTCCTCTTGAACCGTTTTTCAAAGTCCGTAAAGTGTTCTTGAATAGATTTTTCCTAAGGTTTGATTGAATGAACCAAAAGTTCAAAAATCCATTGGATTAGCGTCAGGGTAACGAACTTCTGTATTTAATTTTAATTGTGGTTTTTTTATTTTGTGTTTTTTTCATTAATTTTTTTAATTATATGCGTAATGTGAGGGAAGTAGCAATAATTTTTTCATGGGGGAAGAGGGCTCTCCTTCAGTTTTTACCCCAAAATTAATACATTAATCCTATCATTCACATGTACTACAGCAATTCTTATTAACTTACAGGTGAGGGGTTACAACCTCCCCATACCACTTTCGCTATACCAATCAAGCTCCAAACAGGGCTCATTTGGCCGTGAGGCCCTCCAGGCTTACCCCGGCGGAGGTGAGCAGATAGCAAGTACCGAGCCACAACACTGCACAGTCGACCCTTCGAAGAACCCGGAGCGCGCCCGTCGCTCCCCGGGCTCCATCATGGGAAGAATACTGAGTTGCGCTGATGAGGAAAGAGAATTTGGAAGACTACTGGATGCTTAACGTTCTCTTGACACCGGAGGGTGGCGCGAATCACGCGGGCAGAAAAGACGAACCAAAAAAGAGGAGAGGAATTAGGATTTAGCTCGTTGCACCTATAGACGGTAAACCGGAAAGACAATCCAGAAGAACATGAAATACTGCTTCGCTATACCCCTGCCTCACGCTAATTTTATAAGATTATATGTTCCCTCATGTAATCGAGTATCATTTCTCTAGCTGTATGTTATAATTTTCTAATAAATTGGAAATAATTGGTTGGCAATTTCGGGGTTCCATGGTCTAGTATTTACTACTCTAAGATTATTGACACTTGGATCTTGCTAAAATTTCTTAAGAGTGTCGACTGTTGAACATAAGAATACCATGATTTTGTCACTAATTTTCGACTTTCCATTAATTTTTTTCTTATTTAACATTAAAATATCTGAAATTTGTTTCGTAGAAATATGTTATATATAGTAAACTAAATTTAAATACTTATAAAATAATAAAATATTTTAAAATATCTATATTTATCACTTGATTTTTTTCGTTGGTTAAAACTGTTTTCACTTCCGCGGATGTTTACAAAAAATATTTTGCACATAAATGTTAAATTTTATGTTTTTAATAAAGAACATATTTCTAAAGTTCAATCTAACTAGAAAAAAAATAAGTAACCCTTTGAGTACGGTGAAGCTTTATCACATTTTTCTTATTCTGTCAAAAATGCGTGGAAGTGCGATCGTGGTTCTGTATGTTACTATTATTGAGAGAAATTACCATTAATTGAGAGAAAAATAAGATTATGTATGAAAATTATAGTAAAATACAGCAGTGTGATCACATTTCTATGCATTTTTGACACAGCACAAGCCAAACGCGATAGAGCTTCGTAGTAGTCAGACGGTTAAGCTTATTTTATATTTTTAAAACATTTAAAATTTTACCCCTTTTAATGGGCAATTTTGACTCGTAGTTATCTCTTTTAAACAAAAAAAATGTAACTCTCATAGCACTAAATTTAGCTCAATTACAAGAAAACATTACATTGAAATGCAGAAAATTTTAGGGAAAAATTATTAAATAGATTTAGAGACATCTTTCGCACATTAAAATTTTGTCTATGAGAAAAATCAACTTTAAGTAAAGAACTGCCAAATGCACTGTCAAGCACAGAAATCACTAGAGTTTCGTTTTTATTTTTAATCAACTTTGAAAAAAGCGGTTTTTTTTATGCCGTTTTTTAAAATAGAGTATCTGATTCTATGACATTTTTTTTTGAAAAATCAAAAATTTAAGGTTTAAGGTTCCTCAGATCCCTTAAAGTTGATCACAAATTACTAGATGCATATATGTCTGATTCTAGGTTTTAAACCACCGACTCCGATGCCTCAAGGGATCTCTCTAACTAAATGGTAGTCACATGACGCTAATAGGATAAAAATAGCATTGTATAATTTTAAATGCTTTTATTATATTCTATACCCAAATTACTATATATGATATATTACTATATACATTAGAACCTCAACTATACAGACCTCGATTAACCGAAACTCGCCGTTAACCGAATTCGGTTTCTTTCCTTTTTTTTCCACTTTCTACTATCATCCAAAATTTTCTCTTTACAAACATGCATTTATAAAGATTTCTTTTGTCCCACATTCCTTTTCTATGCAAGCTGTCCTTTCCAAGATACGACTGCAAATAAATATTTTGGAATTCCCTTTTTTTAGAATTCCTTCTGGCAAGCACAATTCTCAATATGAGTGTACTCTTCCCCACTTTCAAACATCCCGATTTAAACATAAACACACCCCATTTCGAAATTTGGAAGGTCGTACTGACGAGTCTGAGAACAATCGAAAGTTATTCTACCATTGACTAATACTACATTTTAAACTAGATAAATACTGATGAATTCTCTATCTGAAGTAGGTTCGGCCTCAATTACTTCGAATAATCCAGGTTCTACTGTATATTTTTATCCTCTCAAAAAGCAGTCACAGAACTTTTAAAAATTCGATTTTTATTTTTTAAGATAGTTTAAATATTCAAACATTTTTGTATGATTGATCAAGAAAAAAATTCTTACTCATTGTGGAGTTATAATACTTTTTATATGTCTCTTTGTATGTCTCTCTGAGCGATACTAACAATCTAAACTGAATTTTCTCACCTTCATAATTTTAGAATTTAAGCACGCTGTTACTTGAAAATTAAGTATGCAATTCTAAAATTTTATCCACACATTCGACTTTTTATTCTCTGTATGCTAAAACCAAAAAGTACCAATATTTTTTGCATTTTTCTACAGATAAAAAAATGTAACGGAAACTTAAATATTTTTGTTAAATTTTCAATCTATATTCTCATGTTTTAATTTATATACAACTTTCTGTATATCTTTCGATTTTACTTTAAAGCAAAATGTTTTATTAATTTATTTTGACTGCGATTATTTAGTCTAATCTTTAATATTATGATAAGCATGTTCTTTTATTTTCTGTAGCACATTAAAATCTTTCGTTTTGTTTTCATACATATGAGTTTTATTTTTCTATAGATTATAAATTAAGGTTATAAAATATTATAAAAAATATAATATATAAAAATTAAAGATTATAAAAAAAGCCCAGTGGCGTTAGGGTAGCGCTTTGCGTTCCCCCGACAGGTCCGAGGTGGGCAAGGTTGACTCGCCTCTCATCCCTTCAGTGGTTAGACAAATTGAGGATCAAGCATACTTGAGAACTAAAAACTGGGGGTTCGCCGTGAGGTTGATCACTTAACCGGAACATATGCTTCGCACCGCAGGGTCCTTGGTTTCGGAAACGGAGATTGGCACCATAAGCCCTAGTTCCCTAGGGTCTGTTGCGCAGAGGAGAGTATAAATTAAAGTACATAACTTAGATGTAGTATAAAAATTTATTGCCTTAATATTAGAAATATAGTAATTAAAATCTGTTTACATTTATGGATAGTTTCCCCAGTATTCAAATGTATTGTGTTCTGCTATTAGGTATGAGAATTTTTTATAATTAAAATAATCTTTATCCTCTTAACGGTTTTGCCTATTCACTCTGCTGCAAAATTTTAACAGAGAAATTTAGTCCTTGTACGTAGTATAAGTAAAACAGAAAGGCTGTATGAAATTTAATACTAAAGTTTCATGGTAATAAACCGTGAAAATATTTTTAGCATATACCATATACTTTCCTCTTTCGCAGTAATCTCAAGCTCTGTTTGTTTTTAAACTGCTGTATAATTTTTATTTTTCGTGCGAAGTTATTAAATTACGTTTTATACGGCAAATTGCCAAGCGTTTTACACCGGCTCTTCGTCAGTTTTTGAACTCTTTGTTCTGAAGATTTATGGGTGTTTCTTTGCTGATTTCTATTCTTTTCCCAAACAAAAAGAAATATATTTAAGCTACAGGAAGCTGACAATATTTTGGGTACTCGCTAGGAAGCTGTCTCAAGGCAAGTTTAAAAAAAAATAAGCTGATCCTTCCCAGAATACATTAACTATTTTTATTCTTTAATAACTGGCTTCCTACGTACGTGGGGTGAATTCGAAAAATCCTTCCGTAAATAAAATCTCAGTTCATAATACCTTTGTTTCATGAAACAGAATTCCTTGAAATAAATAGAAAATGTTCTTTACTTAGTAATGAAATTATTTTGAAATATAGCGAAATGCTTTGGAAATATTTTTATTTTTAACGTATACAAGTATTTATCTGATACATTTGGTTTGCATTTATTGGCAATTAACTATAGATAATAAATAGCATGAATAGAATGCTTTAAATGGAATAATGTATCAAGGATTTTATGAGGATAAATTACATGATATGCTTAAATTTTAGACATGTAATTAAGGAAATATAAATCAGCACATATTTGGCTTTATTCATATATTCTGAATGGTTTACTGACTGACTGATACTCATTTACTTACTCACTCACTCACTCTGTCTGTCTGTCACTCCTCCAATCTTTCTTTCACTCACACACTCTCTTGCTTCTCACTTATATCCTTGTTCGCACCCTCTATCACTCTATAACTTGATCTCACTCCCTCACGAGCTCTCTCGTTCTCTCCCTCCCTCCCCTCATTTTATCCTCCCCTCATTTTATCTTTCTATCACTTGCTCCCTCCCTCCCTCCCTAGCTCTCTCGTTTTCAAATCCCACTTGCTCGCTCGTTTTCACTTTACTCACTCATTTACTCTCTTATTCTGTCGCTCCCCTTCTCGCATTTTTTTACTCTCGTCTCATTTTCTCCATTCACTCTTTCATTTTTTTTCACCCTCCCTCATTCACTTCCTTATTTTCACTCTTTCTTCCTTTTAACGCATCTTTCTCACACCCTTCCTCCTCTCCTTTTATCTTTCTATCACTTGCTCCCTCCCTCCCTCCCTAGCTCTCTCGTTTTCAAATCCCACTTGCTCGCACGTTTTCACTTTACTCACTCATTTACTCTCTTATTCTGTCGCTCCCCTTCTCGCATTTGTTTTACTCTCGACTCATTTTCTCCATTCACTCTCACTTTTTTTTCACCCTCCCGCATTCACTTCCTTATTTTCACTCTCTTCTTTTTAATGCATCTTTCTCACACATACATTCAAAAAATTAGATAAAATCTAAGCGTAGAACTTAGTAACAACAATCAGATCAGAATACATAACATGTAATTTAAGTTCTTAGTAAGTTTTAATAAATTCATGAATGAGAAATTAAAAGGAAATTAACATAAATGTTAAGAGGATATTCACATTTAATTTTTCAAATAAAGCATCTTTGTACTTGATCTACATTTTAACCCCTTCCGGTAAAATGACGAGTCTAGCTCGTCATTGGTTTTTCATTCCATACCGCACAATGACGAGCTACACTCGTCATGCGACTAAAGTTAATGTTAAATATGATAATTAATTTAGTTTATAATTTCTAGTATATTGAATTTAGCAAGACTTTTGTTACTTGTGGAAATACCAGGTCACTATTACATATTGTTTATTTAGAATTTCTTGGTACAAGTCACTGCCAAATTGATGAGTCAGAATAAAAGAAAACCTACTAAGAAATGCCGTGTGTGTTACAAGAATCAAATTAGAAGTGAGACTCCCTAGCGGTGTAAACAATTCAGTATTCCTTTGCACTTTGTTTTGAAAAGTACCACTATCTTGAAGACTATTATCTGTATACCTTATTAATGTTTTGCTTTGATATTTTCTTAATTATACCTTTTCTGATATTATTTAACACTATGTAAAAAGTGGATTTTAATTAGGAATATGTAAGAATTGTAAAATGAAACAAGTTTTTTAAATAAAAAGTAAACGGTTACTTCACGCACAGTTTTTCATTATTAAATCGTACCGGAAGGGGTTAAATATACTTTTCTAAACTTATATGTGATACATATTTACTTTTAAAATAACAATGCAAGCTTTCACTCTTTATGGAAATTGTGCAAATATGTATAAAAATGTAATGCATATTTCATAACAAAAGCCTTCGAGGTAACTGTGCCTTTTTCTTTAGTTATTCCACGACATCAATCATTTATAAAAGTTGATTTGTACTAAATATGACTGTAATGCAAACTAGTAGAATGTTTTGTTTCTATATATAGCTCTATGTATTGAAACAATTTTGGGCACATTTATTCACATTGTTTATAATTTGCTCTTATATGAAATCTATTACAATAGTTTACTTATTTGTCACTCATATGCTTATTATGAAAATACTGTATGGGATTATTTTATGAATGCTTTAAACTTAAAAAAATATATAGTAAAATGCTCCAACTTTTCCCCTCCATTTCCGCATTTTTGCGCTTAATCTATAATATTTTAAATAGATTTTCTTAATCTTAATGAAATGAACTTTCATTTAAAATAAGAAATTATTAGAATCGATGTGGAGCACGAGTTAGTAAACATATAATTATTTCAAATCATATATATTTGAGGTATATGTGAACGGTACATACAGTAACATATGTTATTTTGTTATACAGAGAACCTTCAAAATGACACAATCCAACAGAAAAATAATAGGATTAATTTTTTGCGCTTAAAATATCAAGTTAAATATACACTTTATTATCAAAGTACAATTTTCGATTAACTTGATATTTTGCTGCACTTGAACCACTTGATATTTTGTACTTGATATTTTGCTGCAGTTGAAACTTTGCAGCACTGAAATCTGTCTTGGTTTGAACTTTTAAAAATATTTTTGAGTATGACAATTTTGTAGTGAATTAGCAATTGTAAAGTGTTTCAAGGGCATTAATTTTATGTATTTTAATTTCAAAATTTTGTTTATTGTCTGTTAATGTGTTTGTCATAAAACTGGGTATGCTTTCTAAAATTGTAAAACATTTTTTGAGTTACAAACGATTTACTAAAGTGAAACGGTGAAAACGATAGCGATAATTATTGTATAACTTGATATAATTTTCTTTTATAAATAGCGTTTAACCTTAGCTAAGTCTATACTCAATTTTATTTCTATATGAATTATTATTTCATTTTACGATTTAAAAAAGTAATTGTTTAATGTGCTGTACACTAAACAATTACTTTTCTAAAAAAGTTTACTTTTTTTTTACATTTTTACTTTTCTCTTTTTACTTACTTTTCTATGTGTAGGAAGAATTTTAAGGAACTTTGTTGGACAACCCAATTTTTATCAAATTTGAAATTGCAGTTACAAATTCTTTTCTAATAGAAGCTAAAGTCTTATGTTTCATGTAATAGTATTACATATTATAAAAATGTCGTTAAAAATTGAAAATTTCTAAAACTAAGATTCAAAGTCTTTTGTCCCCTCAAGTTTGTTTTTCTCTGTTTTAGATGACCACAATATAAATTAATAATTATTTTCAAATATATCGTTAAGTATATTAATCCATATCTGTTTTCATTTGTTCCTGAAAGTAAAGATAATCATTAACTTATTTATAATTTACATACTATATATTTATTATCGGAAGTTACTTATGCCTGTCTAGAAGGGTTTATATTTGACGGGCATTTCCATTGTTGAAGAGGTAAACCCGACCTCAAATAAGTTCATTACTGAACTCTAGAGATGCCTATAATCCTACACCAGGACTTTCCCGAGTGCCAGCTCACGACACTCGCAGAAGGATCATCTTAAGTGGGTTAGAGGAATCAGGAACTGAGGGGGATATACCATCCTCTCCCTCCAGTCTTCTCGGTTACATCGTAACGTCTGAAATAAAGGGGGCGAAGGCGCCACTGTTCCTATTGGGTGTATTGATTGGCATCATGCTGGGAATCACCACTCTTGGCGCCCTATAGAGGTAGAGATTCCAGTTTGGCGAAATTCGCGCTGTTCATAGCACCAAGTAGAAGTTGTACATGTGTTACAGATGAGTGGAATACTCTTTGCTGTGGTTAAGGGGTCACATCACCTTTAAGTAACTTTAAGTGGAAGATTTTTTTTTTCTTATTTTTCACTTTATCATTTTTTTAAAGTTATAATCGTAAATACAAAGGATTTTAGTTACATGTTTAATTAATTCTGTTGTATTTAATTTGTTTCTAAAAATTAACTTTTGTATAGAGTGAAAAGTAAGAGCTTGTTTTAAAAATTAAAAAATTTTTCCTTAATGGTGCAAGGACTGTTAAATGAAAATATTGAATGAAAATAAATTATATATCAAGTTGTAAACTGGATGAATATCTGAAAACAACTGTAGCCCACTAGACATCTTTGTTAGAATGTATAACTAGGACAAAACACAATTAATTTGTGAAATGTTTAAGGTACTTTGAATCTCAATTTTTTATTTTTTTTTAAATATTTTCTATATACGATGGTAATTAATCCGGATCTTTGTATGATTGATGCCGTCTCAAGTTCTATACCATAACTATGTTAACAAGTTTTAGAGAATTAAAATACAACGTGAATCAATACTATTATTTTATAGAATTTTACAGCATTAATCTCAAGATTATTGAAGGCTTTAAGAGCAAATTACAACAATGGCTTTAAATATTTTCGGATAAGTAGACACACAAAAAGTTATGGTGTAAAGCATCCTCAAACAATTTCTATTTTTAAGAGTTCTATAATAACTGAATTTGTACACAACAATATATTGAGCTTGTTTCAAAAATTTAAAAAATTTTCTGACACACTGTGCGAAAAATTACAACACAAATTGGGTTTCATTAATAATTTCTGCTTTTTCTTAAACACTACTTGTTAGGCATAATTCTTCACCTGTTCAATTTTTAAAAAAGGAACAGAAATATTATATCAAGAAATTGAATTTTCAGAAAGAGCTAAAATAATAAAACTTCATTTAAACAATAACATTCAATAAAACTTCATTTAAAACTTTATTTAATATTTAAACTACCATTTCAAATAATACTAATGGAAATAAACAACAACTAAATAAATAGTTGGAGTTTCATCGTAGATTCATAATACATTTACTGTGAAAATTTAAAATCAATATATTAATGATTTGTTGTTTTGGAATGCATGCAACTTTAAAAACATCACTTTTAGTCAAATGTATTTAAAGTTGCTATAGTTTCCTTAAAAGCTCAGATATTAAATACATCGATTGCATAGTTTTACAGGTTGTAATTTGAATATTTCAATACTTTTGTTTTGAACGACTACGAAATTTCCAGACACTTTAAACATGTAAAAAACAAAATATTGAATATCTGAAGGTTAAATAGTTATGAGTCCTCTTAAAATTTTGAGGCTAGAAGGTATTTTTATTATTCTACCATTTCCAAAAGTGCTGCACTTTGATTATAGAATGCTTACGGATCAAGAAATAAGCTCAAAACACATCTTTGAACAAGTAACTATAATAATGAAATTAGTAAATAAGTAACTATCTATCATGAGGAATGGATTCATGCAATATGCTACTGAGGATGTGTAGCTATCTATATTCGACTCTGAATAAATGAATTTACATAATTCTCAGCTTTTAAGAAAATTCGATAAATGTGAACTCGTACAATTCAGCCGCAACAAAGTCGATTCCAAAATGTTACAAACATATGAGTTGAAGTCAAAACCGCAGATTCTATCTCCAAACTATCTCAGCCAATACTTTTCATCATCATATGGTCTCTAATAAAAGGGACAAGCTTTTGTAAAATATACTTTGTTTTATACCAAGAATGAATTCAACCTTACTGCATTTCATAGGGAGTTTCCCAACAGTAGGGCATTAAGATCAGAGGTTTATAGTACCCAAATCTAAGAAAAGTACACCAGAAGTACATAAGAAAAGATATGAGTGGGTGAAGCAAACCAGTGCAGACAGTAATATCCTGCAACTATCAAGGCTCAAAAAGGTGAAAACCAAGTGTTCAAAACCTTAAGAGCGAAGAAAACTCACAATTACTCAGATCATGGTAAGCGATTTATTTTTCAAGATGGCAGCCACCAGAAAAGGGATCAAGACTGATCCCTTGTGCCGTGGCTGCCGCCTTGAGTTATATGACATAACTGTGGTGAAAATTTTAATCGTTTTTATTTATTAATTTTATTTCATGCTTCAAGTCCCAATACGCCTTAATATAACGTTTAAATCTGATTAAAAGTTCTACAACATACGAGGATAACTAAGCCGTAGATTATTTCTCCAAATAACATCAGTAAAACAATTTTGCCATCATCTGGTCTTACAAAGAAGGAGCATGGATTTGTATATCATATTTTTCTGTTTTATACCATGAATGATTGAAATCACTAGTAGAGTAGCTCTTGTGGAATTAATTCCCTATAATCTCCATACTGTGACCAGAGGTCTATTGAACCCAACCCTAAGGAAGCACATGCGAAGAATACCTAAGAAAATGTACCGATGGCTGAAGTAAACCTCAGCAGACAACTAACAGAAGTATTCTGAATTTCCCAAGGCTCAAGAAGGTTTCAACCAAGAAACTCAAAAATAAGAACCAAGAAAATCTTGCAATCGAAAAATATGCTGTTTATTCCCTTAAGACGACAGCTACAACACAAGAGATCAGAACGGATACCATCCCATTAAATGGGGATCAGTTCGGATCCCTTATATCGTTGCTACCATCTCGATCTTTATACAATAACTGTGTTAACAACTTTTGCAGAATTAAAATACAACGCGAATAGATAGGATTATTCAGCATTAATCCCAAGATAATTAAACGCTTTGAGAACAAATTACAACAATGGTTTTAAATATTTTTGAACAAGTAGTGACACAAAAAGTTATGGTTTAACTCACCCTGCTACAACTTCTATTGTTCAGAGTTGCACAACAATACAAGTTTAACTTTCTTTAGAAGTTTAGTCCTTACACAAAAGAAAGTTAAGACATAAATCTAAGCGATAATGCCAAAAAGGAACTGCTCTTATATTATCAATCATCGCTGGTTTATAAACTTACACGAGAAGACAATGCATCCCTATTTAATTATCTTAGTCATTAATTATGAATACAGAAATTTTCATCCTCTAAAATCGCATCGTTAAACCTGTTAATTTCTTTTTATAATATTGGTAATGAATGACACAACGTTAAATAAATATTGAGAAACTACTTAGTTTTTCTCATTTATTTACACTAAGATTGTCAACATTTTTTATGAAATACACGTATAGAGTGAGAATTGGAATATAGTTAGACTATACGATTTAAATTAAAACTTAATACCTGGTACTCTATAAAGAAATAAATCCAATGTAATTCAGAAAATAGTTTAAAACTACAAAGTGTCATAAGTAAAGAATTAAAGATTATGTGAGAAGCATTGATACAATGTATTGTCCCCCCACCTTTGCATGATGTACTATTTAAAACTATGTTTATAAAGAACTAATCGTATAAGTTTTTTAATCGCTCTTATTTCAGTTCACTTGTGTGTTTAAATTTTGTAATTAACTTTTAACTACTTTCCTGCTTAGCTAGAGATTTGAAATTTCAAAATATTGCACGAGTCCATTTCTGGTGCCAATTCAATATTCATTCATAAAAAATTAAATTAGTTACTAAATGCAAAATTTCTTTTAGAGTACTTGGAATTGAAATTGCAAATGATTTTAAACTAGTATAGCCATTTATTTGCAAACAACATAACTATAAACTCAAACACTAAAGTGACTTGGTCAAAGTTAAAATAATGACTCCTGGTTCAGAAAAGAATACACATACATATTTTTATGTTCTTGTAAAGTTTTGTTAAATATGAATGTCAAATATGTTTAACATATAAGCTTTTGTTATATATGTAAGTATATTTTAAAATTTTTGGTATATTTGAGATATTTCGCATTGATTTTAATTAATCAGTTCTAAATTGGTTATTTTTCTTTTTTTATCACGCTATAATGAATAATTTTGTTTACTAGAGCTTTACTAATGGATTCAAATGATTCACGATCTAACTTTTTGAAAATATAAAGCCCATACTTAATAAAAAAAACAATATGCAAAATTAAAATTGTTTGTGAATTGATTTAATATAAGTTGAAAAAATTACGGATAAGAATTACTTAGAAAATTTTAGACTAAAAAAGTCAGAAATGAAATAAACATAAAAAGTATTTTTTAAAAAAATAGCTTTTATTTAAGAAAAAATGCATTAGAAAGTAATTTTAAAATTAAAATAAAACTTATTTATATTAAAAATTTTAAAACAATGCAAGAAAGAAATTGAGTGACAAATTGAGTGAGGAGATAAAGGGCATAAGATAATAAGATAAAGGGCAGATAAGATAATTGATAAGATAAAGGGCAGTTGTTATGATGGGGTATACGACTAAAAATAAAAGTGTAAGGGTTAATTGGAATAGGTGCCAAAGTAACGTATTTTCAATACAGATATAATTCTATAAGGACATATTTATGTTAAAATACTAATGTGATATTTGTTATATTTTGAGTGCCCCAAGCTTTTATGTTAAGTAATATAACCCATCATATAACAACTGCTACTTATCCTATAGAAGCTCTTTACGCAATTTCTTTATATCAGCCTATTAAAATTTTTATACGAGCTTTTCATATAATTTCTTTTTTTGTGTGTGCTGTTTGAAAATTATTTTCTACATTTTTATCGCGTTTGTTTTCGTTCTATTAAAGCAATTTTTTTAAATACTCTTTGATATTCATTTTATTTTTCAATTAATATGCTAATAATATTTTATTTTAAATTGCAAAATACCCTGTTGTAATAGAAACATTTAGGCTAGAATGTACAAAGCCATCTTAAAATTGATTGATTTGGCTTCTACACTCTACTGTTTTTGCTACTCAACGGCTAATGAGATCGGGACCTACTGTTTAAAGCCGATTAAGAACAATTACGGACGTTGATGATAGCAGTGAGATTCGAATCTACGAATTCCAGTACTAAAGAGCAGCAACCCATTCGGTCATCCTACAAGCTTTTACGAGTAGGGAAGTGAAGGAAATGATAATAATAAGATAATAAGGAAATAATTTTTTTTAAATACTCTTTAATATTCATTTTATTTTTCAATTAATATTTTAATAATATTTTATATTAAATTGCAAAATACCCTGTTGTAACAGAAACATTTAAGCTAGAAATGCACAATGCCATCTTAAAATTGATTGACCTGGCACTCTACTGTTTTTGGTACTCTAAGGTTAATGAGATCGGAACCTACTGTTTAAAGCCGATTGCGAACAATTACGGACATTGATGCTAGCAGTGAGATTCGAACCTATGAAGCCCAGTACTAAAGAGCAGCGACCCATTCGGTCATTGTATAAACGTTTAAGAGTAGGGAAGGGAAGGAAATTATAATGATAAGAACATAAAGAAATGATAATTTTTTTAAAAAATACTCTTTGATATTCATTTTATTTTTCATTTAATATTCTAGATTTTTTTTGTAAATGCCAAGTTGTAAATCTTTCTATAGTTTTAATCTTACAGAGCCAACAATTTCCAAAAGAAAATTATTCATGTGTTTCCCAGCACTCGCCGCTTCATGAAAATTTAGCACTAAACTTTTAACATTTTCTTTTATTGCCAACATATTTTTGTTTTTTACTGAGATTTTTTATTTAATATAGAAGAAGTATATTAAATTTACATTACAATGAGTTAGTAACTAAAATTTATAAAAAACATTTACTCTTTTCAAGGCATTCAAATGTTATTTCAGTATGAATCAGCAAAATATCATTTACTTCCCTTACCTACTTTTAAACGCTTGGACGATGACCAATGGGTCACTGGTCTTTAGTACTGGACTTCGTAGGTTCGAACCTCACTGCTAGCATTGACGTCCGTAATTGCTCATAAACGGCTTTAAACAGTAGGTGCCGATTTCATTAGCAATCGAGTAGCAAAAACAGAGCATAAAAGCCAAATCAATCAATTTTAAAATAGAATTGTACATTCTAGTTTAAATGTTTTTATTACAAAAGGGTATTTTGTAACTTATTATTTATTGTAATTTACGATATTAATTCTTCTGTTCAGAATAAAAAAAATTCCTAATAATGAATAAAGGTTTAACTCTACTCACAAAATAAGCTCAAATACTGCCATCTTGTGATAAACAGTAGCAACACTTGTTATATTGAAATATTTCATTGCATAGGGTAGTGATTGCAATAAGAGATAAGATACTGAATGCACAAACAAATCACATAACGGTCTTATTTGGAATTTTAGAATTGTACACCTAACTCTTTTTGAGTTATGCGAAAACATACATACGTCTGTAGAACGATGGCCGCATGTTAGGGCGATGATCTTCGGTACCTGAGTTCGTGAGATCGAATGCTACTGTGACATGGGCGTTCGTAACCGTTCGAAATCGGCTTTAAGCATTAGAGCCCGGTCTCATTAACCCTCGAGTTGCAAAAAGTAGACCGTCCCTCCAAACCAAAGCAAACAATACCTACGTCATGTCGTCTCTATTCAAAACTAATTCAAAGATAGACTGAATATATTAATTTCTAAACACAAGGTACACAGTGGTTCGATCGCAATAAGTCAAAGTTTCAGCATTTTCAAAACGGATATTGCTGGCAAAATTTCGAAAATGAAACTTTTCTTGATCACAATAATTATTTATTTTTATTTATTTCTAATAAGTAAAAATCAAATTTTAATTCAGGCCTAATAACTTTAGATGGAAAAATTATCTTTACATTCTATTTCGAATTTGTGCAAACAGGTCAGACATTTTTGAAATCTTTTTAGCATTAAAAAAATGACTGGACTACACAACAAACGAATAATAATGAAATGATATAGAGCATTTTTCAACATTAGGATTGTTGCCAAATTTGCAACGATAAAAAGAGAAAATTACTCGGAAATGAATACATTTAAATCCTTCTTCTCTTACCCATTGTGCTTTTGATAAGTTTCTGACATTTTGTAGTTATTTCGACTGAGAATATTAATTTTCTGTGACCACATGAAATTGATATTTAAACATTCCATTCATTTTACGATATTTTCTCAGTGAAAAAAGATTTGTTGTTAAAAGTAAAATATGTCTACTACAAATTAAGTTGAAGTTTTTTATTGTTGTTTTGTTTACTTGAAGTAAAATATAGAAGGCGATTACTGTACCAGTTTTAAATGCTGTAAAAATGAATACTTTTAATACTACGAAGAATATTAATTTTGTTCTAAGACCAGTAGTATTTAAAGAGTTGAAACTAGTTCAATTGCTTAACAGTTACCTTAAATGCTATTTATATTTAAGAATTTCAAATTTACCTATTATTATTTATTAGAATTGCAAATTCAAATGGACACATCACCTTTATACTTCTAAAAATCGTTTTTTTTTATTTTACATTTTTAAAAACTTTCTATATTTTCAAATAGCTTAAACGAAACCCCATTGAAATATTCAAATTGGAATCTATAAAACTATATAATCTTTCCATCTAATATTGTCACAAAGATTTGAATGTACACACCTTTTAGCCTAACATACGAATTTATTGAAGCAAAGTACCAAACTCGCAACTTTACAAGATTGAAAAGTTGCCTAAAACTAGATGTGTAGTGGGTATCAGCTTTTATACCCGAACAGAATATTCGAGAAATAACTAATTTACATAACAAAGACAGATCTAGAATGTTAGAGAACATAAGGCAGCAATAAACAACATTTTTAAATTAAAAATCCATACTTTGGATCAACCGCCATGGCGAGCACAGAACTCACAAACTTTGGGTTTGGATATCGTGCTCTGATCATTCGGCCACTGAGCTCGATGGCAAAGTTTCCTTATATGGCAATATCATAGATTTTAAGGAAACCATAAAAATCTTAATTTCCCTTAATGAAAATGGTGTTTTTGTATTTGTTTTATATTCTTTGTTATTTTTAATTCCGCACCAGTTATTGTACGATATTCTCTTTAATCATTTGCTTATTTTTATGAGTATGTTTTAGATACCTGTACTGTGTAATGGTTATTGCCTACAGGTATATTGGAAATAATCCTCATCAATGAACCACTACGTCTTAAAATTTAGTAATATTGACAGCCTTAATGGTGCAAGGACTGTCAAATGAAAATATTGAAATAAATTATATATCAAGGTGTAAACTGGATGAATATCTGAAAACAACTGTCACCCACTACACATCTTTGTCCGAATGTATAACTAGGATAAAACACAGTTAATTTGTGAAATGTTTAAGGCCCTTTGAATCTCAATTTTTAATTTTCTTAAAAATATTTATACAAGATGGGGATCAATCCGGATACTTGTATGGTTGCTGCCGTCTCAAGTTCTATACCATAACTATGTTAACAGGTTTTACAGAATTAAAATACAACGTGAATCAATATCATTTTTTTATAGAATTTTACAGCATTAATCTCAAGATTATTGAAGGCTTTACGAGCAAATTACAACAATGGCTTTAAGTATTTTCGAATAAGTAGTAACACAAAAAATTACGGTTTAAAGCACCCTCTTACAACTTCTATTTTTAAGAGTTCTATAATAATAGAATTTGTACACAATATATTGAGACTATATATTATTTTTGTGAGATTCATAAAACATTAAAATTTATTAAAAAGGAACCTCTGATTAAATTGTAATATTTTTGATAAAAATTGAATCATCAAACAATATTATTTGAATGTGTTCTTAATACACAATATGTAAACTAATTGAATTTGTTTCTTTATCCTATCTTTAGAATTTATGTAGAAACAAAACTGGGTATGGATTTTTATTTACGTTTAATACTATTTATATATATATATAAGATAAATTTCAATTTATGCAATGTTTTAGCAATGTATTTCGTATTAAATTCTCTGTAACTCGAGAAAATACTTTACAATTTTAAAAATCAAACCTAATTATAACAAACACATTAATAGATAATTTCCAAAATTTTGAATTGACCTCTTGACATGCAAATAAAACGAAATTTCATGCGTTCGAGAAATACAATTTAATTAGGGTCAACCCTAACGTTATATGCAAGCTTATAAACAGAACATTTTATTTTGAAATTTTCATTACTATGTAACATTTCATGTTAAATATATGATGTTAATGGGCAATAATTAAGTAACAATTTAAAATAAATTAGTATTTCTATACTATATTTCTCTACCGCCATTTCAAAGACTTTTCGATCAGGTAGAGGTCCTGACATTTTTTACACTTCTATGTTGTTTCGCTTTTTATATTATTTTTAAGGACTTATGACATCTTTAACATTCTAATCAAAATAGAATCGAAACACGAGTTAAATAATTAAATGATTTATTATTTTGTTGCATGATGTCTGCCAGAGACTGTTCATGACGTCTAGGAGACTTAAAATAAATCTACATTGGCACATGAAATGACTGAAGTTTCCCAAACGTCATTGTATGTCAAGGGTTCAATATTACATAAGAGTACTACACCTCAAATAGTTTGAAACTGATAATTTAATACAAAAATATTTCAAACTGAAAAATATATATATTTTAATTTTAAGCATGCATGAAAAAATAGGTTGTAGTGCTACAAAATAATCATGTTTTTCAAAAAAAAAAAAAGGCTTTTGATAGGGACGAGTATTCCTGACTTAAATATGTCAAAAAAAAAAATCATTTTATCTTTTAAATAAAGTAAATTTGAAGGTCTCTTGCTTCCTTAAACTAAAATATCTTAATATTAATATAAAAATAAATAAATAGTATTTAAAAAGCATTATTTAATTGTATGTCAGTAACTCAAGTAGAAAAAGAATGTACAAGATTTACGCACTTGAAATGTATACATTGCAAAACATTGAATTAATATCTAATACAAACACACACACAAAGTGAGAGAGATTATATTTATATATTATTATAGTTATTATATATATAAGATCGCAATCCCATTTTCCAGTATTCTCCAGAAGATATTTTTCTCTATTTCGTTGAATAGCCCAGGCATAATGAGAAATTTCGCCACTGTATCCATTTCAGCACATGGTCTATTACGGAAAGTCTCTTTCTATCGATATGGGAGTAGGATAAGATCGAAACATGGCACGTATCCAATTGCACGTAGGATATCATTCTCTCCTCCCTGATAAAGGAGTGGAAATTGCTTCAGATTTCTGTAATGAAATGGCGTGCATGGGAGAAGGAGATGAATGCTGACTCGAATAAGTAAATCTCATCGACAGAATTTGTTAATTAAGGCACCTTGGAATATCCGGGTCACGAAAAAGATAAAATGGGAGGTTTAATATAGAAATACTATAACAACACTGAAGTTACTCCACCAGGAAAGTGAATATGGGCAAAATAGCTTCTAAATACGACTTGTTAAATCCTTATTGCAGAAAATATTAATCTACGAGGATTGAATGTACGCTTTTCTTTGGGAAAAATAATGCACAAATAAATGTTGCATGAAGTATTTACTGATTATATAGAAGATAATAGCAACTGTGTAAAAGTTTAATGGTATTTAATTTTTGTAACCTTTCAAAGTTGGGAGACAACTGTCTGAGAAAGTATGTTTTTTATGTATATATGATTATTTTAGGGAAAAAGGGAGTTTCTTAATTACTTTTTAACTTTTACTTTATTGGTATTTATTGGCATAATATATATACCCAGATGTAAGAAGAGCCACAAACATATAAACCCCATTATCATTGGTGTACATTGCCTATTATTAGGATTTTTTTTCTCGTATAAATGTAAGTATTTTTAAAATTGTAGAGTATGATCTTTCATATGAAAGATTAAATCAGATTCATTGAATAACTAAGACTCATTGAATAACTAAGTTCACTGAATAACTAAGATTCATTGAAATAATTTGTGCTTATTAAAATTTAAGGGTTTTAACCCCTCCCCAACTCGATCATTTTGACTGCTTATTAAAACATGGAGCGAAGGTAAATTGCAATATTAACTTCTTTAATTCTAAACTATATATTCTATTATCTCTGAAAAACAGCGGTGTTTCTGTTGTGAGGAAACCACCAAATTCTGGGGATTTTGCAATATCTCCTGATTTCTAATACAAACATCCGCATATAACCCAGAAGCCGCTGTTTGCCAACCCCTGACAAAGTCTCCAAATTGCGCTACATAAGTGCATTCAAAAGTGGAACTGAGTATGACAGTATCATTATGAAACCTTGAATTTTACCGACTGGAAAGGTGAAATTATCCCAGGATCTGCTATCTTAAATGATATTTCCGATGCACATGGAAACTAACGGATACCAACACTGGAGTTTTAAATCAAGAAAGTATGTTTATTATGAAAATAAAATCATTTTAGATAAAAAAACATTTTTAATTGCTTCATAGCTTATACTTCATCACTATTCATTGGTACAATACATGTAGACAGATACATACAAAGCTGCAAATGCCTCTACTAAGATTCGTATATTACTCGCAAAGCACGGTTTTTCGACCCCTGACCTCGTTTCCAAATTGCAATATATAAGTAAATCCAAAAGTGGAATTAAGCCAGTTTCTGAGAACATTACCATTATTAAATTGAATTTTACAGAGTAGGAAAATGTACTTATGATAAGTTTTACTCTCATCAATAAGGATCTCCTCAGTTAAGGATACTTATAATTCCAACATGACAGATCACAATCCTCCTTAATGAAACTCCCTTGACAAACTGGGGCTACATTAGTATTTCAAATAAATATGTAAATAAATTCTAATCATAAAAATCAAATAAATTATAATCATTATATCATTGATTGATTGCAATTTCAGAACACTTATCATCTTACACAAACTAACACACATAAAGAGAAAGAAATTATATTTATATATTATATTTATTATATATATGAGATCACAATCACAGTTTCCAGTATTCTCCAGAACATATTTTTCTCTATTTCGTTGAATAGCCCAGGCATAATGAGAAATTTCGCCACTGTATTCATCTCAGCACATGGTCTATTACGGAAAGTATATATTATCAGTAGTATTACGAAAAGTATAGGTATTATATTTGCATTCTGTCATAAATTATAATCATTATAAATAAATTTGTAATGCTACATTAGTATTTCGAATGCTCAAATAAAGTCAATAAATAGTGTAAATTGAATGTTATAAGGTTTAAACACTTGGATGAACTTAGGGCGATTCTTTAACATGTCTAAAAATATTTCAAATAAACCATTTTCTTCAAAAATATTTAAGAATGGTTTGTCTGGATAAAACTAAAACAAACTGCATTATTTTGTATCACATATTAAAATAAACCAGTTTGTTACCTATTAAATGAAATGCGGAAAAATGTTGATAACGTCAATAATTTAAATTAATTTAGTAGAATTTTATGCTAATTGAGGAAGTATTTTTTCATAAGAATGTATGCTATGATTTGTTTAATTTTTTACAGTTACACTCTACTGTAATCAAGGAGAAATGCTAATGGGACTAAGAGCTACAATTTAAAGATGATTTTGAAATGACTTCAGACATACATGAGTGCAGTGCGATTCGAACTTACTAATTTAGTATCAAAGAGTAGGCCCTGCTGCATCAGTCATCATTTTGCATATACTGATTTTAAGAACAAGTAAGAATAAAATAGTACATGTTTTAAAAATCTTCTCGTTCTATTATTTTTTATGGATAAATATTATAGAATTAAAAAGAAATTCAATTAGTGGATAAAAAAATAGTTTAGACATTAGCAAGTCTTAATAAAAAATAAAGAAATTCAGAGATAAAAATTTCAATTTTCCAAACAGAGAAATTATAATGGCTATGAATTAATTTTATAAGTTTTGAAACAATAAGTAAAAACTTAGCTTAAGTTGAAAAATCAGCTTTAGTGAATCAACAAGTGCATTTTTTTAACATTAATTATTTTTGATACAGAAAAACCTAAAAGAAGTATTTTTTAAAAATACTTTAAAAAAATACTTTTACTAAAAGTAACAACCGTTTGTGCAGATAGAAACATTTCATATTTTGCAACTTTGTGGGGCTATTTATATAGATCGTGTAATAGTATGTATGTATTTGTTATGTAAAGTAACATGGGAATACTTTAAACACCTTTAGAAGTGTTTGTATAAATATGAATTTTAATATTTAAATTACACGCTACAACTAAAAATTTTATTATAAAAGAGTATCAAAGAGTTAAACTGAAATCCTTACGAAAGATAAAATAAATAATATAGTATTTCTTTATTATTCTATTTTACGTTTTATGTAACCATAAAATGTTTTAGTTGGTTTGGAACACTACGGTCAATTATTTGCTACACAAAGATCTGATTTCATAACTTATTTTGTCAAATTTGTGAGTCTTGCATTAATCGATAAAAATCGTGATAGTAATTATTTAAAGATTAATAAGTAATTTAAATATTTAAAATTTGCTTTAAAGTAGTGTGTATTGGTTTAGTTTAGTTTGAAGTGCTACGGTCTACCTTTTGCAACACGAGGGCTAATGAGACCGGGACCTACATCTTACATCCGATTCCGAACGGCTACGAACATCCATGCCTCTGTGGGATTCGAACCCATGAACTCCGGTACCAAAGGCCAGCACCCTAACCAATCGGCTATCGTTCGGCTTAAAGTAGTGTGTAAGAACTGCAAAAGAACATTTTAAAATACACATTCGAATACATTGCATTTAATTTTAGAAGACTAAACAAATGCGAAACTAAAATATTTCGGGCAACTTTTATGTTTTGTCAAAGAATACCATTTACAGTTTAGAAAGAATAGTTTTAATTTACACTAAAAGTTCTGAAAAGTAAAGGATTGAAAACGTCTTTACTTAACTTTGGTGACCTTAACGTATATATGTTTCTAGCATTAGTTGCATATTTGAGTCAGTTTCAACCACGATTAATGAGACTTCATCGTTACGATTGGTAACTTTCCGCAAAATAAGTCATTTTAATGACTTATCGGAGACACGACTTCATAATTTCTACGTAATGAAACGTATACTCTAGCTTTTGATAAATAAGTCTACTTTTATTAGAACTATAATAAATACGTTTACTATCTTATATTAAATCCATTTTTTATATGTTTGAATATTGTATAGTGAACCTTTAATCTGAGTATTTTATAGTATTTAGCGTATATATTATAGAACTATATATTATTCGTATATTATTTGTATTATATAGTAGTATTATATGCTATAGCATAATACTATATGTTAATATATATAGTATAGTTTAAAGTGTATTATATTTATCTGAGGATTATTTAGGTTTTTTTTGTATTTATCTGAGTATTTTATAGTGAAAATAATCCTGAGTAAATAAAATTTATTTCATTTTAGTCTTACTCATTTCAATGGAGATGCAAATTATTGTTTTCTATTTGGATAAAATGAAATAATCGTAACACATTGACTGACAGTCGGAAAAATTGAAGTTCGAAAATTAACATTATGTTTTAGTAATTTTTAGAATATTAGAAGTATAGTTTTACTCTTTCTGCTTAAATTAACTTGATTTTGATTAATTCAGTACATTTATTAAAGGTTGCGGCTACAACCGCCATATATATATATATATATATATATATATATATATATATATATATATATATATTATAAATATATATATATAACTTTAATATCACTTTTTAAAAACATATGGTTTTTAGTTAAGTAATAAAATATATGTAAAGTTTCATTCCTCCCCTTCATTTCGCATTATCAAATGCGGTATACGTTTTTTACACTGTTGTGCCAATTTGATTCATAAGATGTATATGAAAATAAATAAATATAGTAATAAATATTGTATAAAGTAAATATGAAATATAAAGTAAAGTATAGTATAAAGTATGAAGTATATAAAGTATAGTATAAAGTAAATATAGAGAAGTCGAGAACACTTCCATTCCAATGACAGAAATTCATGCTACTGACGCACGGAAGAATTGTCAAGTTCAACAATCCTGCAAAAGAAACAGATGTAGAAACCATTGTGCTAAATGTAATGGAAATGTTTGCGGAAAATGTGTATCAAAAACAGATTTTATATGTAAAAAATGTTTTCCATAAATTTTTTGATAATAAACATTTTATTTAAATTAATTTGGAACTATTTTCTTTGCAAAAAACTTCAATTTTCTTGTATGAGTCAAATTGGCTCACTTCAGTAAAAATAGGTATAGGATCAACATACGTAAATCTAGTGTTAAATCCGATTCCGAAAGGCTACGAACATCCATAGCACAGTCTTATTCGAATCCTCAAACTCTGGTAGGAAAGCTCAGCGTCCTAACTAAACACCCATCGTTCAGCCAGTTGACATTATGACTACGAAACAGAAATTGTGCACTATTGGGGATTGGTCGAACTTCTTAATTCATTACCTCTAACCTTTTACTTTCATAAAAATTGAAATCATATAAATGAAGTTTTTATGCCTTATGCTTTAATGCTAACATTTTTAATGCTAAAAATAAAGTAGGCTTGAGCAGAGAATTACAAAACTGAATTTTACGATATTCATAATCTTCATATATGAATGTGAGAATATGCAAGAATTTAAGTACGCATACAAATTATACAACTATGCAAATATTAACTCCTAAGGAGACAGATTACAATAAAAACATTTTAAATGTAATTTTCTTATTTTCGCCGTATATTTTTTTTTATTGTAATCGTACATGAATTAGATATCCAGCATTTATTTTCTATTTTTATCTTAGAAGTTTTTCTAAATTTATTTTCTTTCTAGATAAAAAAAGGATATTTTTTAATTATAGTGTAAAATTACAGCTTGTTTGAAAAATTTGAAAGTTTCATGACACTGTATGCAGGCATAAAACATAAAGTGAGTTCATTTATAGTTCTGTTTCGTAAACATTTATTACGTATGATTCTCTATCTGTTTAAAATATATATATATATATATATATATATATATATATATATATATTATACTAGGAGATTAAACTTTCAAAAAACTATAAAAATATTTAAAAATCCCATTTCAAGTACTATAAATACTAAAGGAAATAACAACGAAAAGTTTAGGTCTATAATGTATTTTTTGTGAAAATTTGAAAACAATATGTGCAATGGTTTGTTGTTTTACAGTGCGTGACAGTTGAAAAAACATCACTTTAAGTCAAATGCATTTAAAGTTTTTATAGTTTCTTAAAAGCTATAGTACTAAATGTAAAGCATGTATAGTTTTAAAATTTCTAATTCAAACACTTCAGTGGGGTTTGTCTTAAATAATTCAGAAATGATTCAAAAAATTTTAAAAATGTAAAAATAATAAAAAACGATTTTTGAAGACGTGTATTAAACGTGTTAGACGTTATTTAAACGTGTATTTTAGTTTACGTATTTTGTAATTATATACTATAGGTAATTGTAATCTACTGTTTTATTTCCGATATATTTAGACTTTACTTTTTTTACGGTCAGTTATATATTACATTTAAACTATATCATTTCTATTTATTAAGTAATAAAGCTTAAATTTTTTTATGTTTTACAATATTAAACTAGTAACTACGCAAACAATGTTCTAATAAATATTTTAAATGAATGTTTAAGCGCAAGTCATCACTCTGAAGAAATCGTATTTCCTTAGCTTTATAGAGAGCTAATTGAAACAAGTAAGTATGATACTCAGCCATCTAAAGTCCAAACGAAACATTGTATCTCTATATTACATCTACCAGTAGTTGTCAGTATTAATCTCGAGGATGTTAGCAGAGCTGACACTTCAAATTTGCTAGAGTAATCTTGAACATGTCAGATCCTAGCATACGACGCTCTTAGAGTGCATTGTTATTTAGATAACCTTACTTTAGCTGAGACTAAGAAATGTTTTACTTTTCAACTTAACTACTACATATCCTCTAGCTGATTACTTTGAATAGAGAATTGTTTGAATATTTTTCGTTTTCTCCAAGTAATCACTAAGCACTAAATATTTTTTATATTTATTTTACAAGCAAAAATCATAAATCAGTAAGCACTCTCGACTATTGGGGTATATTTTATCTTTCATCATTTCTGAATTTTCTTTTGATTTATTTTTGTTGAGCAATAAGCTTACTCCTATAAAATGATGGATAGGTTCAGGCAAAAAAGTTTTGGCAAGAGTTATTTTGATACAACTTGCAAGGAACTTCTGAAATATAAATAAAATAACGTTGAATATATAACTAAAGGAAAACTAGCGTAATAAAGAAATGCGCTTCATTAAACTGTAGAAGTTGTTTGTTTAACACTTATTTAAACTATATAAAAATTAAACTGTTATAAGTAACTAGCCGTAATTTCAGTAGAAAATAGCCCATTTGCATGGATCATTAAATATTTTAAACAAATTTCTGTTTAAAATGTATCTTGTTGCGATTTAAATTTTATGTATACATCTTACTTTTAAATTGCTTTATAAAACTATTTCCTTAATATTTATGAGTTGAAAAACCTGTAAATACAGGTTAAAATATTAGTGCAACAGCCAAAATAAAAATAAAATAATTGCGAATTCCTAAATCTTCAGTTTGTGCAGGTTTAAAAAAAATTATTACTAAAAATATTTTTGAAGTCACAATGTTCGTTTGTAAACTCAACATGTTTTTTATATTTATCTATATTGTACTTCAAAATTAAATTTTCAAAAGCAAGCACGTTAAATGTATATGATCACACTAAATGGCTTGTATGATATTGATTATAGTAAAATATTCATTAAAAAGTCGAGTAATGTTTATATTATAGATCTTATTATGCAAAGATAGTATATATATATATTTACTCATTAAATTTTAAAACATTATTATAGACATTTCTCCGATGTCCCCAACTTAAGATTAATTTCCATTTCTTGGTGTAAATATGAAGTTTACAGAATTTGTTTTTAAATTTGAGGTATGCTTTAAATATTTTTGAAAGTGATTATCCAAAAGTAAGTTTTTGTAACAATCTGTTGCAAATTGACTCTTAGTTCAGGACGGCATGATCACGCATTCTATACCCATTGAAAAAGATAAACAAGTGAAACAGGTGTGACAGAGAGAAACAAGTGAAGACTTACTTAAGTATTACATAAAAAAGCAACTAAATGGAATTTCGAGGAATAGGTTAAATATGTTTCATAGAGTGCCATAAAGATTCCCTGTACCAGATTTCAGCAATCGTGTACAATTTCTGACATTTTATAAACAACTCATTATAAAAAATATAAAAAAGACAATGCTTTTATGTTTCAGAAATGATTACACCACGAAAAATATTCATATTTTGATTTTAAAAAATGTAGCACAAAAGTACGAATTTTTTTAAAATATTAAATTTACCTTGAAATGCATCAATGATTACATTCTCATAGACTATCAATATTAAAGTTATAAAGGGGAGTTTAATTTAACACACATAGTAAAGCAGTAGTCTTCGAACGTTTAAGATTCAAGGCACCCTTGAAGCCATATCACCATCTGGCAGATACTTTCTGAAAAGGTACTAATATTAGCAAACTAAATATTAGTTACACCATACAGATGCCGGTTTCTACTAGCTGGTATAATGTAACTAGCATTTCCTCGATTTCATTGCCTGGAGTAACATTCCCTAGAATTGTTAATTTACAAGTTATTAAATAAAGACAACTGATGCAGCTGAATTTAAAATTTTCACAATATAGTTTTGTTTAAATAATACTCATTCTACTGTTGTTACTAACTCTTACAGCATCGAACGTACTGAAAGGGACTACTGTTTTTTAATACATAAAAAATTATACTGTCATTACCCAGAGCTGTAGTTCATATTCTGCATTAAAATATTCTGATATTTCATTCTTATTGTTGAAAAATTGGTGGTGTCTTGTTCATCTAGAAGCCATATGGATCTATGTTCGTCTCTTACTATCCTTGCCAACTCTACAATAATCTCTGTATACTGTTCTCCCTGAAAAGGGAATTCTAACATTGCAGAGATGCAAATATTTTCAGAAAAATATTTTTCTTTTAGTAAATCTTTTTAAATGGTATCAAAATTGTAATATATAAGTGTTAGTAACTTCTATTATCATAGCCATGAACAGTATGCTAGAGCACAGCCATCACAAAATGTTAGCCACCACAGTAAACCTTGTCTTATAGAGCCCAAAATAGTTACACGTAAAAGTATTCTATTTCGTTCTTCCTGCAACATATATAGAGCATTATTTGGTAGTTTGGTTGGTGTCATGTTTATATAAAAGTTATATGGATCGATGTCATTTTATGAATGCCATTACCAGCTTTACAATAATCTCAGAATACAGTTCTGACTGAAAAGGAAACTCTCTCAAACCTTGCAGACAAGTATTGCAGGAAAAACTATTTTTCCGTTATGTACGTTGTTTTAATTAACATCAAAATAGTACTGGCTGTGCTAGGCTGTTTCTGTTACCAGCATAGCTGTGAATAGAATGTTGAAGCATAGCCAGCACAGATTAACCCTAAGTGGTTCGCATGTACAATTCCGCCAAACCGATGATGCCTTCAAAGCGGTTTCACGTACAATTTTCGACCTCCAAAGACGTCCCGAAAATGGATGTAATGTACATTTCTGCAAGTGTGTGTTTTCTACCATGGAGTTTTGAGATAGGAGAGTCAGGTCGATTGTTTAGGAACTGCACCCCTCTTTGACTGATATTTATTGAGGGATGCACCCCTACACCTTGAGGCACAAAGGCGCCGATAGCTTTTCATGGATTTTTAAATCTCTATTTCGAAGTATTTAATATGCGGTAACAGATGTATCTCTAATTGCACCACTTAAATACTCTTAAAGAATTTTTTTATTTGTACTTTTAGAATCCATTATTTCTTATGGGATGATCTTCGAGACTTGACGAGCTTTATGTGTATTAAAAATTAACAATCTATAATATCTATTTATATATCTATTTATAACCGGTAGTAAAAGGACAATAACGAGGGTGGGTTTCCCTATTCCATTCTAGTCGACAAAGGGTGAAGTAAAAAATCATAGAACGCTTTGGCCACTGACACAATAAATCTTTAGCGTATTTTTTGGAGACTTTTATTTCCTCGGTGTCTTCTACTCAGAGGGTTAATAACCACTAACACTAAACCTTATTTCATACAGGTCAAGATCATTACATGTAACTTATGAATTTAATGTATAACTAAACTTTATGCTGAACTGGTTTGAAGATCTTAAAACTTAGTTATGGAACCCAATCTGAAGTCCAATTTAAATGCAGGCATAAAGGTAGAAAAATATTACCCAATGTTTCGAGAATCACTTAACCCTACCGCTTTCCTCAAGAAGTTTTTAGAGTAAGTCAACACGTACCTTATTCAATGTGTACGTCAGACTTAATCCATATTACATTGATATAAAGGAAATGCAATAGATAATGCATACTAAGCATTAACGAAGAAATATTTACGTATTTCAATGAAGATTATATGCATTATTTTAACTTTATGAATAAAGTACAGTTTGAAATAGTATAAATCGAATGGCATATCCCCCCTACCTGACAACATATATCACTAAAACTAAAAAAACGTATTTCTAAAAATACATAAAAGATCTTATGACATGCAAAACTAAGAACTATATTAATACACCTGTAATCGGTTTCTTCAAACTTATAATTAACATGTATTATAAAATGCTCATTTAACTAAATTGATATATTGACAGATACTGAAATAAATAATCTTGAAGACTTTAAAGGTCACTAATCTTACTAAAAGGAAATTATAACATACTAGACATTTAAATACATTCACAAATTTCACTTCATTATGCATTCTGACCTACTTTGAAACCTCCGGACAGCAATCAATAAAGTAATGTCGGTTTCAATGTCATTGTCGACTGAAATATTAAATGGGAAAAGTGTGAAGCACATTGTCGATATTAATCTTAAACACATATATTCAATCAAATTATCTGAGCGGAAGAAGGTGTTTACTGTCACGTCATGAAAAATCTATATGCATTGTTGTTGAATGCATAAATCCAAGTACAAATTTCAATCAGAAGAACACGTAAAAGTACAAAGCAAAAATACTCTAAATAAACTTCACTTAAGAAGAATTTAACATAAAAAGTCTTGAAGATTGTCTAGTATATTTTTTGCTGCATTAGATTTTTATTTCAAGCTTTTGAAAACCATATATAATAGTGAGAGAATAAATGTGAAATATTTTTACAAGTTTAATTTTGTTTCTAGATTACACGGTTACAATAATTCAAACATGTTTCAAATATGGTTATTAAAAATACGTAAAATCCCCTTTTAAAACTTCAAACGTAGATAAGTCTGGAAAGTTTGGGGATAGCGTAAGACCTTTAATATTATGACATTACCATCTGTTAAGGTCTTGTCACACGTCAACAGTTATGTGTTGAAAGAGCATTAGATTTAGTTCTGGATTCTTTTCCCCGTTGAAGAATATGGGGATTTCCAGAATGTGGTAGTCAAAATAATTCATTCTGTTAACACTTCGCATGCGGGTAACGTATTTATACGTTTTTTGCAGCCTGTCACTGGAGCGCCGGTCACGTAAAAATACGTATTTATTAGATTTGTGGTGGATACACACTAACCACCACAAATCTACTAAATACGTATAATTATATGTATGTGTGACATATTTGTGTTGTTTGCGTTGCTATGCAAAGCTTGCATCTTTTCTTTCAACAAGTTATGATTGTCGAGTTACTCGGTCTTGTGTTGAGTTATTTCGTCTTCCATCGAATTCCTAGCTCCAGAACGTACAAGTCGTGTTTTGTCAATATGAAGCTTGTTTTTTTATTGTTGAATAGTTTTATATTGTTGAATACAAAATTGATAATAAATAGTTCTATTTGTGCTTCTCATAAAAAAATATTTTTGAATACATTGTAAAATTTTAAAAATCTTATTTTTGTGATTTCGTAAAAATATTTTTTTTTGTTAAATAATCATACAGTATATATTAAAGTGTAAAGTAAAAAAAAATTAGTTCAAATAAACAATGTAGTTTTCGATTTACTGCGAGTATCCTGAATAACTAAACTTTCGTGCGATTCACGAAAAAACGCCCGCTGCACGGGTAAGTTGGCGGTGAAGTACACCCACATGCCAAGTGTTAAAGGCCTTTAAAAAGCCTTTGTAAAAGGAATACTAAATTAACATTACATATTGATGTGTGAAAATCTTTATCCTCTTTCATCTTTACACTATTTGCAACTGTAGTCCATACAAAATAAAAAATACTGGATTCCCTTTTGGACGTTTATAAAGGTAAAATTAAATTTTATATACAAGTTTTACACAAATTAAATAAAACATTTTTAAATGTATTTCTCTTTTAATAGTAAACGGACTTTTCTATATCAAAAACTAAGGTCAGTTCATCATATTAGTAGAACATCCTTGTAATGAGTTTTAGTGTCTTTGTTTTAGCAATAGAGTGAAGACTCAAAGTTTTTGATTTACTTTCTTGGGTGACACGAAAATTTTAAATTAGTTAGCTGGAACTTTATGTAATATTTCAAGTATAGAAAGATTTTTTAGTTTTCAAATTTTATGTCATGGCTATGACATGATTAGGGATAACCTACTTAGGGGAGTATCATAAGGCTAAACACAAGTAATTTGTCAGCAATAATGATTATGATTATTATGCCTAATGAAAACGCATTTCTTATTACTAACAATTATTCAAATATGAGATTAAATAATTTTCAAATCATGAGAAGAGAGTTTATTTATACAATTTTGATTAATGCTTAATTAGGTTTCATGCCTCAAATTTAAAAAAAAAAAGTTTATTTTAAATTAAAATCATATTAAGTATCAAAACACGACTTCTTACATATATTTAAATTTAATACATGTTTGTAATATCTAATATTTAAGGAATAAAATGAATTATTAGAATAATTTTCAAACTTTTTAAAGTTTAATTGTACAGATAATAAGCATATAGAGTTCAAGAATGCTTGTGTGTTATATAATTTTAGAAATATATTTTTTTACCTTTCTTACCTCTTCAAGTAACGAAATATAATCGTACATAATTAAAAATAATAATATTAAATTCGTTCTAATTTTTGAATTACAGAAAAAACTTTATTAAATTTAAAAAAATTATCTATCAAAACTCTTATATTTTTTTGCTTCATGAGTTTGAATAGAACAGAACAATTCTAAAAGAATTCGAAGAAAAAATTATTCATTCACTTCCTTATTGTATTCTCCTCAGCAACATTTGAAAGAATAAAATCTCTTCCTTTATGTAAAAATGATATGTTCCCTTTATTCCTAGAAGAAATTTAAGCATCTTATATAAAAATTTAACAAAATATCTAATATCTGGTTTTTAAAATTGTTGGACAATTTATTTTTATGCATTTGTAACTTTGCCAAAAGATTAAATTTCCTCTAAAAATGCAGAGGCTATTAAAGGGGAAAAAAGTTATATAAAGCATAAAAAGGATATACAAAAAGTAAATATATGAACACACATGCATATGTCATTTATTTTGTGAAATAATATTAATGTAATTATATCCTACTGCACTGTTAAGGTTTTAATAAATTTGCAGATACTTATATTTCTTTAGTAGATATTTTTATGTCTGTACTTGTATGGAGTTATTTTTTCCCACATTTATTAAAAGTGTCCAAAAAAGTACAACGTTAATATTAATTAGAGAATTAAACTTAAAATGATTTTACATAGTGCTAGCTTTGTCAAAATATTTAAAGGTGTTAACAAAATAGGGATTCATGCATGCATAGTGGTTAAAATACATTATACATACAGACAGTTGAGTGTACTTTGTAAAGCAAGAACATTTAAAATATTATTGAAATATCTCATACTGACAATTTTTGGTAAAGATTTTATAGATACTCATAAGTGGTCTAATGAATCAATGCAAATATCCTGCATTATTTATTTCTAATTACTAAATGATTTTCCTTTATTCCAATTTCTAAGAACATCAACAAGTTTTCGACAAATATATTCTGAAGCAGAAAAGTAGATGTTTTTTGTGGTAAATCAATATTTTATAAGCAAAAACAAAAATATATATAAATATACACACACACACACACACACACACACACACATAGAGAGAGAGAGAGAGAGAGAGAGAGAGAGAGAGAGAGAGAGAGAAATTTATAAATTACAGGAATTTTTAGTTGTAGGGTTAAATGACAAAATATAATTTTGTTTTGTTACATTTACAATAATCTTTTTAATTAATTATTTACTTATCAGATGTAATCTCTCAGAAAACAAAAATATTGTTATTCAGTTTGAAATTAAATCATAACAAAGCTTGTTTTCCTAAAACTAACTGCACATAAAATTCCATTTAGGACAAGAAGAAATGTTCTTAACATATTTTCAT
The DNA here is from genome assembly GCA_032207245.1 of Pardosa pseudoannulata. Lineage (NCBI taxonomy): Eukaryota > Metazoa > Arthropoda > Arachnida > Araneae > Lycosidae > Pardosa > Pardosa pseudoannulata. The sequence goes on from CM063505.1 coordinate 19,885,796, forward strand.
TGTATCAAAACATGGTGCCAAAAAAGTAACCAAAGCTTTTCTGTTAAAAGCTGCAGTATTTTTTCCTTCGATGGCTAGAATTGATAAACTATTTGAAGCATATTAACTCTGAGAATTCTGTTAAATGCATAGGTCAGCTCTCCGAAAATCTAAGTGATTTTATATTATTTTGCTTAAGAGAACCAAATTCTACCTAGTAATCCTAGTATTCCATATTATCCCGAGACAGTTACCAATTGAAATGGTTTCCATATTCAAACTCAAGGTACAATCTTAAGTCACTTAGACAAAGTTTAAACATAAAGGTTTGAGCTTATATAAAATTAAAGTTTATACATACGAAGCATATTTCCCATTTTGTTCCAAATTAAACAAGAAAAATTTAACCCTTTGCACTCCAAATTATATTTCAATTTTATTAGAAGCAGTCTATGCTTTTAAGTGTTTTATTTAAATAGTCTTAAATTTAAAAAAAAATGGACAATTAAAATAAATGAAAAGAAATTCAATTAAATGTTTTATTGATAGTATTACACGTTTCATACACACACACACAAAAAAAAAGTGGTTTGTGTTCTTTCTCCAAGTACCTTTCTAGATGAGCATTTATTGGTTTGCATATAAAAATCGTCGAGTGAGACTCGACAATACAGCTCATGACATAAAAACTGATGTCAAGTCACACGCGATATAGGATTGCAAAGGGTTAAATGTGGATAATGAGCGATGATAAAACCCAGTTTTACAATTTTTAAAGAATTTCTGCTAACAGAACCTTTTACTAGCTGGATAATTTTATCTGTTCTGCGCTTATACTCAGCAATGTTGGGTACATACAGTCAATGATAAAAAAGTTATTAACACTAGATTTATGGACCTAGCCAATTTGACTCATTAAAAATTGGATCACTATTTATATATAAAACTTTAATATCACTTTTCAAAAACATACGTTGGTTAATTAGTAAAATATATGTAAACTTTCCTCCCTCTTCCCCGCAGACCCCTTCATTTCGCATTATCCTATTTTCACGGTTGTGAGCCAATTTGACTCATAGAATGTATATGAAAATAAATTAATATAGTAATAAATATAGTATAAAGTAAATATAAAGTATAGTATAAAGTAAATATACAGAAGTCTAGAACACTTCCATTCCAATGACAGAAATTCATGCTACTTATGCAAGGAAGAATTACTAAATTCAACAATCATTGTCAAGTTCAATAATCCTGCAAAAGAAACAGATGGAGAGCGTTGTGCTAAATGTAATAGACATGTTTGTGGAAAATGCATTTCAAAAACAGATTTTATATGTGAAATTGTTTTCCATGAATTTTTTCATAACAAACATTTTATTTAAATTAATTTGGAACTATTTTCTTTGCAAAAATTTCAATTTTCTTGTATGAGTCAAATTGGCTCACTTCAATAAAAATAGGTATATGATCAACATCTGTAAATCGAGTGTTAAATGTAAACTTTTGGAATAATTCGCGTATACAGCCATTGAAATTATTAAATATTCACAGAAGTAAACACTATATTTACCGAACAGTAAGCGATAAAAGTTTGATTCAACGATAATAAACAAATATGCTTGAAGTATGTGTCTTATTTATATCAAAGCTTATTTTAATTATTTTTAAGGAGTAACTACTCGTATCTCTTTCACACTTGAGTTTTTTTAGGTCTGTTCTTAACTATAAATATAAAATTTGAATATAACACAATGCATTTTTCAGAGATAATAAACATAAACAAAAGACTAAACTGCAACACAGACAGCAGTAATTCCAGAACATTTCTTTTGTGCCTGCAAAAAAGAACAGCATAAGGAATGTTATATCTTTAGAATAACAGAAGTCATTTCAAAGAGGGATAAAACATTTGATCTTTGGTAAACTGTTTCAGTAATGTTACGTATTCTGTAATAAAACAAGATTCTAGTGTATAATAGAGCCATTTATCATTTCCGTAAAGTAGATTGTACTATTCTAAAGAAATTACAAATAGCTATAGTTTTAAGAATATTTTAATGTATGCTTTGTGAGTATATAGTATTCACTCGTAGAAAAGTTATTTTTTTATTTTGAGGAAATGGGGGTGACATTTCATAAATTTGTCTCAAAAATAATTGTACGTATGTATATATACTCATAACATAATAATTATTTACCTTTTAGTATAATAATAATGTATCTTTTTAGTATGTAATAATAATGTACCTTTAACCTGAAAACTACACTTTGACATGTAAATTTATTCTTACTCCTATTAAAGCAAACCTTACGACTAGGAAGCGTTTTGTAATTTCTCTTAAGAACATCTATTTATCTATCTTTCTATTTATTTAACACACACACACACAATTGCAGTTGACTCATCAACTATATTAATACAGTGTATTTCGTTTAATGTGATCAGTTTGGGACAGCATGATTCTGATAACAAAAAAACGATATGCAGAATTAGATAAATTCCCCCCTAAATTCTTTAATTCCCACGTACTAACACACCTTATATTTAAAAACACACCTTATATTTATGTACTGTATATTATATATTATCCTTTAAAACATAATTGCATACATAATTAAAAAAGTGATCAATTGTTGACTGTCTACAGTTTTTTCTAAGAAGCTCATTGATAAATTGTTCGTAATCATAATCAACCTGTCATAACAATTTAAAATTTCGATCTTTTGTTTTAATGTTAAATCATTTCGCTTTCTAGCTTCCATATCTGCAAGCTGCATGTAAGCGAACAAGGTATAAAATGTGAATACGCTTCTACTCAGTTCCGATAAGAATATGTTGCCTTCTGCTTTTCTGACAACCACTGACCACCAACAGGGTGTGCGTATTTCTGAAAAATTCCAGGAATGTGTACACTCCTTTGTCATTCCCCATTTCACTAGGCTGAAGAAGATAATTCTCAGAAATTCAAACAACAGCGAAGAGAAAGAAAAGAATGGGTTCCTTCTGAATATTCCTTTGCCAGTTAAAATGAGATTCGAAAACTGATCTCATTAACCGATGTAACGATCACATAAAGCGATCATTTTAACATACAAATGAACAGAGAAAATTGGAACCAAGTAATTTCGATAAAAGTAAGCGATTGATAAGATTAACCGCGATCACATTAAGCGGAATTCACTGTAATATACTAATGTTAACAGCTATGTTTACATATGTAACTTAAATATTGCTAAAAACCCTGTACCTATATAACAGAAATAAAGGAGTTCAAGAAAATCTTATCTTTACATACAGTCCACATTTGACTACTAATAGTCTACTACCACATTTTACCCCATAACTTTTGGGCACATTTGACTACTGATATTCGTCATTCACTTGTTTTGCCTATGACAAGTAGGAATTCATCCTCCAAATCCTGTATATACTGTTTCACGCATTAGTAAATAAAACCCTTTGCAAATAAAATTTCTTAAAAAATAAACCTAATTCCAAATGGTTAAAATAATGGAGCGACAAAAGCTGAAAACAAATAATGTGCAATAAAGCAGTTATTTTTAAAGACAGCATATAAATTTATTACATCCTTTTTCTTTGGTTTAAAGTTAATTTTTAAAAATTTGCCTTTAAGGCGTATTTTTAGAAACAACATCCAATGAAAACATGATTGTGTTCCAGGATTAAAGACACGTATACTAATGACAGACAGATAATGTACATCAAAACTAACTTTTATTTATATTGTTTCCAACAGTAAATAAAATGTTAGCGGTAATCTAATTTTTGATTTTTCAACCCTTTGCCTGTTCTGTACATCATATGTAATATACATGTTTACTGCTAGTATGGAATCCATAATATAAAATACATGAAAACTTGTATAAAAATAAGATTATATTGCATACCACGTGTGATATACGACCGTGTAAAGGAATAGATGTGTATATCATTGTGCACAGGGATGTAAAATATATAAAAAAAATCTTTTGCAGACGTAACCTTAACAACATTTGATAAAAGCAATATTCTAAGTTTAGTGACATGTAAACCAGTGATGAACATCTATGGCATTGTAACAATAAGTTACATTCGGTTCAGCTCTTTTTACCCCTTCTCGTGAGCCTTCGTCAAAGACATACAGGACAGGACCGGTTTGAACCAGAAAGAAACTTCGGACTATTCCCAAAAAATAGAAGGGGCCGTTGGTTTGGCGGGATCATGACCCTCCCGTTCTTGATTGGTTTAGATTAGTAAGACCGGGACCTACAGCTTTAAGCTGATTCCGAACGGCTACAAACATCCCTGCCACTGTGGGATTCGAACCAACGAACTCCGGTACCGAAGGATAGCACCCTAACCAATCGACCATCGTTCGGTCCTTCCGTTATTACCTCAACCCATGTAACTTTGAGGTTTGAGGCCATTTGAAATATCTAGTCAGTCTCTCTAAACCAAGAACTATACCTGATCGAAAAGACAGCATTTAACAAGATCTTAACATTTCAAAGGACATTCTGAGATCAACAACTTGCTATCTTAAAATTTCAAATGGTAACGTAAAATAATGGCCGTCATGTTGAACCTGTTTTATTGTAATACATTTTTTTAACTGGAGAAACTGTCAGATAACTGCAATTCATAAAATCGCTCTCTGGTTGTGAAATTTTCAATTAATTTTCTTTAACCCTGAAACAAATTCATATCTCTTCATTATGTCATGCACAACAGTTTATAACTTATTGAACAATAATTCCAACTGTAGACAGCTTTAAAGTAAGAAAGTTTAACTAGTCACACACTCTACTTTACAAACAGTTCCTAACATTTTTGTTCATTTATTAACATACTGAAAAATCACATAGTATGTAATGAAGATTGCCCTCTTATGCACATAAAATTTCGTTAAAATAATTTTTTGTAAAGATAACTGAGAAAAATTAAACAGACTATGTAACAAATACTTTACTACATGTAGCATATTCTTAAAAATACAATGAACATTTTCGTGCATATATATTTACCATATATGAGTAACAGTGATTCACTGATATAGGCTATTAATCTATGTATTTAAAAAAATGAAACTACATGGTCCACTAATGCCACAGCAGCCTTTTCTACCGTTAGACATCCAATAATGCCTGTATCTTTTCCATTAAAATTAACCATTTGCATTCTAGGATTTAAAGTTTAGGATGTCTCAATATTTGCGAAACTAGAGTGTAAAGGGTTAATAAATATTTATTGAAACCTATCGTGAAACTATTCTGTTCTCTAATCTCATTGGGGTAAACTTGACGACTTCGCATACACCAATATTAATTCCTCCTTAGTTAAACAATACTTATATAGCTCCTTTATGCATCTTAGTTTCGTCAAGTGACTAACAATTGATACTTTGATTGGCTGACTTATACCGCTACATAACAGCTCTTACACGTTTTTAGAGCTAAAATCTCCAAAAACGAGGCATCAGAAAAATATCTACATTTTTATTCCCAAATTTTCGTGCTTTCTCTCACAATGTAGCGTATTCAACGTAAATATCACTTTCCTTTTGTGGTGGCTTTAAACACCTACTACTTATTTTTTCCCATCCATCCACCCACCCACTCACTCCCTCACGGGTGGTTTGAGTTTGGAGCTCTACGGTAACGTTTTGTAACTCTAGGACTAAAGAGATCGCGACCTACTACTTAAAGCCCTTTCCGAACAGCTACGAATATTCATGCCGTAGTGGAATACGAACGCACGAATTCCGGTATCAAAGATCTGCACTTTTACCATTCAGCCATAGCTAGGAAGTGAGTCATTTAACACTAGATTTACGGATGTTGATCGTATACCTATTTTTACTGAACTGAGCCAATTTGACTCATACAAGAAAATGGAAGTTTTTTGCAAAGAAAATAGTTCCAAATTAATTTAAATAAAATGTTTATTATCAAAAAATCCATGGAAAATATATTTTACATATAAAATCTGTTTCTGAAACACATTTTCCCCAAACATTTCCATTACATTTAACACAATGGTTTCTACATCCGTTTCTTTTACATGACTGTTGAACTTCTTCCGTGCGTCAGTAGTATGAACTTCTGTCATTGGAATGGAAGTGTTCTCGATTTCTTCTCTATATTTACTTTATGCTATACTTTATATACTTTATATTTTATATTTGTACTATATTTTTTACTATATTTTCATATACATTCTATGAGTCAAATTGGCTCACAGCCGTGAAAATAGGTATACCACATTTGATAATGCGAAATGAAGGGGTCTGCGGGGAAGAGGAATGAAAGTTTACATATATTTTAGTACTTAACTAAAAACTAACTTATGTTTTTGAAAAGTGATATTAAAGTTGTGTGTATATATATATATATATATATATATATATATATATATATATATATATATATATAGTGATCAAATTTTGATGAGTCAAATTGGCTATTTCCGTAAGTTAAAAGTTAAAGTAAATTGTAAAAATTTATGAAGCTATTTAAATATATTGTAAAAGTATGAGCATTAAACAATATTTTACTGTAAATCAAAGAAGAAAAAATACTTATATTAAATGCTATTATAAATTTTGTGTAAACGTTAAATGCTGAAATTAATAAAAATAAGCTATGAAATGGAAGAAAACAAAAATACTTCATTATATATACTAGCGTTGTTCCAACTGTACAGAAAGAATTGGAACCCAGTATTTAATGCGAATAATATATTTCCCAAAAGTTAAACTGTCTTCCTTTTAAAAGATATTGTGCAATAGAGAAGTTCCGGTAACTACGTAGATTATCTTATCAGAATGACAAAGGACACATCATTAAAAGGTTGGAAAATTTTACGAGATATATATTTTTTTTTTCTTTAAGTTCATGGAAAGAGGGGCAACTTTAAATTATGTTTAACAGAGGAAATTATGAACTTACGCTTCCAGAAAATTAATGAATGGGAATTAGTTGCTGTGATGTATTCACTCGCAAGATGGAATGATAATCTAACAATTACAGAAGTTCGGTAATAGAAATAAGGGAACAAAAGTTTTAATGAATAATTGAATTAAATTGACATTAAAATAAAGTAGTAAATACCATTGGGTAACACAATGTGTATTACGATAATTAAGATTAAATTAAAATGCTTCATTTTCTAACTCTTTTACAATCATCTTGCATTTCATGTAACCCAACATTAATAACAGCTGCATTTCATAATGTATAACTGGTAGTTACAATGTATAAATATAAAAACTGGTTTAATCAACATTTGAATAATAATTGTTATTTTATAATAAAATTTTAATAAAGAAAACATTCTTAAAAACAAAGCGGGGTAGATACGTCGGCACAATCGTTGATCTCATAACCGGATGGTTGTGAATTTGAGGTTACGTATACACCGTGTTCCTAAATGATAGCTGGAGTACACGAAAAAAGTTCATGGTAACAATGCCCAACTAATAATTTGGATTTCGATTATGATTTATCAGGAGTCAGGATGTTGGGATTACCATTCAGATCTCTCCATACCTGTTGTAGTCCACAATATGTGTGCACGTGTTCGTATGTGCTTTAGGCACGTAGTACTGTAAATCCGTAAGTCGAGTGGTGTTGGGATATCACTTCATGCTCCCAATTCACATATCTGAGGTTCAATCGTCGGACTGGACAAGATTGATTCAGCCTTTCATCCCTTCAGTGAGTACACTAAGGACTAAACATGTTTGGGAATTAAACACAAGGGATTTTGCGTAAGTAGATAACTCCCCGTACATGTCTCCGAAGTGCTCATGGCCAACACCAAACCAATATGGGTAGAAGGACAGCAACGCCCATACGCATAAGCCACCGAGAGGATAGTTCGTAGGGCTACCACCGCTATTCGAGTGATAAACCTGAGTAGTTACTATATGGGTGCAACGATAGGTGTCCCAAGTGGGACTCTCCGACCGCGTCTACATTCTGGCTACTGTAGTACATCACGAGGTTCATCCGATCTTGTAGGGCAACGCACTAAACGTTTTAGAACTATATAGTGACAGGAAAGGTGTGCAAGCCACTGTACTACCTGAACGAAGGTTGCTTATCCAACATTACCACGAACCACAACGAGATCTGAGATTTCGAGAACGAACCAGTTGACCACCTAACCGGGTCAAATGCTTCGTACCCAAAGCCCTTGTTCTCGAAAACGAAAAATGCACAGAGTTGAGCTGTAGCAGAGGAAAATTTAGTTTTAGTTTTTAGTATTGCCAGCCAATCTTCATATTATTCTAGTAGGTAAGCCAATAGATTTAGATAGCAAGACTTCAGTCTGTGAATTGAAGTGAAGTCCAAAAGTCTGCTGTTACGTTCATGTAAACAAAGTAACAAGCTGAATCCCTATTTCAGAATATTAGAATAAAATTTATAAAAACAATCCTATCACGCGATTGCCATGTACAGCTCTTCCAAATAGCATGCAGATATAGGGAATTGGTATGGGTTTCAGAAATCAATTTCTGAATTCTTTTGATTACATAGAAAGATTGAAAAAAATACGGAACAGGCTGTAAAATATGCATTTTGATATAATAAATTGAGTAGTAAAATTTGACTGTAGCACTCCCAACAAATTATGCCATTGATTTCTACATTTTAAGGTACATTTTTCTTGAGTCATTGATTTTAATCGATAAGGCGATTAATTCTTGTTTAAGATCGAAGTACGCATTGAGACAAAAGTTATTGTAACAGATGATAAAGGGCATTTGTGAATTGAATTGGAGCAATACAGTCAATGTTTTCTTACGCAAATGATAAATTTGATGCCATCTTATTGCTTAACAAAAGAACGTTATCGTTGCATGTCACATACATTTTGATATTAAATGAATTAAATCATCAGTGCATAATAATCATTACTGCATAATATTATTGCATAATAAAACATTTTTAACAATAAAACTATGTCTTACATATCAATCCTTGCGGATTTATAAATTTCTAAAGAGTTCACAGACGTAAAAATAACATTCGACAAAAGTAAGGTAGCAATCTAAATTTAAAGCAAATTCCAAATACCTTCGTTCTGTCCAAAATGAGAAGCACACACAAATCTGTTGGTAAAATACCGTTTTTGAGTATTAGATACTAGTTCATTGGATGGTTCGAACAGATATTTATAGAACGATGGTGATAGTTACAATATTATTATGGCATGTTCTATTTAGGGTGCCCCAACAAGATCGGTTAAACTCCGCACAAACATTTATTTTCATAAAAATGCATAAAATTTGTCCTAAGAACTGTAAATCTACGGCAAATAGTTTTCGAAAAAATGCAAGAGAAATATGACGTCATATCCAGTTTATGAAAAAAAAATCATCTTTGTTCGAAACACGAACATAAATATTTGCATAAATATGAAGATGCTCGAAATGCCCCCCGCGTATATCGCGGTGTGTATGCACGCGTCATGAATGATCGATTGCCCATGTTACAACCTCTTAATGTCCACTAAAACACACTCATCGTGCAGACAAGCAACTGAGTATTTCTGAATTAACTGAGTTTCGATTAACCAATTCCTCCATATGGCATCACGGGAAATGATATAAAAGGGCCAGATCTGAAGATCGCGGTGACCGTAAAAACAAGACCCCCTAAACGAGTAATGATGTTCAGGTTTCAAATAGAGGTTTTTTCCGTAAACCGGATATGACGTCACACATTCTTATTTTTCTCGAAAACTATGTGCCAAAGAAATACAGTTCTTTGGACCTTTTCCATGAAATACTCCAAACAACTAATCCGGCATTGTAAAGTTTATTTGATCTTGTTGGGATACCTTGTATATATATACTCAAAGAAAAATCCTAAAATCTACACTACCTCAGAAAAAAATAAACCAAAAACATTTATTCAATTGAAGATTTTCAATTTACTTCTTTTACTTAAATAGAAGCAAATCATAAGATATATACACGGAAGTGATTGTATAATCTAGTAAGCTCTTATCAATATGCTGCTACATTAAGCAATTCCCTTTAAAAATAACCTTAAAAACTAAATTATCTGATCCATTTAACGCAGAGCATTGTTAAATTCATCGGAAAGTTTCTTACAGTATTAAAAGGAGTATCGAAGCGCTAAAATAGTGCTGTCTGTCAAGAGTAATGAACTTGTTTGCATTGGAAATAAATGTGTGTTCTCTTTCCAGCCTTAAAAATTTGCGTGAGAAACGCATTGTTAATTTGACAGTTTGAGTGTGAGCCGTGATAATTAGTTTATAGGTTTCAACAGCCTGCTTTAAGACGAGAGAATTTCCAAATTTACGATCTTGCTTCATTTAAAAGCATTGCAAGGAAACGACAAATAACGTAACCAGGTTCAAAAATACGACGTTTCTACAAAGTTTAACTGCGTTTCATTTGTGAACAGTTATATTCATTTAGTAATGTTTTAAGCGGTCTTTAAGAGAATCCTTGTTTCAGATTGATGGTGTATATTTAGATATACCACAAGTTTTTATATAACTTAAAAGTACACAACACTTAAGCTATAAAAATTCGATTTTTTTATTTTTATATTTTAAAAATATCGGATATTTCTGAATATATTAAAAAACAAACCCTATTAAACCATTTTGAATTAGAACTTCTAAAACTATACACAATCTTGGTATATAATATAGTTTTTAACACATTGTATGCTGGACACGTACTAGTAGGTTTTCTGATACTTGAGCGCGGGGCACGTACTACTACGGGTTAGTGTAACAACATGGTTTGTTTGTGGGTACAAAAATAACGGTATATACAGGAAAACGAAGCCGAATGTTCTTGTCTACTACATAGATTCTGAAAAAATTAAACTAGTTTTTCCATTATCAGGTTTTATGATTGCTCTTTTCATTTTTTATAATGTAAAAATATTTATATATAATTCAAAAAAACTAAAACTATATACTACTATTTCTATCTGACTTTTCATATTTACGATACTACTATAAATTTATCCACTAACAATATATTTTTTGTTTACAAAAATGTTATGGTTGTTATTTATATATTTCTATTTATATATTTGTTTATATATTTGGTTGTAATTTGGTTGTTTATATATTTGGTTATAAAGTTGGTTAAAAAATTAAATAATTTTCGATCAATTGACATTTAACTGAATAACTAAATTTGCCCATAAAAAGCCAGCTGCCGGTACAATTCCGCTGTGAATTGTACCCGCACACAATGTGTTAACAAAAACATTAAATGCATTTTACTCAAAATGCTGTTTTCAAAGCCGTGTTCGAAAAACTGAACAATTTTTGCATCTAATATCCTATTTTCTATGAAAACTTTAATTGTACTAAAAGATAATGGTTGTTTTCGCATCTTGCGTACAATGTAAATAAAAAACTATTGCACATATTGATTTCATATTTATACAGTTAATACATTATAGACCTATTATGGAACTCTATATACTTTTTTTGTTTATTTCTCATAGTATTTATAGTATTTAAACCTTTAAACATTACTTTAGCATTTTTGACAATTCTATCTCTTGGTAAAATACTTTTCATACTTTTAAAAATTTAAATAGGCGAGGAACTGTACATAATTACTCCTTCCGAAACAGCAAAAATTATAAATGTAACTCACTTTATGTTGCAAGCCTGCAAACAGTGTGTCAGAAAAATTTAAATTTCTGTCACAAGCTCTTACCTTTAACTTTACATAAAAAAATGTTCTTATATTTTAGAAACAAAGTAATTTCATAAAAACTAATTACTTTAAAAAAGAAATGCTGAAACTCCCATGTATTTACTATAAATGATATAATAAGCGAAAAATAAAAATATATTCCATTTAAAATAGCTGAAAGGGTATGTGCCCCTTTTAAATGTATTCCCATTATGTTGATTTTAACATTTCGCATGGTTTACTTTGGTTTGGAGATCTACGATCCACTGTTTTGCTCCCTAGGGCTAATGAGACCGGGACCTACTGTTTAAAGCCGATCCCGAACGGCTACAAATAACCATACCACTATCAGGATTCGAACCCACGAACTCCGGTACCGAGGAACAGTTTACTGCCCTTCTGCCATCATTCGGCATATTTTACATGGCATTTAAAGTATGACACTGTATACCCATTGTTTCATTATTTCAAGTTCTCGGAACAGAATAATTTGAATATAATTTGGAAGAAATATGTAAAGAGTTTGAAGCTAATCAAACTATAAAACTGAGTCAAAAATGAAGCCAGCAAAGCTGTCACCATGATTCGTTTTCTGGACTTTTATTTAAAGCTGCTGAGTAAGAATATTTTTCCAAATGCATTTTAATAACCATCTCAATTTGGGTAACTATAACTATTTTAATAACTTTCTCAATTACTATCAAACAATAAATCAATACTAATCCAACCATTAGAAACCGAGAATATTTTCAACGGAAACTAAGCATCGTTTTCTGGGAACGTCATATGTAGAAATTCACGCTTGGTAATTAGGGCAGCTGAGAGGCAATAATTAAATAAAACACAAAACTTAGATTTTTATGAAGAATGTTATAAAAAAGAACAAAGAGTAATGAAAATGTAACATAGGAAGAATTTAAAAGATATTCATAAACCTTATTTTTTATTAGTAACATGATACAAAACCTGGATTCCAAAGACAAAGTTAATTAAATAAATATTTTTTTCTATATAAACTGAAAAAAAGATTTAGAATGTATAAGGAAATTAGAAGTGTAATAAAAATGCTATTAAAAATAGATTAACTTTATTACTCATAAATTTTTTGAGATGAGTATGGCATTAAAATTTTAATAAAAGACTCAAATTATGTTTACAGCAGTGTAAACTTTTTTTTATTAAATATGAAAAAAATTGCTTAAGAAGGAATGAATGATGTTTTAATGAATACCAATGATATTTTTTTCTTGATTCACTTTACACTTTTACATTTAAAATGCATTAAACTTCAAAAAATACTAAAATCAGTTGTAAAATAAAAATCTTTAACAAATTATTTTATTGTGGTTGTTAAAAATGAAATTGCTCTTTTCATATATCAAATTTGCAACGTTTCTACATAAATTCTAGAATTTCATTTTTATGAATAAATATAACAGTTGGGCTGAAAAGTTCGTAGGCTGACACATAGATTGTGCTATTAATATTAAATTCATATGATTAGTTAGCCCTGACCTTTGAAAGATACGTGTATACATTTGACAGATATAGAACTAATTTGTGAGATATAGTATTTTAAGTGAAGCAACTTTTGTTATTTTGAAAACAATGGATAAAAAGGAATTTCGTGTGTTATTAAAGCATTATTTTTTAACGAAAAACTACTGCTGAAGACAAGGCTTGGTTTTTAAACATTATCTTGACTCTACACCAGGAAAATCATCCATTGAAAAGTGGTTTGCTAATGGATACTAGTAGATGCATGCAGTGAACGAATCAAAGAGGCTGTTACCGACGAAAACATAAAACAATTCCACAAAATAATTTTGAATGACCTTAAAGTGGAAGTTGATAGAGATATCTGAGACTCTAAAGATATCAAAGGAACGTGTTGGACATATCGAGAAAAAATATTTGGGTATGCGAAAGCTCTGAACAAATTGGGTGCCGAGTGAGCTCACAATCGATCCAAAAACAACAACGAATTAAGGATTCCGATCTGCGTTTGAAGCTGTTTAATTGTAATAAACACGTATTTATGCGTCTATATGTGACAATGGAGGACACATGGCTCTATCATTTCCCACCGGAGTCCAATCGACAGTCAACCGAGTGGATTGCGCATTTGATGAACCAACTCCAAAGCGTGGAAAGAGGCAACAGTCGGCTATCAAGGCTATGGCATCAGTATTTTATGATTCGCATGGTATATTATTCATAGACTATCTTGAAAAGGGAAAAATATCAACAGCGACTATTACATAGTGTTATTGGAGAGCTTGAAGTATGAAATCGCAGAAAAACTGCCCTATTTGAAGAAGTGATGTTTCAACAAGACAACGCACCGTGTCACAAGTCAGTGGAAACGATGACAAAATTATATGAATTGGGCTTCGAATTGCTTCCGCATTCACCGAATTCTCCAGATCTGGCTCCCAGTCACTTTTTTGTGTTCAAGCCTCAAGAAAATGCATCCTGGAAAGAAATTTAGCTCCGGTGAATCGCCGAAATTCAGGCTAAAGACAAATCGTATTGACAATAAATCGTAAAAGACAATATTGTATAGCCGCTATAATGATTGAATCGCCCTTGATTGGTTTGGTTTGGAGCGCTAAGGTCTACTGTTTTTGCACATGAGGGCTAATGAGACCGGGACCTACTGCTTAAAGCCGATTCCGAACGGCTACGAACATCCATGCCATAGTGGGACTCAAACCCACCAACTCTGGTACCGACGATCAGCGCCCTGACCAATCAGCCAGCGTTCGGCTGAATCGCCCTTGAAAACAACAACATTGTATAATAAAATTTAAATTTTATCAAAAAAAAAATTTCTACGTTAGCCTACAAACTTCTCAGCCCAACTTAAAAATATGATAAAAAGCTATGCCAAACAATGAAAGGAATATTTTCTAAGGAATTAAAAACTACATAAAGGAAACATTTATAAAGCAGGATTCAGCGAAATACTAAAATAATGCATGTATGTTCGATTTAAACACAACGCATTTAATCCAAAATTTCAAACATTTTGTATCATAAAAATTATAAACCACTAGGTCTAAATATAGTAATAATCAACATAGTGTAGAAAATCAAAATTATAATTAAAAATTTTTGAAAAACAAAGAATTAACTATAAGAGATGCATACATTTTAAACTCTAAAAATAGCAAAGATAATTATAAAAACTAACTTAAAACTTTTTTTTTCGAACCTAATGGTTTTTATATTTTTTAAAACATGCATAAATATTCAATTAACGTAGTGTTTTGAACAATTTGAAGCTCCAAGCAGTTAGAATTATGGAAATTGCGATTTGATCAGTGTGCATTATTTAATAAAAACTAATTAAAATTTCGTATTCTTGGACGATGGCATGGTTCTTTAAAAAGTATTTTTCCTTTCATGATGGATTAAAAATAATTGAATACGCTAATTGGATCATGAATCTCAAGCAATTTCAGCATTAATTTTAAAGCAGAATACTCTAGATGAAACTTTCAGATGTTACTTCAAATATGCATACATTTACGAATATTTCAGTGGCTATTACAAATTATTGCTATTAATATTATTTATATAATATGTTTACTATTTACTACATATTTTTTTAAAAGAAAAAGAAAATGCAATAGCAAAGTTTTTTTATTACTTCGCCTAAGGGGCAGGTCATTTCGTGAAACATGAGAAAAAATATCAACACACTTTCTAGAAAACATGAGAAACCGTAGTGATAGGGGATTCTTCCATTTCTTAAGCATATCTTAACACAATGTGTGCGAGTTCATTTCGCTGTGGAATTGTACTGGGAGCGGGCGTTTTGCTCTTAAATTTAGTTATTCAGTTAAATCTCAATAGATCGAAAATTATTTAATTTTTTAACCAACTTTTCACATTTTATATTGAAATATATAAACAAATATATAGACAAATAAATATATATATAAATCCATCCATATATATATATATATATATAATGTATAAATATACATATATATATCATTTTAGACGACAAATAAAAACTAGTATTTATTTGTCTAACTGTTTCCAGAATCTATGTAGTAAACAAGAACATTTGGCTTCGTTTTCCTGTATATACCGTTATCTTTGTACCCGCAAACAAACCATGTTGTTACACTAACCCGTACTAGTGCGTGACCCGCGCTCAAGTATGAATCGTGGGAAAAGGTATTAGTAAGTGTCCTGCATACAATGTGTTAAAACTAATACAGTAATCCTTACATATGTAATATAGGTATAAGCAATCCTTATGATAGAAGGGATTATAACCCTTACAATCCCAAATTTTGTTATGCCACTGTTTCCCATAAAAAACTTTAAGTGTACAATAATATAACAAAAGGCCCGTTTATATGTGCCAGTAAAGTTGCTCTCATTTTACCGAATAAAAGGGATTTTACCTGGAGGGTCAGAAAAACCCGTTTACAAGAGCAATGATTTCAACCGTCCTTTTTGCTAGGATTGCCGTCAGAACTCACGTGGTCGTACTGAAGCAAATTCATTGCTTCGTATCTGCTGTGTTAAGAGAATACAAACTTAATTATAAATTACGTTTTTATTATGTTATTAATCTTTTCCAAAACATAGCATAATATATAGCATTGCGTAACAGTCAACTCATTTATGTTATTTTACAATTTCTTTAAGGGATCTTTTTCCTACTGCGAAATGCCATGTTCTTTTTTAAAAGTTGGTTATTTTAGAGAAAAGCAATATATGAATTTAATTATGAGTTTACCATTAGGCAAGCTAAAATCAATACTAATTAGGGTATCATCTAAACGGTTTGGTTGTTAATAATACCCCTTGGATAAGCAAAGGATGTGATCCATTGGCTACTCGAATTAAGGTAAGGAGTAAGCCTTTCGTTTATGAAAAACACAGCTGGAGTTAAAAAAAAGACTTTACTCAAAGAGGGTCTTCGTAATTTAGAAGCAGTGATCAAGTGGAAGGACCCCCCCCCTCAAGTCTTGACATGCTGCCCCCAGAGGTATCATTTGAGAACTTGTAGGACTTTGTGTATCCAACATATTTTACGTTCTCCCAGTCACCCTTAACGAACATGGCGGATCTTAGACTGGTCGAGCCCCGAACGAACCAGCAACCTTACAGTAATATTGTTGCCTTTGCGACTGAGCTACCGCGACACTAACATAAACGGCATCAATCTTTGCACTCCCTTTTGCTACAAACAGAGGGATTCAAAAAAATTTTTGGTATGAAACTTCAATGCATTGCTTATTCGAAAATTGTTCCTTACAAAATAGAAGTAAATCCTGAAAAAAAAATCCTTCCACATAGATTCAGTGTACTGTCGTTTGTAAATAATAAGCTATGAGCTATGTTGTAGGCCATATGATAATGATTAAAAACATTGAAGGCTATAATTCTAAAACAGTATTAAAGATTATTGGGAAACTTATTCTAAAAGGCACAAAAGTTCTAGTTGAAAAAAAAATTCAACATAAATATAGACTTGAGAAATTATATCTAAGTACATTAAAAATTTCTGTATCGTAAAATACTCTAGAAATATGTTAGGAAATACATGTTAATGTTGGATAATACTTATAATCGTACATGCATAGCTTTTTGAAAAACAAAATAACTTTTTTAACACTTGACACGCTGGTATACTTCACCGCCAACTTACGAGTGCAAGCAGGCCTTTTTTCGTGAATAGCGCAAAAGTTTAGTTATTGAGAAAAATCGCAGTAAATCGAAAACTATTTTGACTTTATGAACGAAACTTTTTTTTGTTAAATAATCATACAGTATATATTAAAGTGTAGAAAAAAAGTATTTTTACGAAATCGCAAAAATAAACGATTTTTTTAAAATTAAAGTCCAATAATCTTTTAGCGCATATTTCTTTATCACTATCTTTATCACAACTGTTTATTATATCAATTTTGTATTCAACAATAAAAAACCACACTTCAATTTGACAAAATACGACTTGTACGTACGTTCTGGAGCTAGGAATTTGATTGAAGATGGAATAACGCAACAAAAGACCGAGTAACTCGACAATCATAACTTGTGGAAAGAAAAAATGCAAAGTGTTACATAGCAACGCAAACACGCCTATGTCACACATACATATAATTATACGTATTTAGTAGATTTGCGGTGGTTAGCGGGTATCCACCACAAATCTACTAAATACGTAATTTTACGTGACCAGCGCTCCAGTGACACACTGCAAAAATAAATAAAAATACGTTGCCCGCACGAGAAGTGTTAAAACTGGATGTAATATATATATATATATATATATATATATATATATATATATATATATATATATATATAAATATATATATAAATTATTTTATATATAAATATATATATATTAATATATATAAATATATATAAATATATATATATATATATATAAATATATATAAATATATATATATATATATATATATATATATATATATATATATATATATATATATATATATATATATATATATATATATATATATATGAAAAAATAAATGAAAATCTAGTTTATTACATCTTTCCACCCTACAAATAATATGAAGCACTTATAAAAAAAATAAAGATGCCCTATTTTATCGTCCCATGGTAAACAAAGCGTTATGACTACGTGATCCATGTTCCAAATACACAGTTTGAAAAAACCCAGTTTTCAGTGTTCCTACAGTGTATAGTCACTAGGGAAAATATAAGGACTAAGTTTTCTCCTTCCCCCAGATGAGAGATAAGGGATTACATAGTTTTATCCTCGAAAATAGATCCTAGTATAAAAAGATACTAACAGATATGGAGGTAAAATAGCCATTCGACTCTACTTCTAGACCAAAAGAAGTTATTTTGAAAACTTTTCAGACTTTCTGAAACATTACTCAAGATAGTCCTAGAAACTCCGCCAGTCATATAATGTATAAGTATAGTAAGAATACTTTCTAGCATAAATTTCCCAAAAAGTAGCAGTTTAAGATATTTCCACTTTACATAATAACCAAAATCTACAATGATATAATAGGGAACTTAGTTTACTAGGTATTTTTGTATGACACCAAATGAATTGTGTACCATTGTAGTACATTGCTGTTGCTACTTCAAATCCATTATTCTACTCTAAATGAATAACCCAAGTTTGCTTTATGTCATCTTTAATATTAATTATAGCAAAATGGCACTGATCTGTATTACAAAATACAAATACATTAGTAGGTAGAAAAGATAAGGAAAAAATGTTTAAAAAAAGTAAAATAAAAGTAAAAGAAGCTCTCCACGTGCTACATGTAAACTGTGGCGTTTAAGATATCTAAATCTAGAGAGAACTTATGTCGAATCGATACAATCCATTTTGAAAGTCTTAAATGATAAACCATATTCTTTTTAATTTATCCGAAATTCAATGGAATGTATAGTGATAGATTATCACTTACACAAACATTGTACACAAATTCCAAATTATATGCCCTAAAACATCAACACGATCATACGGTCGTATTTTATTGAAGTATAAAGCATGTTTTAGTGTTCATAAAATATGGAAATCGACTTCTAAAATACTTTTGATTTATTTTTTAAACAATAACCTATTCTTTCTCTTACGTCTTTTTATAATTCAATGTTGAGAAAATAATTGAAATAAATATTTGTGAAACGAACTTCACGAGAAATGGAAGTGTTTAAATGGATAAAATTTGCATTTAAATAGAAAAGTCATTAAGATAATTTTCAGACTACTATCAAGATTTTTAATAGTGGTTTACAAAAAAAGTTTTCTATGTATGAATCATTACTAAAATTTTAAAGCCCAAGTACTTTCAATACAAATTCTTAGACATCCTAGTTTCACATTCTAAATAACTTTGACACCTTAATCTCTTAGATTCTATAAATCCTTCTGAAACCTATTTGGTTAATTAAAGTATTAGTTCTGTTTTAGCAAATGACAACATATACATCTATTACGTCTTGTAACAAATTGTTGCGATTAATGTATCATACAAGGAGGGTAAGAATAGTTTTTAATCTGTTAAAAAAACAATTTTAACGATATTTGATGAATTAGATTAGTTTTTCTATTAAAAATAATCGACTTGTTAAAGTTCAGTTTAAAGTTTGATCTGAAACTAAATATTTTACTATTTATAATAAAATTCTCTGCATAATTTGCTATAATTATAGTATGATACTATAGATTATAGCTTCATAATACTATAGATTATAGCTACATAATACTATAGATTATTGCTTCATAATACTATAGATTATTGCTTCATAATACTATAGATTATTGCTTCATAATACTATAGATTATTGCTTCATAATACTATAGATTATTGCTTCATAATACTATAGATTATTGCTTCATAATACTATAGATTATTGCTTCATAATACTATAGATTATTGCTTCATAATACTATAGATTATTGCTTCATAATACTATAGATTATTGCTTCATAATATAGATTATTGCTACAGTAATAGTTTGTTTTAATGTACGTTTTGTATTTGGAGAGAAAACTACTAAAAGTAAAGAATACCATGCAAAATAAACACACATTTCATACAAATTTATGTTTAATAAAATCGAAAGAAATGAACAGATTAGTTTATTTCAAAGTTTGTACGAGTTATTTCATAACAATATTAGTTTTATAATCAGCAAACAAGGTACTCTGAAATATATTAAAAGGAAATTGATTAATAAAGTATCAAGTAGCAACTGTTAGTGTTAAAAATAGGGGTAATAAAAGTTTAAAGTATTAAAATAGTATCAATATTTTGCAAGACTTGATATCATGTTCGAAATACGTGTAAAATACAAGAAAGTTCAAGCAGCTGTGACTGGAAAATAAAGATATGCTTGATCAACTTTTTCAGCTTACAGTAACTGCCATAATTTGAGCATTATCTACGATGTTTACCTTCCTACTACCAGAGGTAACTTTCCCGATAACAAAACAAGTATTATTTCCTGTTTCGGCCATTTCATTTACAAATGCGTGTGCAGATTCCGGTGGAAAGCAAATAAGCAGACCTCCGCATTGTTCTTCAGCAAGTCCTCTGTCAACGTGAACGGTGTAGAATTTGTCAATTTCATCGACGTACTGTAACAGCGGAAGTTTATAAATTCTGAATTCCACCGAATTCTTTTGGATTTTTGCCAATTCACGTGCACAATTTAAAAAACTTCCACCATTAACGTCAATGACTGCATGAGCATTGTGTTTTTTCATAAGGAGAGATGCAATCTTGTTTGAGTTCCGCATGCAAGCTATTGCCGACTTGTAAACTGCCTCAATTTTAGGTATAATATGAGAGTTATTAGACTCAGCCATTTGAATTTTGAAACGACTGTCGTTACAGCGAAGCGCTGTGAGCAATCCGAGTGGTTTTGTAAGTACTATAACATCCCCCTCGGTAGCCCCATCACATGCCATCTTATTATTTTCTTGACAAATAGCTGTTGCAACGCCTCCTATTATTATGTAAGTACTAGAAATATACCATCCATTGGTAACTTTAACTTCCACTTCTTTCGCACATCTCTTGAAACCAGAAACGATTTCATCTATGGCATTTTCGCGATCGTCACCTTCAACATTTAAACGCATGACTAAATTCATTACAAGACTGTCGCAGTGACTGATACCTCTACCGTACAGTCCACTTAAAATGCTATTACATGCTATCCACCCAGCGTCCATGCAGTTATCAGTTTCAGGGTAAATCATATTGGAGGACTGTATAAGAAATAACCCTTGAGGTCGAAGAATGGAAAAGTTAATCACATTAATGCTCTTGAAAAGACCTACTTCTTCGTCGTTAGCTGTTTCTTTAAAATGCTTTAGAAAGTTTTCTTTTATATTTACAAACCCCTGATGGTCAAGCCTATTAGGATCAGCACAAGCAGTAAGCTTTAATTTATCAATTTCTACTTGTGGATAAAAAATTACCTTATCAAAATTCGATATCTCCATGACTTATTAAAATAGGACCTAATAAAATAATCAGTACAGTTAAAGTTGATAGACTTATAGTACATGAGCTATCTCTTACCTACTCACTTATCTGACAAACTTCAAAAGAGGCTTCCTATATTTCTTTCGACTGTACCTGATGTGTGTATTGGGCTATTCTTCGAAATAATGTCAATTGCCTAAGCGGTTGCGGTTAATTTCTTTTTAGTGTTACTGAGTGGTTAAAGCTAGTTCATAAAACCCTGTTATGAAATCATGTTCTTTTATAAATACACATGAAATGAAACAAAATTGGAAAATAAACTTTTGCAATTCATTGGAACATGCTTGTATTTTCTTTGTCATTAAACATATATATTTTATTTTGTAAATATTTTCCGAGGGGAGTATAGTCTATCTGTTAATTTTGTTTTCCTCTATCGACGACTCCTGCATAACCTATCAAATAATCTTTTAATTAATTTCTTCATAAAACTAGAAAGAATTTAAAACAATTATCAAGTAATATTTTATGTACTTCCAAACTCAATAAGTTCCTATAATTAGTAAGAAAAACCAATTTATAGTATTCAGGGCAATTTGCAATACATGGCTTTTAAAATCACCCTCTTGTGAATTTATACACATGTTCCAACCTTTATGCAACTTTTCAAAACATGCATTAAACCCTATATTAGTATGTTGGGTTAGCTGTCTAGTCGTATTTTGAATAACTTCTGCTGAACTAGAGAATAAAAGTATCTTCAGTTTTAATTTTAGCCTCGGACACTGGTATTATCGTTAAGTGCTAGATTGGGCGATTATAACGGATGTTAATTTTAACATTAAGTGTAGAAAGGTAAATCACCAACAACAACCGATATGAAATTCTCTTTTCATGACGCAGAACTTGACATTTTTTTTATCAAAGCAGCACACCGCCGGGTTTCGGATGACCCCCCCCCACACACACACACACATTTTACTGCCCTTTTTTCTGACATTTCTTTCTGATAGTGGCTATAAAGTTGCAAATCATTTTAAGTCAATTTCTTTTTTTTACAGTGTTGCCTCTGAAGTGAATACTTGTACGATTATACTTTTGGAAAAAATCTTACTTTACTCTTTTTCCAAATGTAATTTAGCCTTACCTTTGTCCATGTGAATTTTTTGCTTCTTTAGAAACAATCTTGTTTTTCCATTCAGCTGACTCATAATCTGGGGATCATAAAGAAAACAGCATGTCTAGTCCCCAGTCACAAGAGTTTGTATTGCTTCAATTTTCTCTGCTTCATTTGGCAGATGAAACTCCTCAGAAATAGATGTCATTCACAAAACGCAGAATTTAATGTTTGCTTATTCTCAATAGGAAACTGCAAAATTCGGCGATAGAAACAAACTTGGCTACAGAAAATCCCCATTATATTCATTGATAATGACTAAGTAATCTTTCTATCAGTTTCTACCCTTTTCTAATAATAAGACCAAAGCCACAAAGAATTTTGTTTAGTCATCACCGAAGCGATTTCTGGATTCTGATGCAGCCTCCACACTATGGCGAAGTGTTCACCATTCCTGATGGTGACCTTCAACGATGGTTCATGGGTTTCATCCACAAGCTAGGCCATTAAATGAGCCGAGAGCGTGGTTTCGTCCATAGGGTCTACTTCTCACTTTAGTAGCGCATCTGGCTGCCTTTGATCTTTGGACAACAAACGCCTCCGAAGCCATGGTCAGCCAATGCTATTTTCTCGTCTGCTACCATCGACCACTATAAGTCATACCCCTCCAGATTGGTTGGTTGGAGTTTTACGGCGCGAAGTCCTGTTTAGGACATAAGCGCCAAGCACAAGGTGTTTTCATAAAACAAGACCTAACTGATAAAAGAGCCCTAACCTAATAACAAGGTAAAACCGTACCAGTTTAATAAAGTTATAAAAAAGTCTGCAATGTAAAAACTCAATTACACCAGATAGGTATGTAAAAGGTAAAAATGATGAAACATTAAAAATCTAAAACACAATAAATTTTAATTAAAAGTTGTAAAAAATACTAAAACACTTCATAGAAAAAAAGTTAAATAGACCAAAATAAGCCTATAAAACGTAAAAAGGATAAAAAACAGGGATGCGGATCTAGTAACTCCGTTATGGTAGGATGCCGAGTACCAAAAAATATATACGCAGGCTGTAATTGACTACAAGATGTAAGTAAATGTAAAATAGTTAGCGGGGCCTGACAGAAAGAACATCGGGGTTTGGGGTCATTAGAAAGATAGTAATTATGTGTGAGACGAGTGTGCCCAATACGCAAGCGAGTAATTAAAACGTCGTGCTTACGACTAACATTATCCGGGAAAGATCGAATGTCCTCAGTAATGTTGTGAAGTTTATTGCTGACACACGAGTCCCACTCGTTCTTCCACCTAATATGCAGCTGGCGTTTAATTTCACATTTCAAGTCAGAAAGGGGTATTTTCGATGACATTAAGGTACTGCATTCTTCGCTGCATCATCCGCAAGCTCGTTTCCGAGGATTCCCGCGTGCGCTGGAACCCAGCAGAATAAAACTGTAAAGCCTCGTTTATATAGAGAGGTATACAACTTCTGTATATCATTAATGACATGGTGCAGCGTCTCATCCGAGTTCAGAGAATCTAGTACACTGATTGAGTCTATGCATACTATAAAGTGCCGGTTCTTCCTGTGCGAAATGTGCTTTAGAGCTTGGTACACCGCTTTACATTCAGCTGTAAAATTATAACAGTGTTGAGGTAATCTCCAACAGCTCCTAACAGAGTAGATTTAAGGCACGCTCGCACTTCCTTCTCAGGTGTAAAACATGAGGCAAGAAGGTTAAGTGGTTATCCAGATAAATACCAAGAAAGCAGGTAACGGGCTCGACACGTAACTTTGAAGTACCAATATAAATTTCGGGGTCACCGTGGAGGCGACGCGAGCGACAAAAGTGAATGCAGCAGGATTTATCTGAAGAGAAGGTAAAACCATTTTCCTCATTCCAAGATACCATACGATTAATCGCAGTTTGTATCTGATTGATAATAAAGGCCATGTCACTATTTGCGCAACAAATCTGCAGATCATCCACATACCGATATACATGTACGGCAGCTGGGAGTTGAAGCAGGATATTGTTTACCTTAATTGAGAACAGAGTTACACTTAGCACACTTCCTTGTGGTACACCTTCATCTTGAGTGTAGGTACGAGACAGTGTACCCCCAATGCGAACATTGAAGTACCGGGTATGCAAAAAATTCTTTTTAAAAATTGGAAGATTCCCAACGAGGTGCCAGTTGTGTAAATCTCTTAAAATGCCGTACCTCCAGGTACGATCATAAGCTTTCTCGATGTCGAGGAACACAGATACCAAGTGTTGACGTCTCAGGAAAGCGTTCCTTATTTGCGTCTCAAGAGCAATAAGATTGTCCATTGTTGACCTTCCTCGGCGGAAGCCACTTTGAAAGGGGGAGATATAGCTCTTCTCCTCAAGAAGGAAAACCAGTCGGGTGTTCACCATCTTTTCAAGGAGCATGCTTAAGCAACTTGTAAGGGCAATAGGACGATAATGCTGGGGATTCGTTTGATCTTTCCCAGGTTTTGGAAAGGGAACAAGAATAGCATACCGCCAGGTAGTAGGGAAAACGTGTTCCAACCAGATACGATTATATAAACATAGGAGTTGTTGTAGCGACTCTGCAGAAAGATGCGACAACAAAGTGTAGGTTATTCCGTCAGGGTCTGGTGATGTGTTGCGACTCCTTTTGAGACACCGAAGCATCTCATGCATTGTAAATACGCCATTAGGGTGTCGGAGTGAAAGTTCAATTTCTGCATTTCTGCTTGATGTTTGTAGCTGAGAAATGGTTCGGAATAAACACTACCGTTTGAAACAGCAGCAAAGTGACGACCGATGACATCAGCGACCTCCGCCGGAGTAGCGAGTAGCTGCCCATTTTCTCTAATACAGGCTACTTGACGGTCAGGGGAAATTCCCATTGACCTTTTTACTCGGGTCCAAAGCTGACGACCATCAGTAGCGCCACTGATGCCCGACACATATTGTATCAAAGATTCTTTTTGACTACGTCTACGAATCCTCCAGGCAGCAGCACGTGCACGCTTAAAAGCAATTAGATTTTCACTTGTGGGAGATCGTCGAAAGACGTTCCAAGTTTTTCGTTGTACCCTAATAGAAGTTTGGCACTCCTCATTCCACCAAGATTTCCGATGACGGAAACGGAAGGGGGAACTTTTAGGAATGGTCAAATTGGCCGTATTCAAAATGATACGAGTGACGGTATCAACGGCATCATCAATGTCACCTGCAACCATGTTTGAGGTTATAACAGCATGAGACTTAAACGTTGGCCAATCAGCTCGGTCATAGATATAGTATGATGGCTTGAAGATGCCATTTTCGTTATCAGCTGGCGAAACAAAAATCGGGTAGTGATCACTGTGAAATAGCTCAGAACCCACAAAGAAATTGAAGTGTGGGAAAAGTGAAGGCGTGCAGAGGGCAAGGTCCAGACAATGGAAGGTCCGACTGGGTTCGTGAAAATATGTATTCTCCCCATTATTTAGAAGACAGAGGTTGTGATCTGCAATAAGTTTTTCTACTTGTTGACCCCGGGCATTGCTATCTTTACTACCCCATATCGGGCTGTGTGCGTTAAAATCGCCAAGTAAAATATAAGGTTCAGGGAGTTGCTGCACTAGATCATCAAGTTCATGCTGGTCAACAGAGATGGAAGGTGGTATGTAAATATTACAAATAGTGATAAGCCGCTGGGTATGTACCCGTACGGCAACAGCTTGCAGTGAAGTTTGAAAAGATATGGCTGTGGACAGATAATCATTCGAAATGAAAAGAGCAACACCGCCAGATGCTCTACCACCGCTGCCATTATCCTTACGAGAACAAGTGTAACGACGAATTTTAAAATGATCAGCAGGCTTCAGGTAAGTTTCCTGAAGTGCGAAACACACAGGATTGAAGTCCCAGATAAGGGATTTGACATCGGCCCAATTAGGACGAAGGCCACGGCAGTTCCAGGAGATAAAGGAAGCTATCAAGAGGTGGATGATAAGCAAGACCCAGGCGCAGAGGGGGGTAAAAGTGGTGGCTCCATGCCAATGTCCTCGCTTGAAGAATAGAGTCTAAGCTCCATCTCAGATGTAGCAAATTTCCGGAGATTTTCCGGATTTTTTAAAAATTTTGAGTCTTTCTGCTTTCGAGAACCCCCTAAGGATTTCCTCTGCTTAGTAATTGTTTTCATGCTAAGCTTTGGAGAGGATATCACAGGAGTAGAACGAACAGTTTTTGAAAGGGGTATTTTAGGACTTGGACTGGTTTTTGACGATTCTGTTTTGGATGGTCTGGTCGATGACTTGGGTTTTGAAGTACCTTTTGACTGACTTCTAACAGGGGAACTCGGTAATGATTGTTTATGTCCAAAAGATACATTGGTTTGGATGCTTATATGTTTCAGATATTTAGCAGCGGCACTAGCGTATGATATCCCGACTTTCGGGGATCGAGATTCAACCAATTTCCTAGCCTCTAAAAACGAAATATTTTTTATTAACCTTTACAACTTGGACTTCTTTCTCATATAACCACTTCGAGCATTTTCGAGAGCATGCTGGATGACTGCCTTTGCAGTTAGCGCAGTGTGGATCTTTTTCACAGACATCTTTATCGTGTCCAACTTCAGAGCATTACGCACATACTGTTTGGTTCTTTCGACAGTATGTCTGTGACTGTCCATACGACTGGCATTTAAAGCAACGCAGAGGGTTAGGAAAAAAGGGTCTAACCTTGAAATTTAGATATCCAGCTTTGATACTATTCGGAAGTGCTGGAGTGTCGAAAGTAAGCAACAAATGTTTTGTAGGTATATTTTCGCCATTTTTACGCAAAATGATACGACGAAAGCCACACACTCGTTGATCTCTGAGATTTTCGAGTATCTCGTCTTCTGGGGTTCTGATCAGTTCTTGCTCAGATATAACACCTCGGGAAGTATTCAGTGATCCGTGAGGTTTCACGGTAACTTTGAAGGGACCGAGAGATGTAAACTTACTTAATGCATAGGCTTGTTTTTCCCCACCAGCTTCGACCAGAAGGTCTCCAGACCGGAGCTTTTTGATAGCCTTTAGAGTACCTATAGAGGTCTCTAGTGTTTTCGATATCAGGAATGGCGAGACAGTTTCAAATGACCCATCACATTTTTGGATAATGAAGTACCTTTTGTAATAATCTTTGACAGCACAGGACATAGAGAGCGTTTCATGAACCATGATGAAAGAAATGAATTCAGACCCCGACGGCACCACCCACCATGGAGCCCAACAAGGGGATGCAGAAAATGCACCAGTGCTAGCCGGGGCCTATACGCACACCAAGTATCCCTAAATCGCCTACCACCCTTAACTCAGGGCCTAGGTAACACCAAGCGCACTTGACCCTAAGCCGGACCACAAAGGGTGACGACCAGCCGATTGATGCATACGGTCCAATATGCACCCCCCGTTTACCCGAAGCAGGGGCCAAAGTAATGTGTTGGTTTCCCTCAATTACCAGGATCCCCTTTTCCGGGGACACGGGAGTCCACGCACGGCAAACACGTGGGCGGTAAACAGTCCTCGAGAGGCTATGCTCAGTATAGAGCATAGCATCAAGAGGAAAGCCCTCACCTCCGAGAAGGATACCGCAACGAGGGGGAACAAAGGAAAAAAGTAGCAGACAAGAGGAGGGGAAATAAAAAAAGGGGAGGAGATCGCTGGGGTACCTCGGGACTGCGACACCCGTGTTTACCTAAACAAGGCAAACCCCCTGAGGGGCATACCCCTCCAGAAGATGGTAATGGATTTCAGTGGACCATAGCGTGGAGGGGCCTTGAGAACTATTTGACTCTACTAGTACTTTTGATAAGACTGCTCCATCAAGATTTAATACATCAAAACAATGATTTAAAAAAGTATTCAACTGCAAAACTGAAGACTAGTAATACATTTATAGCTTCAATTATTAAAACTATCATACTCGAGAGAATTATTCAGTTCCAGTCCTTTCAGTTACCTAACCATATACATTTATTCAGTTATCTAATATATTTTGAATATAAATAAAAGCCGCAATGAAACTAAATGAACAATAATCGGTCTAAATTGCTTTGTAAACATGTATGAGGTATTTTGGTTGAAGTATTACGAATCTTGAACAATCAATAACTAGATCAAAATGCATAAATTCAGTATCAGTTGATATTTATATGTTAATATAATACTTCTGTATTGCGGTTCAATCATTGATTACTCAAAATTAGAGCTATATGCTAATCTCTTTTTTTACGTACTTGTTAGTCATTTTAAAATCTTTAATTTTCAAAAATGCAACTGATAGAATAATTTCAAGATTTTGTTTCGACTACTTTACTTAAATGAGACTAAGATAAAAATTAGTAATCATAAAGCAATTTGCCAAATTTCATATCAATATGTAAATCATATTAAAACCTGAACTGATTAAAAAATAATATAGAGTGTAAAGCTAGCCAAATTAAACCTTACTTGCTGTTCATGTAATTTAAGAATTTTCTAGTTTAAGTATAAAAGTAAGGGTTAATTTTAATTTTAAAATTTTTTAAATATTTAACAATATTCCTATAATGAAAACAAATAAACTATTTAAAATTCGATTTTATTTAACATAAAATGATAAAAAATGCTATCAATGCCAAAAATCATAAATATAACAATATAACAAATAAACTGTAAAACTTGCAATTAAGTTTTTATATAAAATAAAATAGCATATTTAAGATTAACAAATAATAGCTATTCGTAGATTTTAGGACAAAATTAAAAAGAGAAAAAATAATAAAATTCTTAAGCAAATAACAATTGTATATAAGTTTCAGAAATATAATAAAAAGTGCTGATATTTCTTTATACCTGGCTGAAATTTTTAATTTATTACAAATTTATATTATATAATATATAAGATAAATGCTTTTTTTTCTTTCATATTTTGTAAATTATTTTCTTAATGATTCATATTATAAATGTTGAATGTAATAAAATGTTATTCTAGTATTATGTTCCTTTAATTACTGCAAACCGTAATAAATTTCTTTATGTATGCTATGAGCTATTTATAAACAAATACTAAAAGTTTAAACTTTTAATTTCTGAATAAGGTTTCATGAAATATTACTTGAAGAATTAACAAAGAACATTTCCAAATTTTGTTAATTAAATTATTTAAAACGCAATAGTTAAGTACCAAATTTTACTGGGCCCCTATAATTAGGGGGCTCAGGGCCTAGGCCCAGTCGGCCTGTGCTTTAATCAGACCCTGCACATGATTAAACAGAACCAATACCAAATAATTATATAATATAAAAATATAATCATACCAAATATGTTTGGTATGATTATATAATTATACCAAATAATTTTGTAATAATTTTCCGAGTATATTATATATGCATTTCGTCAAATCATAATTGATACTGGCACATCAAAAACAGAAACTGGATATTCTGTCCGTATGCTGTTAATGTTGCAACACATTGTAAAGACAAAAGAATAAAACATAAAAACAATCATTCAATTCCAATGGTGATTCATTCGAGTGAGCCGCTAAAGTAGTACATCTTCCATAAGAGATTAATTCTTATCCTATTAAAAACCAAAACTTAATAAAATTAATAAAAATTACAAAGGATATGAATGCGACTGCTCTCAATGCGAAAATTATGCTAACAAACAGTAGTGCGATCACGCTTCTACGCATTTTTGACACAGCATAAGTGAAGCGTTGCATTCAAATAGTTACAATAAGAGTGAATGATACAAAAACTGGTTTCAGTGAGTAGAATAGTGATGCTATTCGAAAAATGTCTTAATAATGAAGCGTATACCTAACTTGATTTTTTCAGAACAAAAGAAATTGTGTCATTTCGAAAGTCCTTTATCCCCTTAATTCCCATACGGTTAATAAAACTAAAATCCTATTAAATAACGCTGTAATGGTGTGTTCCCATATTGTTAAACAAAACTAAAATCCTACTAAATTTTTATATTGTTGTTACCCCATATGGTTAAACAAAACTAAATTCCTACCACATTTTGTATTGTTGTGCTCCCATACTGTTAAACAAAACTAAAATCCTACTAAATAATTTTGTAGTTTGTCCCCATAAGGTTAAACAAAACTAAATTCCTACTATATTCTGTAGTGTTGTGTCCTCATATTCTTAAACAAAACAAAAATTCTACTAAATAATTTTGAAGTCTTGTGTTCTCATTTGTCACTAAATTTTTACTCTGCTCTTATTTTAATTATTATGGTTTACTGGTTGTATATAAATGGCATAAAAACCTCGTTTAACATATCATGTTCTTAATATTTTTAGAAATGTCTTAATCTAGACATGAAGAAAGAACTGAATTCTCCGAAAAATCTGATTTACTTACTCTGCTCTTATTTTAATTATTATAGTTTACTGGTTGTATATAAATGACATAAAAACCTCGTTTAACATATCATGTTCTTAATATTTTTAGAAATGTCTTAATCTAGACATGAAGAAGAACTAAATTCTCCGAAAAATCTCTGATTTACTTACTCTGCTCTTATTTTAATTATTATAGTTTACTGGTTGTATATAAATGACATAAAAACCTCGTTTAACATATCATGTTCTTAATATTTTTAGAAATGTCTTAATCTAGACATGAAGAACTAAATTCTCCAAAAATCTGATTTACTTACTCTGTTCTTATTTTAATTATTATGGTTTACTGGTTGTATATAAATGGCATAAAAACCTCGTTTAACATATCATGTTCTTAATATTTTTAGAAATGTCTTAATCTAGACATGAAGAAAGAACTGAATTCTCCGAAAATCTGATTTACTTACTCTGCTCTTATTTTAATTATTATGGTTTACTGGTTGTATATAAATGGCATAAAAACCTCGTTTAACATATCATGTTCTTAATATTTTTAGAAATGTCTTAATCTAGACATGAAGAAAGAACTGAATTCTCCGAAAATCTGATTTACTTACTCTGCTCTTATTTTAATTATTATGGTTTACTGGTTGTATATAAATGGCATAAAAACCTCATTTAACATATCATGTTCTCAATATTTTTAGAAATGTCTTAATCTAGACATGAAGAAAGAACTGAATTCTCCGAAAATCTGATTTACTTACTCTGCTCTTATTTTAATTATTATAGTTTACTGGTTGTATATAAATGGCATAAAAACCTCATTTAACATATCATGTTCTCAATATTTTTAGAAATGCCTTAATCTAGACATGAAGAAAGAACTGAATTCTCCGAAAATCTGATTTACTTACTCTGCTCTTATTTTAATTATTATAGTTTACTGGTTGTATATAAATGGCATAAAAACCTCATTTAACATATCATGTTATCAATATTTTTAGAAATGTCTTAATCTAGACATGAAGAAAGAACTGAATTCTCCGAAAATCTGATTTATTTACTCTGTTCCTATTTTAATTATTATAGTTTACTGGTTGTATATAAATGGCGTAAAAACCTCATTTAACATATCATGTTCTCAATATTTTTAGAAATGCTTTAATCTAGACATGAAGAAAGAACTGAATTCTCCGAAAATCTGATTTACTTACTCTGCTCTTATTTTAATTATTATAGTTTACTGGTTGTATATAAATGGCATAAAAACCTCATTTAACATATCATGTTCTCAATATTTTTAGAAATGTCTTAATCTAGACATGAAGAAAGAACTGAATTCTCCGAAAATCTGATTTACTTACTCTGCTCTATTTTAATTATTATAGTTTACTGGTTGTATATAAATGGCATAAAAACCTCATTTAACATATCATGTTCTCAATATTTTTAGAAATGCTTTAATCTAGACATGAAGAAAGAACTGAATTCTCCGAAAATCTGATTTACTTACTCTGCTCTTATTTTAATTATTATAGTTTACTGGTTGTATATAAATGGCATAAAAACCTCATTTAACATATCATGTTCTCAATATTTTTAGAAATGTCTTAATCTAGACATGAAGAAAGAACTGAATTCTCCGAAAATCTGATTTACTTACTCTGCTCTTATTTTAATTATTATAGTTTACTGGTTGTATATAAATGGCATAAAAACCTCATTTAACATATCATGTTCTCAATATTTTTAGAAATGCCTTAATCTAGACATGAAGAAAGAACTGAATTCTCCGAAAATCTGATTTACTTACTCTGCTCTTATTTTATTTATTATAGTTTACTGGTTGTATATAAATGGCATAAAAACCTCGTTTAACATATCATGTTCTCAATATTTTTAGAAATGTCTTAATCTAGACATGAAGAAAGAACTGAATTCTCCGAAAATCCAATCCTTTTCTTTTCACAAGAGAATGAATTCGCAACGATAAAAACTGAAATGTTCATTTACACCCTTTGTCACAAGAAAGATCCCAATGAAGTACGGAAATATGAGATCATTTTTGACAAATTACTTTAATATATCTTTAGCACGTCATAAATCATTTCTTCAAGCACTAATCTTATTGAATCATATAAAAGAGTATCTCGAGCAAAGAGAGGTAGCCTGAATTGCTTGTGTGCTCTTACAAAAATGTCTTTTATTGACTTAAGCCCAATCATTCTTACTATTAATTTTACTTCTTTCTATTGCTTAATGTATGAACTGGAAAGCTTCCAAGAGTTTACTTTAACCATCGAACATTAGATTTATTTTTACGAAGACAATAAGATAAACATAAAAAAATAGAAGACGAGTAGACTTGTAGAGAATTCGAAGAATAAAAGTATCTGCTTTGAGCATATGTTTTGTTTTAGTAAATATATTTCCTTTCTACCATGAGAATGGAAATCATAGCGCGAGTGATTGATGTTGTACTTAGTTTTCATTTGAATTAGCAAAAGAAAGGCATGCAATATTTTTTTATCAATTAGATACCATCTCTCCCTCAACTGTTCTACTTTATTAAACAAGAAGTGAATAAGTAACGGGTGTGTAGAAAGTGCTGTTAAACACTGCAAGAAAAAAATCAAATGTAAATTAATAGTAATGAATAAATACTTTACCAAAGTTAGAGACTTTAGTTAAAATACTTTATAAGAAGCGAGTTAGGCAACTTTTTCAGACTGAAATTGTGTATAAATTCTATATATATGCATAGCGTATTTTATCTTTCATAAAGTATCAACCTAGTAAATTTGTATAATGATTTTTTCATTGCAGCATTTAAAATTTAGTAAATGTGTATATAATTTTTTAGTGTTTTTTTTGATTTATTTTCTAGTTTATACTTAGTATTTGTATATTCATTTTTTAATAATTTTTGTTTTTAGAAATATTTTAATTTTCATTTAAATAACAATTTGTGTATATATTTACAAGTTTTTTTTTCTTATACTTCTAGTTTATACTTTTTTTGTTTGTATTCTTTTTCTTTGTTTTTGCTATTATTATCTGTTTTCTCTTTGTAATGACTTTTTGTTAAGTTAGCAAAAATGCAATAAAATTCAATAAATTCATTTTCAGAACCAAACTGAAAGCAATTCCTGTCGTAATTTCAAGCAGCCATTACTTTTTATAAAGACTAACTGAAACCAGATCTCTTAGAAGTGTATAACAAATTTTTTCGCTTTGAAAAACCTATTCTTTTTCTTTGTTTTAAAGCATATTAAATTGATCTCTTCAATTTCTCTTTGGTAAACGAGGAAATGGTCAGTTCATTTCATTGTTTGAAAGTTGATAGTGTTCACTAAACACTGCACACGTTTTTTTTTTTTCTTTTTTACATTCTTTTTTGCCGCATCGTAGCTTTTTTTTTTTTACCGGGGCGGCGGAACAGATAGTTTAACAACTTGGCATTATGGTATACTGGCAAATATAAGTGTACCGGGCTCTTCGATCAGGTGTTTTCTTCTTGGGGATGACTAAGCTGCTATAACTAGCTCCAAAAATGGTTGACACCCCGTTTCGCCAACGTTCTTTCCGTCTTACAAAATTTTCCCAAAAAGTGAAGAACAATCTTCGGTTCACCTTCCTCCCGTGTCGACGACACTTATATTTTGTCCTTTTCTCGTTGCTAAATATTTATCTTCAAACTATATTTTGATCACTGATAAAGATCATATGTATGTGTCTTAAGCAACTTCCAGAAAAGAGGCATTTAAGATTTTTAAACAACTGGCCAAAGTGTGTAAATCGAAGGCAACACTAAATAGAAATTTGATGCTAAGATGACTTGTTCAGTGCAAGAGAAAGAAGGGTGTTGAATAAATACTTTTGGTGTCAGATTGTTATTAATTATAAAAATATGCTACAAAGAAACATTCGTCAAAAGAAACACATGTAGAAACCATTGTGTTAAATGGAATAGAAATGTTTGCGGAAAATGTGTTTCAAAAACATATTTTATATGTAAAAAGTACTTTCCATGAATTTTTTATAATAAACATTTTATTTAAATTAACTTTGAACTATTTTCTTTGTAAAAAACTTCAATTTTCTTGTATGAGTCAAATTGGCTCACTTCAGTAAAAATAGGTATATGATCACCATACTTAAATGTAGTGTTAAACGTGCGAGGGAAGTTTATTCAAGTCGCGGTTATTTATTCACAATTGATGAACAAAAGTTACTCATGAGGCCCTAAACGATTCCGAATTTTCTGATTTACTTAGAAAGGGGCTCATCATCCAATCGGGCATAACTGAGTGAAAAATGTCTAGAAATATTTGTCCGGGTCATAACATAAAAAGCCTCTAAATGTTGCCAATAAGCCAGCAAATATTCATCTGGATTTAAGTTAATAAACAAATGACTATCTGTTTATAGTTATTTTAACTTCCTTTAAATTAAATTCTTGATTTTTTCATATTTTAAACTTTTTGTGAATCTTAAAAATGTTTTCCGTGGAACCCTAAATTATTTTTTATTTACAACTTGCTCTCTCAACCATAACACGGCGACTTGGGAGTCCTAGAAACCGCTTTGAATAAACACGGGTCTAGATAGTGATTACGTAGACAAGTATTAAGAACAATAAAAAGAAACTAAAATCCAACTTATTATTTCAGTAATATTTTTTTTATAATACACTCGTAGGTATTTACTTAGGCTTTAACTTTTAACCTTTTAGTCATTTAATTTTTTTAGTTGCATATATTATTTCTGTATATAACTATTTTTTTAATTTATTTTACACATTGCTTATACACATTTGCTAAGGTTTTAGTTTTGGAACTTCTATTCAATCAACTTTTTCATTTACCTTTCAGATTTTTCTGTATATATATCTTTTAATTTGTTATACATATACCATTATTTAAATATCTAAAACCATTAAGAATTTAAAACAAAAATTGTAGATAAACATACTGGGTAGACAGTTTCAAGAATTCTTTAAGCTATTTTTTCAGATCGCTTGGTTGCATTTCAATACAAATTAGGTTTCTAGAATGTCTTCCACACAAAATAGAATAAATGCTTGAATTTCATTCAATTAAACTTTCAAATTTACTCGAAAGAAAATTAAGTGCATGCGTGCTCTTTTTTGGTTGTAATAAAGTAATCTAGAAAGAATTCAAATTAAGAAGAACATTTTTTTTTATTCTATTAAATACTAGGTCTCATTTTCGAATGGGACCAATAAAGCGAAATTTTTAAAGCTAGTAAGAAAACATGCAAATGAGATTGATTAAATTTTCAGAGATCGCTAGACAAGGGAGATAGTGAGAATATTAAATCGACCTTAGTGTAAAAAAATAATGGGTAGAGTTGTCTGATTGAAATTTGTATCCTTGAATTGGTTGAAATTTATTAACACATTGTGTGCGGGTACATTTCGCAGCAGAATTATACCGGGAGCTGGCATTTTGAGCGTAAATTTAATTATTAAGTTAAATCTCATGTCGCTTTAAATTTTTAACCAACTTTTCTTATTTTATATTTAAATATATAAACAAATATATAAATAGACAAGTAAATATTTATAAATACAAATATATATATATATATATATATATATATATATATATATATATATATATATATATATATATACACACACATAATCATTTTCGCTAGGATAAATAAAAAGTTAATTTTAAATCTAAATTGATTTCTTTAATCAACTATCCCGTTCTGTGGTACCGCATCAACTGATGTAAAAACTAATTTTTAGTTGTCTAAATTTTTGCAGAATCTATGTAGTAGACAAGAATATTCGGCTTCGTTTTCCTGTATATACCGTTATTTTTGTACCCACAAACAAACCATGTTGTTACACTAACCCGGGCTCATGTATCAATCGTCATGAAACGTACTAGTACGTGTCCCGCATACAATGTGTTAAGTTATCAGCATTCATTAAAAAGGAGATATAGGAAGAAATTTAAATCCACCCTTGTATTAAAACAATTAATGGGTATAGTTGTCTGATTGAAATATAAATCCTCTGCACTTCAAGATATGGTTCATATATTTAAAAACTGGTGTTAGGCTACATCAAAGCATTTTGTCATTGAAATTGACTTTCATTCGGATATAGCTCATAGTGACAAGATTTCGTCAAAATAATATTGACAGCGAACGTATTATATAAGGAAAACAAAAGAGTGATCGGCAGTGCTAACCGATAGCTCAAATTGCAGTATATTTTTCCGGTCACCTATGATCCCTATGGTGAAAAATGTGTTACGCAGGAAGCTTTAATACATTGCTTCTCAGCATGGGCCATACGCACCAACGGCAGGACATATGGTTTTACAGGTGGACATTTGGTTTTGCAAAGGACAATTAAATTTTAATCCCCATTCTAGCTAAATGGTACAATATATATACAACTTGAGTATCGTCAGTTAAGTACTTGTGGGATAACAAAATGATGAGCCAGTTAAAGATTTATTCAATGTGAAAGGAGCGAGAAATATCCGAAACCAACTGTTTTTTTCAAGAAGACTATTATTACCATTTCTATCGTCATATTTAGTTGAATGCAACTTTAAATGAATTGTTACTGAAGAAAAGAAGTTCACTAGATATCCCAAACGAGGGGATTTGAGGCTGAAGCTAATTAAATTTGTGCCTAATATAAGACATGTATCAATCACAAGGAAATCACTAAATTTTTTATGTGCACTCTGGTTTTCTTAAGATCCAATTCGGTATCGTGCACTCGACAGCCCCTCTCTTCAGTTTATTGTACATGAATAAAATTTTTTTTTGTCTTTATTACCTCACAATTTACCTTTAACTATGTTCATCAAATTTAAAACCTACTTAACTTTTATTTTTTTAATATTAACAGATTCTCTAGCTTAGCATCGCTATTTGAGGCAATATTACTATAAACGTAGTCTCGTTATTTCAATTCCTGGAATCTCCAGTTATTAAATATATTCATCAAGTGAGGGCATGGGATTTTCAGAAGGGACTTGTTAGGGTATGAACCGAAAACGTTGAATAGCACTGCTCTAGAGTAACCATGCTGCCTGGGTGGAAAGGGGGGGGGATCTTAGCCATTATGTAATGACTATGTTCTTTATCAGATAGTTATATTTTAAATAGAAAATCAAACACTTTGTCAGCACTACTATGGAATAGATGCAAATAAAACAAATGCTTTGTAAACTAAACAAATATATAACATTAAAATAAAAATTATCAACTTAGATTTATGGAACTTTACGCACATATATAAAGTAAGACTTTATGAATCATTAAAAAATTTTATATATCAAATTTAATTCAAATTTTAAATTTTAAGATATTACTTACATTGCAGTTTTAGATTTAGAAAAAAAAAGATCTTTTTAAATAAAGTGTAAAGTGACATCTTATTTAAAAACTTAATTTAAAAATTAGAACATTCTGTTCCCAATGCTTAACCTAACGTTTTCTTTTTTACACAGACTGCACAAGCATGTAGATTATAAAAGGACATTCTTTTATAAAGCACTTCACCATTTTTTTCCATAAAAAACACTTTCTATAAAACAAAGTTTAAATTTACTTCATCTTTAGATTTTACTTTGAAATGTGTCGGACTGGTTTGAATACACAATTTTTACCATAAATGACTTAATTTTTTAATTTCCAATTTTATTATACAAAATATATTAAGACAATATAGTTTTCATGTAATCGATACTTGTTTAAAGTGATATTAGTATCAAACCTATAATGGAATTAGGACTTTTGCAATGCAATATAAATTTATAAGTTTGATTAATTGTTTGGGGATTAGGTTGTCGCGAAACTCATGGTCAACATTTTCCCACATGATTTCTCCGATTTCTTTTTTTATTAGACAAGATCCAACTGAAAGACAATTTCGAAAGGCTTTGAATATCACACTAACATTGAGATTCAAACTCACGGTATTAGATCCAAAAACAAAAATTACTTTTTACAAAAATATAAACCATTGGTAGAATTAAGACTAAACTTTGTAGATTTTCAGAAATCACAGTTCTGATGAAATATTTACTTATGAAAATGCTCCCCACAAAGTGAATTTAGACATGAAAAGATAAAGAAAGACCATTCTGCATGACTTATGTTGCTTGTACTCCAACAACGCTACTCATAGAAAATAGTAGTTTTTATAATTCACAATCGAAACATTCTTTAAAAATCATCCTCAAATAGCGGTAGTTATAAAGAAACAAGCACAGAAATGTTCGTTTAGTAGAGAATTATTGAGACAATATACAGATATAGAGTTTTACTGCAATTTTTATTGCATAACAAAAGTAAATACGATTTAACAATTTCTTAAGTTCTCAACTCATTTAAGAAATTTAACAAAAAGGTTTAGGCAAAAATATTTTCTCGTCATAACACATTCTTTATAATTTTCCAAAGTTCTAATATTACTTGAAATATGAAGACAAGTAACAGATAAAGTATTGAAACATTTGTAAATATTAGAATATAAAACATACTATTAACAATTTAAAATGTAAATGCCTGTAAGACATATTTAGGTTTAAACCACCACAACTTTATTACTTATTAACTTTATGAAGCGTAACTGGTAAAATTAAAGCATTATCTACGATAGTAATTTTTCTATCACCAGATGTAACTTCTCCGATAACAAAACATGGCTGATTTTCCGTGTCAGTGAACTCCTGAACAAACGAGTCAGCAGAATCTGGGGGAAGACATATCAGAAGACCCCCACACAATTCTTCAGCATGTCCTTTTTGTACTCTTGCTGTACAGAGTTCGTCAATTTCATCGGTAGCACTT
This sequence comes from Pardosa pseudoannulata, assembly GCA_032207245.1. Lineage (NCBI taxonomy): Eukaryota > Metazoa > Arthropoda > Arachnida > Araneae > Lycosidae > Pardosa > Pardosa pseudoannulata. The sequence continues at coordinate 19,925,808 of CM063505.1, forward strand.
ATCAGTGGTATTCTATTAATTTTAAACTCAATGGGTTTCTTTTGGATTTTCGCCAATTCGCTCGCACATTTCGAGAAACTGAATCCATTAATATCTATAACTGCATGGGCATTGTATTTTTTCATGAGAATGCATGCAGTTTTGTTAGAGCGTCGCATACCGTAAATCGCCGATTTGAAAGCATGTTCAACTTTAGCTAGCAGATGAGCTCTTTCGCCTTCCAACCGCCGTTTGTAATGCCATACGTTGGCTCGAGTAGCTGCAAGTGTCCCTAGTGGCTTTGTTAGAACTATAACATCCCCTACAGCAGCCATATCTCTAGCCATAAAATCTCTTTTGTGGCAAATTGTCGTCGCAACTCCTCCTATCGCCACATAAGTACCTGCAACGAGCGAGCCGTTCTTAACTTGAGCTCCTGCTTCCTCTGCACAGCCCTTGAAACCTGAAACAATTCCATCTATAACAGCCTGGCTTTCTAAATCTTCGACACTTGAACGCATTGTTAAATCTAAAGTAACACTTTCACAATCACTGATACCACGACCATACAGTCCACTTAAAATACTATTGCATGCTATCCAGCCGGCGTCCACACAATTATCTGTCTCTGGATAAATGAAACTTGATGATTGAACCATAAATAATTCTTGCTGGCGAAATATGCAAGGACTAGTTACACTTATACTCTGGAATTGAACTTCATTCTCAGCCCCTTCACCGAATCTTTTGCTGAACTCTTCTTTTAAAAGCATTAAGTTTAAAGAATCAACCTTATTAGGATCATCATACAAAGTAAGTTTAAAATTATCGTCTGTTGGCGGATGAAACAAATTTTGATTCATTCCGACTATCGGATCCCTTTCCATAACTTTTAAAAAAAATCTAAGCAAGTTTGCTATATTGATGTAGCTGCACAGAGATCTTCAAAGAAAGCATTTCTCCAATATATGCATATCGATTCACCTTTCGAAGTGTCAACATAAATCGAATTACACAATGTAACATCATATATATTTTTTCACACAAATTTTGTGAACTTAAAAGTGATTTTTTACAGTAACTCATCACACGACAACATGTACCTTTTGAAAAAGCAGCAAAATTAGTTTAGAATTCCTTTGTCCGTTGAAAAGTATGTGGATTTCTCGTGTAATACAAAAAAAATTTCAACCGATTAAAGGACTTATCACAAGTTAGCCTGAAGGGAAATAAATTAGTTGAAGTTTTCTCTTAAACGCAAGATATCTGTACATTCTTAACCAGGACATGGAGACAAACTAACAACGTACATTTTGGCTTGTGATAAGTCTAATCAATTTGAACAGACCTTCCTCAATATTCTTGAGATCTCAGGGATTTATCCTATGTAAGAAGACCCATTTCCTATAGTTTTTTAAAGCGATTTTACACAACGCATTACCCAAGCAGTGACTCTAATGGAGACAAACAGCTAAATAGATTAGGATGATTATTTTCTCATAGATAATTGCTGAATTATTTACATTCTAGATTTATATACAGATTCTATTTTCGAGTGATAGTGTCTTTAAACTTCTGAAACATTGTTAGGAGGAAACGTAACAATTTGGGACTGTAAAATCACTTCTTTGAAGTTTTAATCATAACTTCCGATCTCATTGCTGAGAAATCTGATCGGTTATGCTTGCCTACACAAATGGCTATGAATCTTGAATCCAAAACCTTTATCCGGTGGGGTATGGTTTTCAAGTCTGTCCTACAAAATAACAGTTTTGAAAACTTTAAAGATTTCTTTATATGTTTAACTATTCTTAGCTATTAACTGAATTAGATGAAGCTATATATCTTATGATTGGTGCTACTTAAGATTTGATTCCAAAGCTTCCAAATCATTTTTAAACTCCAGTGCTCTGATGTTTCATACCTGAAAATTCAATAGCACTAAATGTTTTGAATTATGCATAGTAAATTACGTGTAAGTTTTCTGAACTTGTTAAATTCGAGTCAAAATTAGTAACGGGGAATGGACAGTGTTTGCAATGTTTAATTTCTCTGACCAAGTACCATTTTCTTTAACCTCTTTCAAGAGTATATTATCACATCCCTTAAAATTGCTTTATAGTCTTCTAAACGCATGTACTTCCTCAAAGATTATAAGAAGTTATTTAACCCTTTGCACTCCGTTGTCGCAAATATTGCTACAACGGTGGGAGAGAGCGAAATTAGCTGGAGTACAAAGGGTTAATCTACTTCTTGAAAAGTTTTTCTGAGGCTTTTTCTAGTTTCTTATGTGATTTATTAGTGTTTGGATCAAACATATCTGAGGTGTCTGATCGCTCTAAATCAGTTAATTGTAATTCAGGCGTATAAAGATGCAAAAACATTAGGTAGTGATCTATTTTTTCTCTAGATTAGTGTCTGGATTAGCTTTACCCTTGAGTGTTCAAGCTAGTCTAGCTTCTATTGCAACTAAACCACCTGACAGTTGTTTAGCCTTTCCTGCAAAAAGTTTATCTCAAATGTTTACCCCAATAAGTAAATTTCTTATTGGGGATGCTAAGCAACAGATACAAAATACATTTAAAGTTTAGGTTGTCTTCTTACGGAAATATAGGGTCAGAAAAGGGATAGGAAAGAAGGAGAAAAATACTCCTTTATAAGATTAAAATTGAGAGAAATCTCTGACGTAGCAACATAAACTATTTCATATACCATTTTTTACAAAAATAGATATGGTTTCACTTACCTTCTAAATGCATTGACTACTGAAGTAGAATAGTCCACTCTGACGCAATAAAACAAATGTCACGCTGTCCCTTTTTTTAAAAAGATTTTATTAATTATATACATTCAATATTCAGAATAGAAAGGATATTTTCAAATACACCTAATATACTCAACTATTCAGCATTATCTATTCTGAACAGTATACTGCCATCTCCTTACCATGACTATTATTATCTATTTTGAACACAAAATCAAGTGAAATAATCTAAAACTAACATGATACGATTTCAACTTTTGCATCACATGACAATTTAATTCGGAATAACTATAGAGTTTAAGCCCCATGATGCAACGTTTTTGTGTGAATTTGACCTGTGTTAAGAATCGAAATAATGCTCGATGTCGAATGATTTAACAGAAAAAATATTTATTGACAGTCTCACCAAAATCGTTTAACGGTTAACCTCGATTCATCCATGGCACCAATCAATGGTGGGATGCATTTCTCCGTTTAAACAGAGGTTAATCGCAGTTAACCGTTAAACGACTTTGGTGAGACCGACCCGTATTCTGTACCTGTTTATATAAATCCTTGGCTACACTCACCGGTGATTTAGGTTAGAATAGTAATCTAGAACTATCGAAACATAAGCCGATGGATTAAGTTAATCTAGAAGAACTTTATTATCCCTTATCAACTGAATTCTAAAATTAAACTAAACTACATCACTGTTCAAACTTAAAAATATTTGAGACTTTTTCAGAACTATGAAAGAGAGACTTTGAATAGACAGAAATGTTGATCACAATAAAAAATAACCCTTTAGTGGTTATAATTCATTCTCAAGATCAACCTCACTAATCGCAAACGAAAGATATGAAATAGTGGATTCAGGATGGACTAAAAAATGGGCTAAGAGGGGTATTCTTTCTTACATTCATTCAAACCTCACGCTACGATTTCATACTGGAAATAAGGCAGTTAATGAGTGTCTGGACAATTGGTCCCACTCTTTCAGCAACGAGGATTTCAGTCCTTAAATAGTTTTGGCGAGGTTGCGATTTGCAATTTGCTTACACAGATCATACATGCTCTTTTGACTGAGATCCAAAAATCTGGTTGTACAATCTAACCGTGAATATCTTCACTTTCCAGAATCAACAAGATGAACTCTATGATATTGCTTTAAATATTAGTTTATTAAATGAAGTTTGGTAGGCAGCCCATTGAATTGCAAAGACACGTAACATTTCAAACACGACGCAAGCGCCATCTATCAATAATCAGAATAATTTCCAGATGGTTTTTTTTTATTAAACCTAATATAGACGTTATGTAAGACGTTTGCTCCGTGAACTAATAGAAGATTTCAAGATAAGATACTATTGTTTTTCCACATGATCTATCGCATTATGGCCAACTTTCATCATAGTCAGTTTGAGTTAATATTAGGTTAACCCTTAATTTGACAAGATGTTTTTTCAAATATTTTTAAATTTTAATTTCTGTTATTTTCCTATGTCTGTATAGACATTAGGATCTCTGTAAAATAAACAAAAAATATATCATTTTCCATTTTTGAGATACTTAATGTCCGCTGTGGCGAACACTGACAATTATGTTATATAGTAGTTATAATATACATGTCCGGTGTAGCGGACTTAGCCAAATTAAGTGTTAACTATTATGCAATTGTATAATGTTTAAAAAATGTCCAATCAGGTATGGAGGGATGTAGCCTAAGGATGCTAATTTTCAATATGGGGGGTTATTTCTTAGGGGTTAGATTTCCGGCAGGTGCAACAAAAAGTTTGCATTTAGTTTCTCTGGTATCTTTGATATCAATCTGACATTGGAAGTAAATAGCACTATTTCCATTACTCTTTTAATTGAGATTTTGACTATTCGTTTGTCTTTTGTTCCCCATCATTATGCTATAAAAGCATTATCGTTTTTTTTTCTAAATTTTAGTTAATTGGAAATATTGATGTTTTCGAGGTACGTGCAGACAGACACCCATTTGGACATAAAACAAAACTCATTGCTATAATTTCCATATCTTTACAAGCACTATGTCTGCCCTATTACACCAAAAACCTTTATAACGCTATTCACTAAAAAGGACCCAAATCAATCTCATCTGTTAAATTTCTATGTTCTTTTCTCCAGTAAAATTTGACTTTTGTGACATAACGCTCTTCGTTTCCAATATACACATATTATGAATACTTATGTCTATCCTTTCCTTTGAACTGGCTCAAATGTAGAATGCGGGATGTATGCCAAATGTTAAGACTAGATTGGTGATTCCGACTCCTCCAAAGATAAAGTATAATGTCATAACATAAAGCCAATAGAATGAAAGAATATTATATTCTTGAAATTGAACGAATTCTACAAAATTCGTATTCATATAGTGAAATCTCTAAAAAGCAGAATAAATTGTAAAGCCTATGTTTTTTTTTAATTCTTATATGCAAAACGTACGTATTTTCCATAAATAACTTAAATTTTTTATATATTATGTATGACAAACGCTAGATGAATGGGTTTTTAGTACCGGAATTCATGGGTTTGGATCTTACTGCTGGTGTGGATATTTGTAGCCATTTGTAATTCACTTTAAATGTTTGCGTGTCTTGTACATCACATATGATATACACATTTAATGCTTTTTAGCTTGTATTAGATATAAACCTTTAAAATTTCATATATCTAACTGAAAAATATAATTAAATTGCTACACCAATTTTTTTGCTTGAAATATAGTTCATTGTTTATCACATATGATATGAAAGCGCATAATACATTGCATGTGTATATATCATTAGCGTGTCAACCATATGATGCATATTAGATATAAAACTTGAAATTTCCTACGTCTAACTGAAAATTATAACTAAATTTAAGATACTTACTACACCAAATTATAATTTATTGAACATAACATCTGATATACAAGTTTCTAAAGCATTAGATGTGTATATCATTTGTGATGTGCCTTGGAGGCAAAAGCTTAATCATTAAGTCCCGATCTTATTAACTCTCGTGTAATAAAATAATACATCATAGCCCTCCAAACTAACTGACCAAATTATATATTTTTTGGCTATAAAGCCCAATAGACTTATAATGAAATATCCTTGTGTTGATATTTTGTGTTACCTCACCATCACCATTTAGGGGCTTTTGACGAATAAGTAACATAAAAAACAGACAATGGAATTGAATACAAAATATTAACTTCTTAAGATTTAAAAACATTCATAATAGGGATGAACACATGACATATCGCAGTTCATCTTTTAACTAATATTTTAAAGTATTTTTGTTATAAAACATGTACCCTTATTTTCAAATAACATTGCTCCAATTTGCAGTTTTATTCTATATTCCACTTTGTTTCGACAGTTCATTTAGGTCTCCATACTAATAATAGTTTCTCATTTGAGTGCATTCTTGTAAGAATTCCTTTCGAATAATTTATAAATAGTTACACAACGGAAATTATATATTTTCGTGTCATGATTTCATTAAACGCATATTTTAAGCTTAGTAATTACAAAGTAAACGCATAAAACTATAAAAGATTTTGCCGTAACTTTCGTTTGTGTTTGCAAAGATGAAATAATGCATGTTATTTTATGCTTGAAATAGTAACATGTTTGTTTGCCAAATTGCTTAAAATAATAAAACAAATTAATGGAAATTCTAACATAAAGTCATCAAAGCAATTAACGTTAAATTACGGTAAAACATTTGTTGATGTGAATTTACTAGGTCCAATTTACGATAACATTTACAAAATTCTTTTTAATTTTTTGTAGCAGTCTATTTAATATAACATGCTGAAGACAATTAAAAAAGGATACAAGCAAAAACTATTATAAATGCAGCTTTATGGTCAACATATTCCTATTTTACTTTGTAAAGGCCTTATCACACTTCAAATAATTTAAATGAGAAGGAAAATTAATGAAAATAATATAATAGTATAAGGTCATCAAAGCAATTAAAATTTAAATGAGGAAAAACATTTGTTGAAGTTGATTTGCTAATTCTAATTTGCAATAACAATTACAATATTATTTTTAACTTTTTGTAGCAGTGTACTTGATATAGCACCTTAAAATCATATATAAAAAAGATTTGAATAAATGTTTGTAAAGGTATTAATAAAGAGATGTAAGAGATGAAGTGCTAGATTTTTTGAAAAATTCTCTGATTATACTCCAGTAGATTTGCAATTTCTAGGTTTCTTACTTTGCTTAAGTTTCCATAAAAATCAATGCAATATTCTTGATGACTGCTTTAATTCGATCCATGATGTATTAATTCATTGGTATGATATCAATGAGTCGTGAGAATTGACCAATGTGTTATGTTTTGCATTGGTTTGCAACTTTAGAATATGGTATTTGCCGATGAAGAGTGGAAAGAAGTAGTATGGAACTTAGGACAGTTTTGTATAAAAATAGATTTTTCTCCCATACTCATTCTATTGGGGTACAAGAAGTATGAAAAAACTTCATGATTCAGT
>CM063505.1:19940554-19993054 GCA_032207245.1 Pardosa pseudoannulata
TGATCTCGTAAATCACTTTCCCCCCTTTTTCAAATTCTTAACTTATGCTTAATTTCCTCCGCGTCGAATAGATGGCGCCACAATGACTCTTACTACTCCTTCACTTAAAATTTAACGTTAGTAATAACTTTTGCCTTCTTTTCATATTTTCTTATTCTTCTTAAAACTTTAAAAAAAATTATAAAAATAAAAATAAAACCAAAAAAATTATTAAAATTTTAAAAATGGATGTCATCATTGCAAAAACACTTTCTATCCTTTCTCCCCCTTTTTTCACTTTTAAACCTTAAATTTTTATCTTATATCATATCTTATTTATTTATTATTATTATTATTGAGGACAGGTCCTTATTTCCTTTAATTTAAAACTAACTTAAACCTAATGTAACTGCACCCTTATACATATTTTAATTTTAATGAAGCACACCTGTAATGATTGTGTCATTTGCTCATCACTGGGGATGCGACTGTCAGTCAAGGAGCCCCGTAAAGCCTTTCTACTTGGAGACAAACAGTATCATTGTTCCTGTATTCAAAATTTCTTATTGGTCAGCCCTCGACACTTATATTACCGAGTTCCTAGTAGGCGCACTAAATCTAACACTACACTCAGACCTAGTAATTAAATCCGTAGTCTGTAATGTCCTTTAGTTGGTGGAAGAACAGGTGAGAGAGAGGTACCGAGTGATCATGTAATGTCACCTATCTTGAGGGTGATCCAATTCTAGGTGGATTCTCTAACATGGCCTCACGAAGACACAGGGTAGGTGGACTGGACCCTTGCAAGGATCAAAGTTTATCTTCTGTTTCCATTTTACGTCACGATGCCATTACATGAGTCATGGTAGGTGAACCGTGGCAAGGTCTCAAAGCTAATTTCCACTTTCCATTTCATGCTTCGAAGACATTACATGCGTAAGAGTAGATGAGAAATCAAAACTAATCTCCTTTGTCCATTTCGTATTACGAAGACATTATATCAATTAAGGTAGACTGCTCTTTGCGAATTATCAAAACTAATTTCTTCTGTCTATTGTAAAAGATACACTAGTTTCCAATCTATACTTTAAAAATGTACATTGTACAATAATGAGTTTGATTTCCTTAAAGGTACTGATTATCGATAACAATATAACTAATTATTCTGTATACCAACCTAAGCGGCATCTATTGATAAATAAAAAGGTTAGAATATTTTTTCAGTATTAAACTCCGTGTTAGAATAACACTGGTTTCAATGTTATCAGTAGCTGTTGAACTAAGACATTTTCCAGCATCTGATACTAGTGTATTTAACATCAAGTCGTTAAATAAAGATCATTACAAGTGATTATAAAGAGTCTATTAACCCTCTAAGCGGTTCGCACGTACAATTCCGCTAAACCGATAATATCTCCAAAACGTACAGTTTTCCTCAAAAAACTGTTGAAAATAGATGTAATGTATATTTCTGTTAGTGCTTTCCCCCCATGGAGTTTTGCGGTAGGAGGGTCAGGTCGATTTTTTTTAGGAACTGCACCCCTCTTTGACTGCCATTTATTGAGGGATGCACCCCTGAGTGACAAAGACGCTGATAAGATTTCATGGCTTTGTAAATATCTCTTTCGAAGTATTTCGTCTGTGGTAACAGATGTATCTTTAAATGCACCCCTTAAATATCTTCGATGGCTTTCTTAAAAAAATATAAATAATTCTCTTAAAGAATATTTATATTTGTACTTTTAGAATCCATTATTTCTTATAGGATGATCTTCGAGACTCGTCGAGCTTTATGTGTATTAAAAATTAACAATCTATAAAATCTATTTATAACTGGAAGTAAAGTTTCAATGACGACGGTGGGTTTCCCGTATCCCATTCTAGAAGACAAAGGGTGAAGTAAAAAATCATAGAACGCTTTGCCCACTGACACAGTAAACCTTTTGTGTATTTTTAGAGACTTTTTTTCCTCGGTGTGTTCCACTCGGAGGGTTAAAATTCCATAAAAATTTAAATGAAGTTCTAATGCGATAATAATAAAAACCACATCACAATTCATAAATGTAAAATTACGTAATAAAAGAAATATCTGTCTCGAAACTGTAATTTCAAACCAAGGAACTTCCTATCCAATTAGGCTTTCAAACATGCTTAGAATAAAAGACAAAATAACAGTTTGTCCTTTATTTTAAGCCTGTTGGGAAGAATGTATTGATACTTCCTGAACAGAACTTAAGTTCTCAAGACTTCAGCAGCGATTAAGTGAATTAAAATATTATTTCATACCATCTGTCTACTTTCTTTTATGAAATTTGTGTAAAAATATGTAGAGAGAGGTGGGATGGGTTCATGTGAGTGTACGTAAGAACTCAGAAAAATGATCAACTTCAGACAAATAAAGGTAAGGAAATGTGCAACAAATCTCAAATGCTCTCAGTCAAATATCTCAGTCACTTGAACATAGATAATAGCGATCCAGGATATTCGAAAAGGAAAGAAATGAGAAAATTTACCACTAATCATAATTATTTATTTTAAATGCGCTGAAACTTAAAAGTAGAGCTATTAGATTTTTAAAAAATCTCAAATGAAAATTATTTAGTTTAATTTGAAGCACTATGGTTAACTTTTGTTGCTGGCTGGCTATACTTAAAAAAAAAAGGAAAAAGAAATGGTTGGATTTGGAGTGCTACTATCTACTGCAGAGGTTCTTAACCCCGTGCCCACGGTTGCCTATGTGCCCTGGAAACTATTTGTGCGCCCCTCGAATGTCCGCTATATACTATATTAGTATCAACCGTGGCCAACCAGCGGTCCGCCACGATTTGTGTGGCCAAGAGATTTATCATGCTTTTAGAAATAAAATATAAGACTTAAAATGTTTGTACTGGCAACACTGTTTTGTTACCGCTAGTACTGGTAACACTCAAGTTTTTGATTATTTAGCCAGTGGCTTCATTTCTTGTAAACCCATTCAATCAAATTAATATTTCTGTAAGTTGCAAATTACATGGGGAAATTATTCAGGAAGAAGCATCTTTAATTGAAGATGAGGTTTTAAATATTTAGACTGATATTGTAAAAATCGTGAGAACTTTAGTAAAATATTTGGAATTTAGCATAAGATAAAAAAAGATCCCTTTTTGAAAAAAGGAGTTTACAAATAAAATCCTGTTTCTGTTCTATATATTTAAGGAAATCGTTGTTTTCAACAATAAACACAATTAAATCAACAATTTGATCTTAACTATAGCAATCTCGAAATTGCTATAAGATAGAAAATTAGATAATTGGCATCCCCAAAAATTGTATTGAATATAACTAATATAACTATTTTTTATTCTTTCATACTTTTTTAGTGTAGGATATTGTTTATGATGCTTATGATTGCAATAAAATAGAGAATTAAGAATTATTATACTTTTTTTGAACTACACCCACCAGTATTTTAATGTTTGTTAGATGTGTCTAGACGAGGATTCACTGATCTACTGCTTTGCTGTACGAGGAGTAATGAGACCGGAGTCTACATCTTAAAGCCAATTCCGAGCAGTTACGAACATCCATACTATCAGCAGGATTCGAACCAACGAATTTCGGTACCAAAGAGCAGCACCCTATCATTCGACCATCGTTTACAATCGAAAATAGGTCCTAACATGTTATTCTATCAGAATAATAGGTTAGGAAAAGAAAACCTATTCAAGTGAAATTCAATGAATCCTTGATGTAACCCAGGTTTCAAAGAGCTTTTGTTAACGAATATTTATACGATACAATGTTCATACAATATCTTTATGATATATATTTGATATCAAACTATATCGAAGTACAATTATTTCCTGTAAAATTTAATTTTAGATTGGTGAAATATAGAAAAAAATTATCAAAGTTTTTCAAAACCAAAAATAAACGACAAAAGTTTTTTCAGGCGTGGAAATTATCTTTTTCGTAAGGTTATCACTTACTGCAAAGCTTCTTGCAGTTATACACTAGTAATCACCTATTAGTCCATTAAAACAAAATTAATCATCCTTGCTTTTATGGCTATATACGTAAATATCCTTATTCCTTTACTGCCCACCCATTTACTGTTCCTCCCATTAGACTATTACATTTTAAATTACTGTATATGGTGGAATACACCGTTTCAAATTCTTTTACAAATTACAATATTAGGTGGAATTTGGATCTCCGCCATTCACCAATAACTTTTCAAACCAGTTGGAAGGGGGAAGTTATTTCAAGGTCTCTCGAACTTAAGTCCCTCCCGCGCCTAAAATTGTTACTTTGTGTGTTAGAAAGTCGATGGTTACTATGGTAACCCGTTTCAAACACAGTGGTTGACAATCGACCAATGCCCACGAATTTTGTGTATGACGTCATCCTACGTCACGTATGCAGTGATTGAAGGAATCGTTATTTGGATGACACTGAAGAATACTAGGGGTCGGTCAACGGCGGGATGGTTGAAATTTTTATCTAACTAGTTGAAGTTTGCTGAATCTCGAACGCTTGAAATTGCTAGAGATATTGCCTGTCATTTATTATGAATGTATGGAATCTATCCGCCTCTATAAATTTGTTCAAAATATATTGTTTAAACCTAGTAAATGCAAACTTTTTTTTGTGATTGGGCCAGAAAAATAAAGAAAAAATAGCTGGCCAACAAAATTGATTCTAAAATTTTAAGAAGTGTGAAAAATACTTTCAGATCTATTAATCTTTAAAGGAACATGTGTTGTTAAATTTCAACGTTTTTAAATTTAAATTTTTAGTGATATTTTTATAATGAAAATGTATTCTGTTGTTACATAAAACATATAAGACACAAAAAAACTTTTAAAAAAGAATTTAGATTTAAATACGAAATTATTTGATAAAAATTGAGTCATTGAACAATATTCCTTAAACATGTTTCTATTGCACGGTATACTAACGAATCGCTTTTATTTTTTCATTTTATCTTTAGAGTTTATGTAGAAACAAAATTTATTATTGATATTCATTTACGTTAAATACTGTTTATACCTAATTTAACGTAAATAATTATTTATGATGTACTAATTTTATAGTATTTAATGTAACGAGTTATTTGAAATTATATCATGTCTTCGCCGTTTTACGGTGTCTTCTGAACTCAAGAAATTATTTTGCGATTTTCAAAAACAAGCCCAGTTTTGTGACAAAAACATTGATAGTTTGGTTTCGTTGGTTTCTTTTGGTGCACTACGGTCTACTATTTTGCACAAGAGGGCTAATCGGACCGGGACCTACTGCTTAAAGACGATTCCGAACGGCTACAAACATCCATGCCATAGTGGGATTCAAACCCACGAACTCCGGTTCCGAAAACCAGCACCGTGAACCTTCGGCCATCGTTCGGCAAAACACATTGATAGAAAATCCTCAAAATTTTGAATAAGAAGTACATAAAAACAATATACCTGGAACATTTCTTAATTAGTAATTCGATACAAAAATCGACAAACTGGAAAATATTTTTGACACTTTAAAAGGAGAATGTATAATAAAATACTAATTTCGGTGGAGTAAAATAGCCATGTTATTCTATAAATGTCTTTTGATAATGAAGTGTATATCTAACTTTATAGTTTCGGAAAAAAATAATTATTTCAACTTTTGGTCAAAATCTGTCATTTTGAAGATTCTTGTCCTCATACGAGCATGAAAATCTAAATCAATTGTACAGTTTTTGTACACATCTTGAGTTTGAAATATTTTAAGAATATTCATCATAACCCAAACAAGGGCCAAAAACACTTATTTTTCAATAAGGCGATTTCACGCAGTAGGGCAAATTTTCCAATTATGACAATTCTGACTTTAGTTTTAAACGGAAGGGCAGTTTATTGTTTGTCTATTGGCTGTTGTAAACATGAAAATGAATGGGAAGGGCATTATAATAGTTCGTGACGTTGCGACAAATTGCCTTATACTATTTCGCTACTATTCATAACCGCTGCTATTTGTCTGCCATATGAAATAAGTACTTTCATATGAAATAAGTATTAGTATTTCTGAGATTGAGAATGGCATTAGGGTGAACTTAAAATGTGCATTATCTCAACTGTGACTTCTAATTTATCTCCATTGGATTATTGTAGTTACTGAAAGAAGTCCCCTTTATATGTGTTTTCTACTTTGAAATAAAACCCCCGTTATGCATACAATTGAACCAGATTGAAAAGTTGTTAGCCCTACACTTAAATTGTAGATAAATTTCCTTATTGTAATTTATATATCCCCAAGGCCTTATGAAATAAGTATTAGAATTTCTGCGGAAAAGAAACTACTGAAAGAAAAATTGGGTTGGACTTAAAATCCTCATTCTTTCAAATGCGAGTTTTAATTAATCTATATTGGATTATTCTAGTTAATAAAAAAACGTCCCGGCTTATATATGTTTCCCAATTTGAAATGAAACTACCATTTTACTTATAGTTGAAGCAGAATGGAAAATTAATAGCAATGCATCTAAAATTAAGAATTTTTCTTATTGTAGTTTATGTTGTATAATTTGTTTTTTGAGACTGTCCGTAGTTTACCCATCTATGGTTTAAGTCAGTGGTCCCTAAAGTGTTTTTTACCGACGCACAGAAGTTTAAGTTACCACTGTATGTGGTACGTATAAATTAATTTGGGGATCCGTGGTCAACATTTAGGAATGCACTAAAGGTTTTATATAAATTAAAACAATTGAAGTTAATTACAGCCAATTTTTTTACTGTTCACTTAAAACAAAGTGATTTATTTGCTTACTGTTGAAAAATAATGTTTCTATTATAAGAAACAAAGCTAAAATTTTCAACAGATATTACTATAACAAATTGTTTTATTTATATTTTATTTTTACTTAAATATTAAAAACTAGTCAAAATTGTAATTTTGTTATTATTTTGTGTTAGAGTTAATTTGAAGAAAGGTTCGTAGCAACGTATTTGCTATGAGAAAGAGGTTCGGGGGAAAAAGTTTGGGAATTTCTGGTCTTTATTACACATTGAAAGTGTTCAATGATTTATAGGGGTAAAAGGAGATCTAAAGGACCTATCTCAAATAAACATGTGGGTGTTGAAACATCAACAGATTCAGTCTAGGAATCCTTTTCGTGTTAAAGAATCTGTGGATTTCTCCAGTGAAAGCAAAAATAATAAACTTTCAATAGATTATAGGGCTTATTCAACGTTAACCTGAACTAAAATAAAACGGTTGAAATGTTTTTTTGTTGTAATACAAGAAATCAAAAGATTCAAGAATTATGCATAAGAAAGTGGGAATGTCTTACGTTAAAGCCAAAAAATTTCAACCGTTTCATTTTAATTTATGTTAACACTTGGCATGCGGGTATACTTACTTCACCGCCAACTTATGGGTGCAAAGGGCGGTTTTTCGCGAATCGCGCGAAAGTTTAGTTATTCGGAAAAACCACAGTAAATCGAAAACTACTTTGTTTTTACGAACGAAACGTTTTTTTATTTTACACTTTAATATATACTGTATGATTATTTAACAAAAAAAATATTTTTACGAAATCACAAAAATAAACGGTTTTTATATTTTTACAGTGTATTCAAAAATATTTTTCATGAGAAGCAAAAATAGAACTATGTATTATCAATTTTGTATAGTCCGATAATCTGTCAGCGCATATTTCTTCATCACTATCTTTGTCACAACGGCTCATTTTATCAATTTTGTATTCAATGATTAAAAACCAAGCTTCAAATTGACAAAACACGACTTGTACGTTTTGGAGCTAGGAATTCGATTGAAGACGAAATAACGCAATAAAAGATCGAGTAACTCGACAAGCATAACTTCTGGAAAGAAAAAATGCAAAGCGTTGAATAGCAACGCAAACAACACGCATATAATGTCATACATACATATAATTATACGTATTTAGTAGATTTGTGGTAGTGAGCGGGTATCCACCACAAATCTACTCAATACGTATTTTTACGTGACCCGCGGTCCAGTGACAGACTGCAAAAATATATGAAAATACGCTGCCCGCAAGCTAAGTGTTAACGAGTGATAAGACCTTCAATCCGTTGAAAACTTTCCACTGTCATTCGAGAAATCCGCGTATTGTTTAACGGAAAAAGGATTCCTAAACGAAATTTGTTTCTTTTTCAAAACTTACGCGTTGACATGCGATGCCTCTGAAACAGACATGTGAAAAAAATGAAATTATTATTTTTAGCCTTATTTTAAACATTTTTATTACATGAAATACAGAAATCGATTTTTAAAACAGGACGTGAAAAATATGTGGCTCACCCTGTTGTTGGTAGCATTTTAAAATTGTAACTAACTTATTAGTCTCAAATTTGTCCCCCGGGAACTGAATTTACTATTCATAACCATTAGTAGTGCTAAATGGTGTATTGTGAGTAATTACCTTTCATAATTTGTTTTCTCACAATAATTTCCTTACTATTTCTATAAAATGTATCACGTATACTATTCTAGCTACATTTATTCGTTGAAAATACAAAAAATGCCAGCAAATTTCTAAAACTGTTACATTTAAAGAAGTTTGTCATTTTTTTTTCTCAAAGTACATTCTTATACAGAACTGAATAACAGCAAACACTTTTATAAACAGAACTATGGGGGTGTCCCTAAATGACGGAACAGTTTTCACCCAATATTTTAGACTCTTTCCCCTTTGATACAACGTCACAATTCAGTACACGACGTCCTAACTTGTCACATTTTAGGCAATATTATACAAACGTATGCTTGCAGTTCAGAAATAAGCACTACGTTATGGATCCTATTTTCGATTTCATTTTTAAATTTTAATTGTGTTTTAATGATCACTGTAAATATAACAATAACTGTGATTCATACATTTATTTTGTATGAAATAAAAGAAAAAGGTAAAAGGTTTACAACAAAAACTTAAAATGCAATAACAATAAAAAATAATATAAAATGAAATCGTATTACATTGGAACTTTAAGTGAAATTTAATTTTTTCAAAGTTTAGTAATTTTAAGTTAGCACATTGTATGCGGGACACATACTAGTACGTTTTCTGACGATTGATACTTGAGCGCGGATCACGGGTACGGGTTATAGTAACAACATAGTTTGTTTGTGGGTACAAAAATAACGGTATATACAGGAAAACGAAGCCGAATGTTCTTGTCTACTACATAGATTCTGGAAAAATTTAGACGTCGTATACAGTTCCAAAAAGATGAAAAAAATTAAACATGAAAATTTTTATATGATGTCTGAAAATAATGGGTGACTGATCAATTACTTGAAACTAACTTTCCATATCCAAGGCCGTTCACATCTAGTACACAAAGTGCACCTAAATATAACTCTCCTGGAATATTATCATTGGATATGCGGGAAAATATTTTAGAGAAAATTGTTATTACTGGGAAGAAGAAAAAGCCGCAATGACAATGTCGTGTTTGTGTTGTGAAAAAAGTGCGGAGTGAAACATCTTACATATGCAAGTTTTGCAGTGTACCTCTTCATAGAGGAAAATGCTTTGAACGTTACCACTCTATAAAACATTATTAGTTTTATGATTGCTCTTTTCACAATGTAAAAATGTTTATGTACAACATAATTCGAAAAAATTTAAACTATATGTTACTATTTCTGTTTGATTTTTCATATTTACGATACAATAATAAATTTATCTACTAAAAATATATTTTTTGTTTATAAAAATCTTATGGTTGTTATTTATATATTTCTTTTTTATATATTTGTTTATATATTTCAATATAAAATACTAAAAGTTGGTTAAAAAATGAAATAATTTTCGATCTATTGATATTTATCTGAATAACTAAATTGACGCACAAAACGCACGCTTCCGGTACAATTTCACTGCGAAATGTATCCGCACACAATGTGTTTACTTCAAAATTTAATCTGCTCATTTAAATGTTTTCATTTTAACAAAATATGTGATGTCACGCTTACTGTTATCATTTTTCAACCCTTTGTCACAAACTGTCACAATTTCACGAGCCTCCTCCTCCCCCATTAATCCTGACATCATTTGTTGACTCTGATTTCATCTAAAATTAACGTAGCATAATTCCTATTTATCAGATTGTCGGTGAAAAATAATTTCCACTATAAAGTATATTGGATTTAAACTTTAATTATATTTCTGGGCTGGAGAGGCTACAAGCTAAGATTTGCTTTCTCCCTAATACTTTGCTTTCTTTGCTTACTTTGCCTACTATGCTTTTTCCATACATAAAATATTCTGTTAACAGAATAGCAGTAGTGAGCTGACTACTGAGAAACATATGTTTTGTAAAACCTGGAATAAATCCTTTGCCCCTATTGCAAAAATAAAATACGTGAATCTTTATTGAACATTGCTAATTATTTGTTACTATACTCCAATTAAGATAATCCTAATATTGTAGATAAATCATTTGCAAACAACGACGAATTGGGAGCGTCATTCATTTCACGTACCATTGTCGACTTTGACTAGTATACTTCGTCAAGACCTTAATAGATTACTCAGTATCTTCACTTATACGTTGAATTCAGTTCTTTAGAGTACATTACGAATTTTTTGTTAACTATACTCCAATTAAGATAAAGCTAATATTGTAGCTAAATCCTTTGACACATAACGACGAGTTGGGGGTGTCATTAATTTCACGTACCATTGTAGACTTTAACGAGTCTACTTCGTTAAGACCTTAATAGACTACTCAGTATCTTCACTCATATGTTGAATTCGTTTTGCTTACACTGTACTCAACAGCGAGTTAGTACCAATAAAGTAGCAAGAAAGTATTCGTACAAGGGGTTACATTTAGAAGAACATTAAAAGCAAAAACAAGGGGATTACATTTAGAAGAGTTTACTTTTTTAACTTTTCTATCTTTAAAACACCGATTTTTTCTACCAATAGTTTAGTTAATTTTCATGTAACACATATAGAACACTAAGATATTCATAAATGCTGAAATCATTTATACTACATGCTTTAAAAGAGGAGGATAGTTTCGCTATACTGGGAGTATAGAAAATGTTCGTTTAAGAGGTTAAATCTTATATTTCGAAGAGGATACTTTTCTAAAATATCCACCAGGGAAGAAAGATTAATTTAGATCTTAAAAATCATTACATTGTTTGGGTTATTCATTCATTCTTTTATTCACATATAATCACTCATACAACATGTTGTAAAATATGAAGAGAGTTTCGTAAATGCCTTATATTTTACGTCAACATGTAAAGTAATTTTTACTAATAAAAGCATGATAAAGTAATTTTTATTAATAAAAATGTGTAGATTTCTTGCTTTACAGCCAAACATTTTTAGGCTATTTACTTTAATTCAGGTTAATTTACTATAAGGCCTTTAATCAGTTGAAAAATTTTCACTCTCTCACGAGAAATACGCTTATTTCATCGGGAAAAGAACTAAATGTGCTGCTTTTTTTAACACACACACACATATATATATATTAAAATATATATATATATATATATATATATATATATATATATATATATATATATATATATATATATATATATATATATATATATATATATTATATATATTATATATATATATATATATATATATATATATATATATATATATATATATATATATATATATATATATATATATATATATATATATATTAAAATGTGATAACGCGTTTAATGAGTGAGAATAAAAATATTCGGACAAGAAAGTGTTTTTTTCGGAAAGTACAAAAGATTTTTTAAATTTTGTGTAGTTACATTTTTATTTTCGGGTGATTACTATTAAAAAAGAAAATTAAAAATATATATAATTTTCTGTAAATGATAATTAAAAACTTGAGGTGATTTTGAAATGTGCATTAAGTATTCATACACCGAAAATAATGCAAATTTTCGATCGTATTCCGTAAGTTCAGTCCACATTTTCTGTGATTGATAATGTCACTGACCTTCTGGGTCACTTAAGCCCATTAATACTATTTAAATGCGATCGGAAAAGTAAATTATCGAAGAGAGTTTGTAAAAGTAAGGAAGGGAATGTTTCTAACAGAAAACTACAGTTTAAACCTAAAAAATTGCAAAATAGTACTGTTAAGCTTAAGCTAGAATTGATAGGATCATACAAAAGATTTTGGTTCTAGAGTAGGGTAAAACTGTACTCATTATGAATAATGGTCTGTGCTGACATCAGATCAGTAACATTATTTTAACGTTTTTTAAAGATGTATTCAAAAATAAGGACTTTTAAGCTTACAGCAGAATTAAGAAACATGCAATATCAGTGTCCGCAAGTACAAAGCGAAATGCATGTAGGAATAGAGATCTTAAAGGTTATGCGTCAAGATTTTTTTTTTACATAAATAGGTTTTGAATGCAATAGTGTACTATTTTGCTACACTGGGGCTTATGATACTAGAATTTATTGTTTAACACTAGATTTACGTACCGGACCAATTTGACTCATTAAAAATTTGATCACTATATATATATATATATGAAACTTTAATATCACTTTTCAAAAACATACAATGGTTTTTAGTTAAGTAATAAAATATATGTATACTTTCATTCCTCTTCCCCGCAGATCCCTTCATTTCGCATTATCAAATGTGGTATACCTATTTTCACGGTTGTAATCCAATTTGACCCATAGAAGGGTTTAGCAGTTAATCGCATAACATGAAATTTATTGGTCCTATCACGCGTGGGATATTTTCCAATTGGTTAAAGAATTAAGAAGTAAATATAGAAATGAAGTCGAGAACACTTCCATTCCAATGACAGAAATTCATGCTGCTGAAGCATGGAAAAATTTTCATGTTCGACAATCATGCAAAAATAAGAGATGTAGAAACCATTGTGCTAAATGGTTTGGTTTGGTTTGGAGTGCTACGGTCTACTTTTTGCAACACGAGGGCCAATGAGACCGGAACCTACAGCTTAAAGCCGATTCCGAACGACTACGAACATCCATGCCACAGTGGGATTCGAACCCACGAACTCCGGTTCTGAAGGCCAGCACCCTAACCATTCGGCCATAGTTTGGCAAAAATTTGTTTCAAAAACAGATTTTATGTTTTCCATGAATTTTTTGATAATAAACATTTTATTTAAATTAATTTGGAACTATTTTCTTTACGAAAAACTTCAATTTTCTTGTATGATTCAAATTGGCTCACTTCTGGTATATGATCAGCATCCGTAAATCTAGTGTTAAAGACGATTCAGAACGGCTATAAAGATCCATGCCAGAAATTGGATTTTAATAAGAGAAAACAGTTGAAAATTACAATTATTATTATAATTCACTAAGTAATACCCAAATATTTCTGAAAAAAAAATTTTTTCCAATGGAATCGAAACACAGATTCAAGCAAGAAAGTTACTACAAATAGAGATACACAAAGTAAGAAACTTGTTTCTTTGGGGTTGTAAGTGTGCTTTGTGAGTCATTACTTTAATCATTATTTAAACCCAGTACAATTAACCATGAGCTAAAAAATAGTTGACATTTTGAAAAAAAATGTGTTCTCACGCTACAGTTTGTTGGAAAGGATCATTACGTTGTCATGCCTGATATTGATTTCAAGTACTCGGTTCTAGATATTATAAGTTTCTGGATTGTATTCCTCAAACACTTGATCTTGAATCTATTTATCAATTCTTTGAAACTCTTGAAAGAAATTTCGGATTCAGATTTATTTAAAAACATTATAAAAATGAGTTAATATGTACATCTATTCAAAAATGGGACTACCAGGTTAATACAGCAGAAAACTCACTTTAATACTAAAACGATTCAAATCCATGAAACCAGAAAAATGCCCTCCTACTCGCAAGTTTATTTCCCAAAATATGAAGCATTACAAATACGTTTTACACTACAAGATAGTGGGATTTTTTGTTTTCTGAATATTTTACTTGGTATTTAGTACTTTCTATTTACTTTTCACATAAATAAAGTAAAATATGTTCTAAAGTAAAAGTGTAGTTAACACAATGTATGCGGATACATTTCGCAGTGGAATTGTACCGGGAGCAAGCGTTTTGCGCGTAAATTTAGTTATTCAGTTAAATCTCAATAGATCGAAAATTATTTCATTTTTCAACCAACCTTTCGAATTTTGTATTGAAATATGTAAACAAGTATGTAAAAAGAAATATATAAATAACAACCATAACATTTTTGTAAACAAAAAATATATTTTTAGTGGATAAATTTATAATAGTATCGTAAATATGAAAAGTCAAATAGAAATAGTACTATATAGTTTTAATTTTTTCGAATTATGGTATATATAAACATTTTTACATTATAAAAAAGATAAAAGAGCAATCATAAAACTTATAATGTAATTTCTATTGTCTAATTTTTTTCAGAATCTATGGAGTAGACAAGAACATTCGGCTTCGTTTTCCTGTATATACCATTATTTCTGTACCCACAAACAAACCATCTTTTTACACTAACCCGTACTAGTACGTGACTCCCGCTCAAGTATCAATCACCAGAAAATGTACTAGTACGTGTTCCACATACTATGTGTTAATTGCAAATTTCATTCATAGTTTTTTAAATTAGGTTTTTTTCGTTTCAAAAATATGAGTGTACGGATACATTTTATACTTGCTGATTTTATGGTTGCTATAGCATTCTAGTTGGTGGTATGAGTTGGTGACTCATTCTTATTATCACTGCTGACTGCATGTAGTTTAGTTTTCTTTAGGTATACGGATATCGCCCTAAGCACCCAATCTCAGAATAATAAAACATGCTGGTATGACTGTTTGGCAAAAATATTAAAAATTACAAAGATAAATAAATGACATATTTATAAACGTCTGAACGTACAACTTAATTTCATGGTTGATATAATCAATTAGTTCTTGGCGTGAGTAGATTTCTCATTGATTTGTTATCAGTGTTGATCGTGTGTACTTTTTACTTTGCTAGGTAAATGAATGGGGCGTGATCTCCCCTCCCCCTAGAGAACGGCTAAACCTGTATGTATGATCATTTCACAAAAGTACCATCAAAATATAAAGATGTATTAATGACATGTTCACAAACTACTTGCAGTTAATTTGATTTCATGCCTATTTAAATTTTAAACTTCAATAATCATCTATAGAAATACAGTAAATAACCCATAAAATATCTATTGACATAAATAATGTAGAAATCAATAGAAACTTCTATTACGCGCCAGTCCTATCGATAACCTGACTCTAGTCACACGGAAAATCTGTCTCGAATCGATTTCAGTTTCTCTTTCTTACGTTTTGCTGGAACTTTGACCCACTTTTCTGAAAGTGTAGGTTTTCGAGTTAAAAGACCACATTTTGTTTTTTATGACCTCCAAGTAACCTTCCATCTAACACGGTTGATATTTATAAATCTTTTAATTTAAATCTCTATACAATCAAGATGGAATATCCTGTAGACTGGTTGTTACGTCAAGGGGTACCAGAGATAATATTTCTCATGAATTTGAAATAAACTTTTAATTCGCATATTTTAAGTAAAAGATAATAAATGTTTGAAAGTGAAAAGACACTTTTGTACTCTATTATTTACATCGTATATGTTCTATAATTTATTTCGATTACTCCATTTCAGTTCCCATAGTTTTATTTATAAGTATGCTGTTTTTAACTGGAAACAATTTATGACTTAAAATAATCGAAAAGAAATATTTTGAGACAGGCTGTCTACTTTCTGAGTAACTTCGGAACTATCTTTCATTCTAAACTTCACTTTTCCAAATTATCTTTTGAATGATTTCTTTCATATATATTTTGAATAAAAATATATTATATGGTGTTTCAAAGACAAAGAAAAATGTAACATGCATTGTAGAGATTCTATAGCTTTTCACGTTATCATAATTGATTTTAGTAGGGTGATTTTAAAATTATAATATTGTTGGTTTTTAAATATTGTCGAAATCTTTATCTAGCTTGAAGTGTCTTTCTAACCTTTATATACTCATACAAAACCCGAAATCTTATAGTGCAAAATACATTTATGTTCGAGGGCATTTTTTCAACCTCCATAAAAAAAAACATAAGAGTAGAGAAATTTATTTCCAAAGTCAAACATATTTGGTTACTTCTGCATCATCATTCAAAGATTTTAACTATTTAACCAGGTTTCCTCATACAGTCTTGAAAGATTGATGTTGCCAGCTATGCGGGATGGAGCTTATTGTTATCTTAGATTTCTAGCTATTACTTTAATTCAAGGAATAATAATCAGTCATGATTATTAAATACCTCCCTATTACACTGCACTCCGAAAGCTGTTGCGTTACAAAAACACAGAGGACGAACGTTATCATGTAAATGGACAACTTTAAATGTCAGCGGTTTTGTAAAAGTCTGATTTAAAAATGTTACGTTGGTCATATACCTCAAATAGCCAAACTTTACATCAAGTGAATTTACCTTCTTCACCAAACTAAAGAACTAACAATACAGTCCTAAGACTCATCTCACATTACTGACCACAATATTCTTTGAAGAATGTGACGAAAACCTGGTTCACTGTGCAAAATTACAGAAAACGTACGGCGGTTATGTTCAAAACTAACCATATGTCAACACAAATACTGGAAATAAAGTGGTGTGTTCTCTACTCTTAGTTTCTGCTTATAGACCAGCTGAGTTGGTAGAAAGTATAAGATTTCGTTTAGAAAGTTCAGCAAAGCTGTCTTTATTAAGATGCAAGTGTTAATTTTTTCTTACTAAGTATAGGTTTTCTGTAACATATAGAATAAAATTATTCATGAAATTGTAAATATGTTTCTCGCTTCTATTTTATATGTATATTATATAAAGGAATATGGATCTTAAGAGGAATATAAGAGGAAGGGTGTAATACGATTGTTCAGGACACCTAAAAGACTACTGAACCTAACATAACCAAAGTTTGACTCATTTCTTTCTATAACAAAGTGCCAAGAAGCATGTTTCATCTTAAAAAAAATCATTTTCATTTTAAAAGCATTCAAACTATATTGGCGCAGATACGATACTGTTATTCTAATCTAAGTGATTGTATGTACATTGGTTGAGCGGACCTGAAATGCACGGGTTTTTTTATATTGTTAAAACATGTTATTCAATTCTCTAAAAAATTGCTTTACTTTCGGAATTGCTTTTATTGCTGCATAAAATATAATCGAAATTTTAAATGTAAAGTAGTCGTTCACTTGAATTAACTATACGAGAGCAAAGGCAAATCGTAAATAATGCAGTTAATATAAGTGTAGACAAGAATCTCATTCATTTCATAGTGTCAACGACTTTTTTTAAAAATCAAAACACAATTTTACAGAATTCAAAAACTATACACAGGTCTATGTAGAAAGTCTTAATTAAAAAATATATAGTTGAAGTTATTGAAGAAGCTGTAGTGATTGAATTATTTTTACTTTAAAACCAATAAATTTTATTTAAATGAGCTTTTCACAAAGACATCACTTCTTAAATAACCATTCAATTATACGCAGCTAGTATTGAATCACCACGTAAGTTTAAGATTGTGAATCTAAGCCTATGAAAAAAAAACAACTCAAAATAGGTATGGAAGTCAAACACAAAACAGATTGCAATACATTAAACTTTTATTGAATCCTCAGTTTGAACAAAATAACCAACCATATTAATCAGATGTAGATAACTAACAGATTTAACAATATTTTAAAGCAACAAAACAGTTCAAAAATTAAACACAAGAATTATCTGAAAGGTAGTTTTGAGAAGAAAAAGTTTGAGAGTTCAAAACGTTTCGATACCCAGGGTTGATTAATAGATGCTTGCTGCGGAAGTTGTTAAGTATATGGGTATCCAGTCTGGTACTGCGGAAGTGGTTTAAGTATATGGGTATCCAGTCTCGTAGCAATGGCAGCATACGTTGAAAGACGTTAAAGTGAGAAATATCAAAGTTCGCTTTCCTTCTGAAACAGCACGTATGGCTATAGCGAAGTAACTGCTTCCGGACTATTTTAATAAACTTGCAGCAGTTACGGACATGCGCAGTACGTCAGGCGAGAAATTTGCATCTTGAGTGAGAACGAAATGCCAAATATACTTGTAATCAATAAAGTAATTACACTTTTTACTGTGATATTCAAAATTTTAAATGGGGTCACTACAGGACTTTCTCGTACGCCTCTTAAATTATACAACTTTTTGTTGCATTTCATTTTAGCTTATTTTATTTGAATGTGAGATACGATCCTTCATTTTAATAAAGGAGACAGTTAAACTATTGTCATAACATCAGATTTTAATACTAAAGAAAAGGATGCAATATAATAAATAGATGCAAGATTGATTTAACGATAAGTACTAAATACTAGTTCAACTATGAGTATTTACTCTAGTATCAGTAACTATGAGTACAGCTCAATCACTGTCGCTTGGTAGTGTTTTGATATTTGTTGTATGTAATATTTTTCTGTATAGAACGCAGATTGCAATTAAATCGACAGATTACGATCAAAACGGGAGGCTCATAAGTCAATGTCACAAAATTCCTAAATAGAAGTTTTCAGCATAACTATGAGTATTTGCTCAAGTATCACTAGCTATGAGTACAGCTCAAGTACTGTCACTTAGTAGTGTTTTGATATTGGCTATATGTAAATTTTTTCTGTATTGAATGCAGATTGCAATCAAATCGACAGATTGCGATTAAAACGGGAGGCTTATAAGTCACTGTCACAAAATTCCTAAATAGAAAGTTTCACCATTCTACCACTAATCTTGCATGAATTATGATTAGCAGCTTTAATATACACTACCTTGAAATTTTTCGTGATATACATAGGAGATCGTAATCAAAATGAGAAGTCTACAAATAGATGTTGCAAATCCTAAATACTTCCTTATACGAAATTTTTAATAAACTTAATCCTATTTTGAATTTATTTTTTCTCTTTTCTGATTTCCTTCTTTTTTTTCCTTTTTCTTTCTTAGAAGTAAATCCTAGCTATAGATAAATTAAAATATACTATAATTTTGACTTATTAAATATTGTAATTAAAATGTGTTCATGTATAAAAGGAAGAGTTTTACGAAAGTTTTACAAACTTTACACGAAAAATATGAAGATGTTATGTATTTACAAAATTAGTGATATAAAGTTAGTTTACCTGTGATAAATTATATTTATATTTTAATCATTACTCCTGCACTAACACAGTAATTGTAAAAGTTAAATACAAATTGTGTTGTTCTTCTTGTTAAACTGTAAGTGGTATCTGAAATTATCTATAAAAAAAAAGAAAGTACAACCTTTGGATAAAAGAAAATTTTTCTTGTAACATCATTTATTTAAGTTTCACCAAATCTTTTTTTCTGTACTATGCTACTGATATGTTTGTTTACTTTTGTATTCCTGTACAGTTATATTATTCTTTAATAAATTATGGTTGACAAACTATTTTCCTACTTTCTCTTCCCCATGGCAGCTAAAAACCTTGTGGTTGGCAGTGGATATGTATCACTTCGGTTATAAACATTTTGGTAATCATTTGGAGGTGATCGCAAAGAGGGTACTTTGAGTCATAAATCCTGAATTTCAGTATTAGACAATTATATTTCTTTGAATTATTCCCGGTAGCGTTAATATACGTTACATTGAAAATTTTTATTACGCAGAGAGCAAATCAAAATTAATAAAGTTACACAACTAATAAAGTTGCACAGTTACATATTATAAAATTCCTAAATTCAAGATTTCTACATTTTATGGATAAATATTTTTGACTTGTGTGAGATGAGTATATATGTACGGATGTACAAACGTACATACAGAAGTCACAGCGAAATTAGCCAAAATGTATTCAGGGCTGGTCAGAAGCGATATTCCAAAAGCTTTAACGTTAAAGTGTCATCTTTAAATACCTACAGACGTAGATGCGTATTAGCGTTGCGTGTGTACATATGTTTAGATGTAATGCTTAAACAAATGAAAAAGGATTCAAACATCGTCAAAATGGCTATTTACTTTGAAATGTGTATTTACTTTTAAAAAAATTTTTGTAATTACAATCATTTTTTTACTTTGTACAAAAAAAAAAAAAACGCATTGAGAGGGATTACATAACATTTACCAGTTTAAACTGATTGTTTATGAAACTGTAGAAAACATTTAGCTAAAAAAGGGTTCTCACATTAATAATTAATCTTGTGTACGTAAATGAACTTTCAGTGTGATAGCTATACACGCCAGTCATCCTCTTTTAGCCCTGTTCTCTCTGAAAAGAGTATTTATTATTAAAAAGCAAGTGATTTAATAAGCACATTGCGGTTAGTTCCAACATTATTTCAATACTTTGATTTACTTATTTATACTTTCTTTAACTATTTCTGACATCACAGTTGATTCTCCTATGTATTTTATAGTCAATATTTCAAAATATTACAGTGCTTCGTGTATCAGGATTTATAGGGTTTAGATGCTTAGTATCAGATTTGAAACTTTTATGGCGATTGAAATTGATTATTTATCTAGTACAGATTTGCTTCGTATGGAGAAGAGAAAATGTAAGTTCTAGATAATCTCTCAATCTCAAGGTTGGAAAAAAAATCATGATTTAAAGAAAAAAATTAAAAAAAATCAGATTTATTTGATTTAAATCGGATTTCTGTGGTTTTTTTCGGAATACTAATTTTAATTGTTGCTTTTATGTTTTTTGAAGTATACATAGAATAGTTTGTTTTAAGAAGTAACATCTTATCTATCTAGTATATTCTACACACTGATTACCCAAAATTAAATATATAAATTTAAATCTAAATACATTCCATTATTTTGTATTTGGATAGTGTATAAATAAGATGTAAATTTAATGAACAAATTAAATATTCTTTTAATTCAAACGATTTATTTAAAGAAACAAATCACAATTATTTCAATATTTTTAAGCACCTAATTATAAATTTAATTGTTTCAATAAAAACACTAGCTTTGAAGCTTTATCCACTGCTAATTGGTTATAAAGCCTAGAATGAGCAATACCAAAAGAAGAAAACTGTCTTTCCATTCCAGCAGATGAAGCCACGGCCACTGTTATTGGGTAGACAATCAGGATTTCAAGTTCTGTAATACTCACTTTACCTCCCATTACATAAAATGAATTCCACCAGTCATGATCAATCATTGTTCTACCCCTACTACATACTTTCTGATAACAACGCCTAAATTCTTGGAAAGCACATGCTATCTATTCACACTTATTTACTTATTGGTATTACTGTGCTGACTGATTCCCAATTGTCTTGTCTTTGGAATATAGGTTTTAAAAGAAGTGAAAAAAACAGATTTCAATCAGGCCAATCCTGCTCAAACTGTTAGTGAATAAATATTTTTTTGGTTATTAACTAATTAGTGTATTTCTTATTAAAAGAATATTAAGGTTTTGGCTTGCTACGGTCTACTATTTTGCAACACGAGGGCTAATGAGACCGGGACCCACAGCTCAAAGCCGATTCCGAACGGCTACGAACATCCATGCCACAATCAGACTCGAACCAACGAACTCCGGTACCAAAGGCCAGTACCCTAACCAATCGGCTATAGTTCGGCTAGATAAATATTAAGGTAAGACATCACATTTAAGAAATTTTTTAAATAGACATTATTATCTCCTTCAAGCAATTTTAGAATTTTTCATATTTTTCACCTTATTATATCTTTTTAATTTTTATTGTAAATGCATGGGATTTTCAGTATTTTTTCACTTTTTATTCGAGTAGCCTGCTGAATTTACTTAGTTTTAAAAAAATAAGAACTTTTTT
Source organism: Pardosa pseudoannulata (assembly GCA_032207245.1). Classification (NCBI taxonomy): domain Eukaryota; kingdom Metazoa; phylum Arthropoda; class Arachnida; order Araneae; family Lycosidae; genus Pardosa; species Pardosa pseudoannulata. The sequence continues at coordinate 19,962,374 of CM063505.1, forward strand.
TTATAAGGGAAAAATGAAATGTTTTAATCTTCGGTAGCAAAGTTTGTGGGCTTAAATCCCGTTGATGGTGTAATGTCACAGCTCAAAAATAAGTAACTTTGGCAACGTTATGGTTGAGCAGGGTTCTTCAAAGACCTCATGAGGATGACATCATCGAACATAAGCTAGATGGAGAAGAAAGTAGGATTTATTCTGATATATACAAATATTTACATCATTTACATTCACCTCGCCCGCCGGACAACAACTCTCAGCGTCTTCTCCCACACCAAATGACGCTTGGTCCTGGTGACTTCACTCGAAATCCTCACACCCCTCTCTCTGACTTTTTCTAGAGAAGAGAGTAGGGAGGGGAGGGTGGAGGCATGGAGACCCCCCAGATAACAGAGCACATTCGACTGACGTCGAAGCGAACCGTAATACAAAAGCAAATACAAATTACAATAGTTTTTCAGTAGCGTGTTGCTACAATAGCATAGATGTTCGACACCTTTCGAAATCGACTTCAAAAGTAGATCCTGATCTCATAAGCTCTCATGCAGCAAAGCCGTAGACTGTAGCGCTCTACAGCAAGCGAAACTGAAAATAATGTTTAAGTGCCTCACTTTCCTATTTGAACAATACTGAAATTTGACAAATTAAAGGTGATGCCAACAAAATAATACTTAAGGGTTATTTAACGTAGTCAATTTTACGTATATTTTCTTGTTTCATATTAGAATACTTTAAAAAATTTTAAAAGATGATTAAAAGAATATATTCTTTTAATCAGTATTTTTAATAAAAGAATATTAAGGGAACACATCACATTTAAGCAATGTTTTAAATATACATTAATATCCTCTTCAAGCAATTTTAGAATTTTTCATATTTTTCATCATTTTAATGATTATTGTAAATACATGGGATTTTCAGTATTTGTTCTCTTTTTATTTGAGTAGTCCTGCTGAATTTACTTTGTTTTAAAAAAAATAAGAACTTTTTATATAAGTGAAAAATGAGAGGGGTTTTAATCTTCGATAGCAAAATTTGCGGGCTGAAATTCCGATGATAGCATAGGTGTTCGACGCCTATCGAAATCGACTTTAACAGTAGATCCTGATCTCATAAACTCTCATGCAGCAAAGCCGTAGACTGTGGCGCTCTAAAGAAAGCGAAACTGAAAATAATGTTTAAGCACCTTACTTTCCTATTTGAACAATACAGAAATTTGACAAATTAGAGATGATGCCAACATAATAACACTTAAGGGTTATTTAATGTAGTTAATATTATGTATATTTTCTTTTTTCGTATCAGAATACTTTTAAAAAAATTTAAGAGATGATTAATTGACCATGATTAAAACACGTTAATAATTTTTTAGAACTTTCCATTTACTTTTGGAATGTGTGTATCCTGCAAAATATATGCTGTAAAGAACCACAGATCTTTATTTTAACTTTTGCCTGTCCTGCAAATCACATATGATATACAGATCTAATGCTTTTTATGCTTACATGAAATGTGAAGTACGCAATCGTATAAAAATATATAAAAGTTTGTATATAAAATATAGTTCATCGTGTATCACATGCGATATAAAAGCATATAAAACATTAGATGTGTATATCATATATGACGAACATGACAAGGAAAGGGTTAAATCATATACTTTCATTTACCCAGGAAAGACATATAAGTGGCATATATAAGACGCATAAGATATATAAAACTGAGTCATTAATTATATCAAGAATATTAATTTTTGTATCAAAAAAAGAAATACATTTTAAAACAAAATTGGTCTGTTTTTACTTAAGTTTCATAAAAAAAGTAAGAATTGAAATTATTACAAAAATATTTGTTATTTTCTTAGTACAGCTTTTAATAAGAGTGGAAAAGAAAAAAATCATTTATACTAAAGCAATGTAGTTTTGTTTACCACTCTTATCTTTCATTGCTTTATGCTTATTATATTTAAATTAATTACGACCTGATTTCTTTTTCATTCTTCACAAATTGAATTTACATTCTACATAAATTTTATCTCTTCAAGTAATTTAACTTGAGTCTCCAAAATGGTAGTAAACTTTTATGCCGTACAATTGATTTTTAATTAAGGTTTATATATCTTGTCAGGCTAAGATTTGCATAAAATTGTTATTTTATGTAATATCTGATAAATTAAAGTCATTTAATTAAAAAAGGCTGTAAAGTATTGAAGTTTCACTCATAAAAAATAGCAGAAATCATATGTATTATTTTCAGCTCGTAAATGAAAAAGAATATTTTCTTAAAATAAACAGACTCCTTTGAAGCAACTGGCTTTCATAAAGGTTTTAATATTTTTGAATTAGCTAATGTAATTATGTAATTTAAAATATTAAATATACATACATGTATTTACATAATTGATATTAAATGTATTAGTTATGTAAATAAAATGTTTTTATATTAAAAATCCCTAAGAGTGTTACATGATTGTGGAACCTGAAAATAGTACGAAATAACTTTTTGCTTAGTCTATATATTTCAGTATGAATAGTGAATATGAAATTCGACTTATCGTCTCAAAAATTCCAAGCGATCTCTTCTCTTCCCCAAATCCTTGGAATTCTACTGTCGATAAAATGTCCTGTTGATAGAATAGCTGAAATACCATCAAAGAAGGACAAGTGATTTAAAGAACGACTTAAAGAATGATTTAAAGATAAGTCCATTTTTAGGTCATTTCTGTTTATTCATTCTTCTAAAAATTTCTATGATATTTGACTTCTTTTAACACGTCATTGCCTGCCGTCTCTTTTTAGATGCTACTAAAAATAACTTGTGAAATTTTTAAATTTTCTTAGAACGAGTCTTTCTTTTGAGTGTAGGAAGAGGGCAATCATATAAACAATCCACAAAATTTTAAGTAATTTCTGTTATTTATAAATTTTTTATTTGGATCGACACTTTATGATTTTTCGAACACAGCACATCAATTTACTTTTTCGGCAGTTACATAGACTGAACTTAGGGTATATTGCTTTATCTATTATGAAACTTCAATTTGCAGCACTTGTTTTTCATTAGATATCAAATAGACATTAAATAAAAGTTTTCCTTTTTCCAGAAATGGCCTCCTATGATGTTTAAAACGATAGCTGATCACTAACGTGACTTGCTGAGGTATTTAAAGTTGTTTAAGCTTCATATTTATTTTATTCTGTGCAGTCCTTAATAACTTAGATTGAAGATATTCATAGATATGTAATCAGCAGAAATGACTCGGGCATTAAAGGGTTAAATTTTATTACCTACATAGTATGAGGCATGTTTTTTTTTATGAAGTATCGAGTTAAAATTAAAAACATACCAAGTGTAATTTTTCATTCGGTTTGCTTTTAAATAAAAGCCTGTAGTTTAATCTACTTTTTGACATAATTTCCACTAACATCAAGGCACTTCTAGTGTAGAACTGGTTTTTGAATTTGACCAACATAGACATTTGACCAACGACTACTCATTTACTAAATGTTTGGTTGTGTGTCTCAGTCAACAATTTTGGTCTCCAGTATAACGCAAACTAACGATATTTTAATTGATGGAACACAATTCATTAACAGTGGAACGTCCGAAATCTTATTGCTGCAAAAAACAACATTGTGTGCTTATATTGTAACAAACTGGATCACCTAGACCGAAGTGCAAAGGTGATTAGGAAGACCACTCAGATAACCAGTACACTAAAATTCCTTTTATTGAAGGATCTTGGATAAATAGGTATATACACAGGCTATATAGAAAGTTACACCGGAAGGAGATCCTCTGATATCGATAACTGCTTTCGCTGCTTCTCGACGAGATGAAGTTGATCGATGTTCAGGCAACATGGCCGCAAAAAAAGAAGAGAAACCTTTTCTCCCTAGATTCTAATAGTGTATAATCAGAACTTGCCTCTCAGCCCAAGTCGGCAAAAAGAAAATACAGTCGCCTTGCGACTCTCCAATGCTTTCCTCTCTGTAGAGGGTGGACATGTCGCTCTGCAAAAGGCTCCCGTTTCCAAAAGGAAAAACCAAGATTAAGCCCCAAGAGTGGGCTCACTCCCGTTTTAAAAACCTCCCGAATTGACGTCGGTACAGCATGACCTCACTCATTTTCCTGGTCACTCATAAGTTGGGGAGGCTAGGAGGGCTTTCGATATGCCTATATATCCATTTTTATCCGTCAGCCATCAGGGAAATGATAACTCTTATGTTATAGTGTTACATCCCTAGACTTTATGGCTCCCCTCTATTGTTACTGAGGACCAAGCTGCCAGAGAATAAAAGCAGGGCATCAGCTGTTTTCCTCGCCGGTAACAAGTCGGCCATTGTATTTCAAGGTATGTATCTTGAACTCCACAATATATATATATATATATATATATATATATATATATATATATATATATATATATATATATATATATATATATATATGTGTGTGTGTGTGTGTGTGTGTCTAAAAATCTATAAGAGTAACTGTTTCCGAACCTATTATTCCATTTCCAGACGAATTTGTCGGGAAGCTCATTAAGGTTTTCTTGATTTCCTATGTGTATAAGTCAGATGTGAGAAATCTGTCCATACAAAACCTTCAGTAAATAATCACTCCTCCTTCTCCCTCCTCCTTCAGAGTGAGAAAAATTGACAATAACTTAATTGTTGTTGCACAATTCAGTAAAAAAGAGCCATGGAGATCAGTTAGCAAATGCGTTGATCTACCGTAGGGTTATCAGTTAGAGGCTGGAGCAAGCCAAAGATCCGTCGTATTCATTAATGGCGGCGGTTGGACTTAAAATAGGTTCCCGTCGCAATGTACTCCAAGTTCAAACTACACCTCTGGAACCTGGGGTTTACCTGCTTAGTCCCTGCTTGTAAATTACCCAGAGGCTATAATGTTACTCATGACCGCAACTTTCCTTAAGCCACGCGTGTTCTCTGGTTGGTACTAAATCAGTAAGAACTTCACAGCCATATTTGATATAAAGATATGTATATGTTTTACCAACTGCATTGGAAAAGATAAAGAAAATCAATGAAAGGTACATTTTGAAACAAGGGACCAAAAATGGCGACTGGTAGACACTAAACGAAACATCTAGCCTGTGCGTAATTAGGTGGTACATTTCTATGAGGATAGAATGCAAAAGCTATGAGATATGCCTTGATATTGGTGTAACTTATGTGGAAAAGTAGATTAAAGTACAAACTTTTATGTAAAAATAAAATTGATGAAAAGATATATTTGTGTGTTACTAATTTCGAAATGGCAATTATTTAAAAAAAATACGCTTGGCATTAACATTTTGAAATAAAGGAATCTGTTGCAAAGAAAATGACTAATACTTTGTCGTGTACAATTAAAGCTTTTTTTAGATTTAATAAAATTTCTTTAGAAACGATATCAATGAACTTTTTAAATGTTAGCTATATGAAAAATGAATGTTACATTCCGAGAGGAAAGGTATGGTGTTTAATTCCGAAACTTTCCCCTTGAACTGCATGAAAATCATATTATTTTTAAAATTTCATTTATTTAGGGTTACCAATAAAAAATTATCATTAAAAAGTTGCAATAGTAAAATAGTTAAGCAAACATATAACATCTTGAGCTTGGCTCTCTCTCACCTTCTCAATTTTAATTTAAAAAAATTATCACAATATCTTTACTATTTGAATCACATTCTCTACTAGTGTACTACTAGTCTATCATCGCTTGCATTCCATTATTGGAACTCTCTTGTTTTACTTTTTATCTACTTTGTTTTATTGTTTTTTCCCTGCCCAAACTCAAGCACTCTTCCCCATTTTTCTACTTCTTACCATGCTAGAGCCAAATATATTCATTAGTGTTGTTTTGCTAAACTCATTAGTGTTGTATTGCAGAAGTAGAGGGCTTGGTCCAGGCAGTTCTGTACCAACTGCATCCTGTGATTCTGTGATCACACATATAAATAGTACTCTAACTGGAAATAAAATAAAAGGAACTTTTAGCTAAACAAATAGCTAAAAGTTCTGTTTTGGTAACTAGTTTTTAAATTTTAATTGGGGAGATCTAACTCCATTTAAACACATGTATTTCAAAGAAAAAATAAGTATTGTGCTGCTATCTATCGATTATTCAAAGTATCAAAACATAGCCAATAAAAATAAATATTCCATTTCATTAAAAAACAGAGAAAAAATTATTTAACATACAGTTTTACCGACCAACCACAGCACCTTAGAAAATTAATCAAGAAATATTCCATATATAGGATAACAATTTTTGATCCTATTCTTCAATTCTCGGATGATTTCGACGGCAAGATTATAGAGGTTTTCTTAATTTCCCTGGTGTGTAATTCAAATGAGGGAAATCTGTTGATACAAAACTTCCAGTAAAGGAGTATACCTCCCTCCTTCCTCCATTCCTGATAACAAAATCAACGCAAATATGAACTTGTCGTGTATAATATACGGGGAAAAACGCCAAGTATAGCAGAAAGATCTTAAAATCTGATACTCATGAGATATGGTGTAATGTTCCCTACAGCTTTCATTGAAATAAAATCTGATGTGGACAACATATCTATCTTTTAAACTTATTAAATGACGCACATTTTTTATTTACTTTGACTGTATAAATCCTCCTAATTAACACTTTCACATTCCTTTGATGCAGAGGTTTCTAATCTTTTCTAAGTCACTGCTCGCATTACAAAAAAGTGTCTAATGCCCGAATAGTTAATACATGAAAAAATAAATTATTGTTGCATTTTTATTTACCTTTTTCATTGCCAATTTACTTATTTAGAATCTTTAAAGTAGAAGTTAATTAAAAAAGACCATCAAAAGCTGTAAAAATGTTTATAAAAAACTAAAAATCAGCAAAAAATAATAAATTAAATATGAGATGCTTAAAACTAGAGGAGTTATACCGATTTGTTAACATCGTAAACATTTCAGATGGCACCATTAAAGTAACAGGACCCTCATTAGAATACCATAGATGTGACAGGGATTGTTTCTAAAAGATGTTTATAGAAGGCTTACTTTTTGAGTATAACTTAAGGTACGTCATAGGATCCGCAATGACCTAAGTTATGGTAGAGCTCTCTTTCGCCGTTCCATGCCCAATATCATTATAATTTAAATACTCCGATATAAGCCATTTATTTCCATTTATTCCTTGCTCCAAGTTTACATCTTTTTATTTTGACTAACGATTGTTAATATTACTTTAGAATCGACTTTAAAATCATTCAAAACCCCTCAAACACCTTCACACACTGGGATATGTTTCATGGTTTGGTTTGAAGTGATACGGTCTACTTTTTGCAACACGAGGGCTAATGTGACCAGGACCTACAGCTTAAATCCGATTCAGAACGGCTACCAACATCCATGCCCCTTTGAGATTCAAACCCACGAACTCTGGTATCGAAGGTCAGCACCGTAAACATTCTTCCATCGTTCGGCGGATATGTTTCCTGAAGTAGGAAACATTTTTTGATATCTCAACTTTCGTTACTATAAGTGGTCATTTTGGAATGTTAGCTAAATTGCAACCTTCACAAAACTTGGAAAATTAATTATCGTAAACTGTAAACAGATTTCCGTTTCAATTTTAAGTTCCCTTTAACTTAATAATTGAATCCTAATTCGTTTTCGGTAAAGAATAATCGCATTCTCAAAGGTTATATAATTAAAACATAACTCGTGTTCTCTCGGGAATTTTTCAATGTAGTTCTTATAATTTGTTGATAATGAATTGCATAAAAATAATTTGTTATTATTACTTTCTGATTTTTGAATAATCAAAGTCATTGAGACTCTTTAACTCACTGCGATATGTTTTCACCCAGAAAGAAATATGTTTCAAATATCTATTTTTGTCTCTATAAGAGGTCGTTTGTAATATTGGCTGAATAATATTTTTCCAAGTACTCAAACGATGTCTTATAGTGACTTGAAAACCTACAAGATTTCCTTTTCAGCTTTAAATGGCCTTTTGGATTAAGTTAAAATTAAATGAGGAGCAATATATTCTGAAATAAATTGACTAACTTTCCTCGTCTTTTCATAATAACGAGTACATTCGTCACTTTGTAAAAGAGCTTTGTAGCGTAATCTACACACAATGCGCTTACACTAAAATTCTAACGAGCCACATATTGATCATACCCATACTTCGATATAAGCCATTTATTTCCATTTACTCCCTGCTCCAAATCGGCATCTATTCATTTTGACTAATGCTTTGACAGGGCTGTAGTTCTTTTTGTATTGTGTGCTTGATGACCGAATACAAGTTATTTAGAGTCTTTTGTGCTCCCGTTCAATGGATGCTTTTAAAGTTCTGTCAGAATAATGAAGCTGGAAACACTTGAGTTAGTTGCATTAAAACGGAATCTGAAGGAAACACGTATACACTATCTGCACAGAAGAGATATTAAACGTTCTCTGTAAACTGAAAAGCAAAAAGGAGAGAATTTCGTTAATGTAATTGAGTCATAAAAGTGTATTAAAATAGTTCTTTTAAAGCGGAGAATACGTTTATGCAATTATAGCCTAGAAATTGATATTAATTAATTATTATTTCACTTATTTTCGTTTCAAGGAATAATGATATCTTTCAAAATTTCAGATTAGTCAGCTTTAAGAACACAAACAAAATTTATACTTTAGTGTTTTTAATGAAGGTTATAATACGAAATATGTGAACACATTTAAAAAAAGTAAACTGCAAAGTACTGAAGAATAAAATTTCATTATTAGAATTGTGTCTTAAGGTATTTAAATACTTCTTTTATAATGGTACATTTATGCAATCATGCTCTAAAAATTGAAAATTAATCAATCCTTATTCTACCTTTTTTCTTCTTTTCGAAGAATTATATGTTTCGAAATGAATTTTTTAAAAAGGCTCAGACGAAAAATATGTTTAAGTTTTTTTTTTTTTTAATGAAGGTTAAAATATGAAATACGTGAAGACGATTTAGGAAAAAGTAAATTGCAAAGCAATAAAAGATAAAATTTTATCAATGAAATTGTATCTCAAATACTGAAATACTTCCTTCAAAATAGAGAAAACATTTATGCAATTATAGTTTACAAATTGAAAATTAACTAATGATTACTATACTTTTTCAGAGAATAATGATTAATTTCAAAATTCCATGGAAAAGCCCCTTAAAAAGGTAATGATGTGGTGCCTTCAAACCAAAAATACGTTTATGCAATTATAGTTTATAAATTGAAAATTAACTAATGATTATTATATTTTTTCTGAGAATAATGATTAATTTCGATTTTTCATGGAATAGTGTCTTAAAAGGTAATGATGTAGCGCTTTCAAACCAAAAATACGTTTGTGAAATTATAACCTAGAAATTAAAAATAAATTAGTCATCATATGGTATTTTATCTTTTTGAAAAATAATGATATTTTTCGAAATTTTAGTTTGATTTTCTTAGGAACACAGATGAAACAAATGTTTTAATTTTTTGAATAACGGTTACAATGCAAAATGCATGAAAACGATTAAAAATGCAAAGTGCAAAGAAATAAATTATAGAATTTTATTTATAGAATTGTCCCTTTTAAAAATTTTTTTATACAATTGCTATAACTGCTTTCTTTTAAAACGGTTAATATGTTTATGCAATTATAGCCTAGAAACTGAAAATTGATTAAACATTGTAAGGAATCTGCATCCACGACTCATGTGTGCCCTTCATGGTATCTACAAAATAGCCCCATTGACCCCTTCCACCCGGCGTTCCTTATGGGAAATAAGAAGCCGGCCAGCTAAAGGGGGGCTGATAAGGTTTTTCAGGGGCGCTTGTTTGTTTTTGCGGGGCCTCGGAAAAGGAGGATATGCTCTTTCCGGAAGGGCTCAAGTTGCCAGACACCCCCCTCCCTCTGAGGAAGGGAGAGAAGATCTGCAAGAGGGCAGTTGGATTTCAGCTCGGGGAGTCGATATAGAGCCGGCGGCCGGGAGGCATCACTCTGCTGATGTGAGGAAAGACTACGCTCGGTTATCAAAATCTGGCTAAGACTAGCTCTGAGACTCATAACTATGATATTTAATTTACTTTAATTGTGTCTTAAATGTTGTAAATAAATGTGTGTTATCCGTTTAAGCCTTTTGTGACTTATTTTGGGTTAGGAATCCCAGCGACAGTGGACGAACATACCTGCCCCAGTACAGTAGGTGGGTAGGTCATACGCAAATATAGCGATAGAACAGGATGCTTTTTACAAAACATCATATTATTTTTTTTCTTTTCGAGAAACAATGATTACTTTCTAACTTTCATACATGTCTTCTAAAGGACAACAGACAAAGCAAATGTTTAAATTTTTACAATATGAGTTACAGTATGAAATGCATGAAGACGATTTAAAAAAGATAAATTGCAATTATGATAGAATTTCATTAATAGAATAGTCTTAAAATGGTATTAATATATTGGCTTCAAAACGTAGAATGTTTATGCAATAATAACCTAGTAATTGAAATTTAATTAATCATCATTATTCTTCTTTTCGGGAAGAGGGATTACTTTCAAATTTTTGGATTGTTCTTCTTAAGAACACAGGCGAAGCAAATGCTTAATTTTTTAATGAAGATTACAATACGAAATGCATGAAGACGATTTTAAAAAATTGAATTGCAAAGCAATAAATGGTAAAATTTCATTAATGAAATTATGTTTCATTGATGCAATACCTTTAAAATGGAAAATAAGATAATGCAATCATAGTCTAGAAATTAAAAACTATTTAATCAACATATTACATTTAATTTGTTTTCGAGAAATAGTGATTTTTTATAAAATTTTTAAAGACATAGACAAAATAAATGTTTCAAAAAGTTTTAAATGAAGGTTAAAGTATTAAATGTATGACGAATATTTCAAAAATTAGTAAATTGCAAAAAAAAGAAATAAATGATAGAAATTCATTAATTGAATTTTGTCTTAAAATGGTATTAAAATACTTCCTTCCAAATGGAGAATTCTTTAAGTAATCTTAGATTAGAAATTGGAAATTAATTAATTGTAAATTTTTTTTTATTTTCTTTCCGATAAATAATGAGCTCTTTTGGTATTTTAGATTGGTCTTATTAAGGATACAGACAAAACAAATGTTTCTAATTTTAAATAAAGGTTACAATACGAAATACATGAAAACATATTTTAAAAATGTAAACTGCAAAGCAATAGAGGATAGGATATCCTTAATGAAATTGTGTCTTAGAAAAAGAACTGATTTAATTACTTCAAAACGAAAAATACAATTATTCAATTATAGCTCCTGAAAACGAAAGCGTAATTACTCTCAAACATTTGACGTAATGCTACTTGTTAAAATCTCCAAGAAAGTATTTAAACCATCCCTCAGACATATTAAACATGCAATCGTACTTTTATTTTAATCTCGGTTAATTATTTCCCATAACAATTCTAACAAAACCAAAATATTTCTCTGACAATTCCATATGTTCCTTTAACAAACAATGTCTTCATCTTCATATTCATTTTGCGCCATTTTTGTAGCAACCAAAGTTTTACTTTTGCCACCTTTTATAAAGAAGATAGAATTAATATATTAAACGTCAGCCACAGAATGTTATAACTCTTTAACATATCAACAAAAGGCATTTATTTTGCAAGAAACATATAACATAATTTTTAGACCTCAGAAATTAGTCTTGTTGATGATCATTACAGAACGTAATTAATTCCAGAAAAACAAACTAAATGGTACAGACTAAAAAATAACAGCATATCATCTGTTTGGGTTTCGTTTTTATGCAAAAGAACTTTTTCGGAAAAAATTGTTTCTTATATCGTGACACAATTATTCTTTAAGTCATAATTGCTTATATTATCATTTTTATGATGCATGAATAAGTTAAATAAAACTAATTTAACGTAATTTTGTTTACACAGATAACTAGAACAAGTTGTGTTTTTCGCTATTTAAATGGTATTCTTATTTCTGAATGTCTATCTTTGAGTTTTATAATTTGTTATTCTATGTATAATGACTACCTGAAATGATTTTTTTTTGGTTTTGGAGTGCTACGGTCTGCTTTTTGCAACACGAGGGCTAATGAGACCGGGACCTACTGCTTAAAGCCGATTCCGAACGGCTACGAACAACCATGCCAAAGGGGGATTTGAACCCACGAACTCCGGTTTCGAAGGCTAGCACCCTAACCATTCGGCCATCATTCGGCGAAATGAATTAAGGATTCTATGCATTGTGAAGACCCCCCCCCCCTTTGTACAGAACTAAAGACTAGAATCAGCTGATTTGAAGCCTCCTGTTTCGACCGGTTACAATAGCGCGGCGATAAAGTGTCTGGGATAGTGACAGTTCAGTTCAATAGGTGTTACGCCCTGATCGGTTCCTGGTAATGACCCCCCGGAGGATTGCCTGGAGATGCCTCAATCGGGACAGTCAATGAATGAGAATTCAGCTAAAAAAACTGGCTGTAACCTTAGCTGGAGTTCCCAGGTAACTGGAATCGTAATTGACCAAAATGCGGTTGGCGGAACGTAACTGACCCCCAGGTATAAAAAGCCTAGACTATTTCGACTCGGGGTTATTGTCGTCTAAACTCAAGCATTTTCTCCCGTTTATTTCCCATTCCTATACTTTTTCTTTTGATGTTATTGCCAACAAAGTATTCATAGATGGATGAATTACCAATAATAGCAAACTCAGTACTAGAGGGCTTGGCCCAGAGAGTACTGTTGTCAAATCTTCCTATGTGGTCCTATGTGGACTCCGGGCTTTTTCGACTTTTTTTACGAGGTGCTTTGACCTCGTGGAGGCTTTCGCGTCTTTTGACCGGAGCCAGTTTTCTAGTGATTACGTCCGGGAGATTCGTAAAGTCCGCTCATATAAGGAACGGCAGGATCTCGGATACCGAACGGGGTATAGATTGGGTTTGCATTGCACCCTGGAAAAACCTCCTGTGAGATTATTTAATCACTTTTCTTTCGACTGTGATCGTCGTGGTGATGTTATGCAGGCGACATCCTTTGTATTCGACTTGTTTCGGGAGATTAGATTCCCATTTGTATATAGCCATATTTACTCAAGAAATAAAAGTTATTTCCAATTTTATCGTGACTGTGATCCTTCTTCATGCTACCTCTTCACTCGAGAACACTGATGTCGTTACAGCATAATGACTTCTTAAATAATGAATAAAATTTATTGTACATATTTACTAAAAGATGTAAATGAGTTTAAATATTTCTTGTCTTAAATCCTCAATAAAAGGAGAGGAATGCTCTCTGCTATCATAAAACTATACTTCCAGACAAGAAAGGTTAGTTGCACCTAGCATCATAAAGAATTCATTCTGTGTTTAAGAGCTCAGGTTCGTAGTCAGGAATTATATTAGGAGGGGGACGTTGTTTTTGTGGAGGACACTTGAAGAAAACTACAGGTTTTCTTATGTATGTGTACTCCTAATGAATATGTTAATACAATGTTACTTTAAAATATCACAATAATTAAAAAATGATATAATAAACAAATGTATAGCTTTGAATGAGTAACGTAGTAATCACACAATGAATTTAATAGTATTGACTTGTTTCGGATATTAGATTCTGACTTTTCGGAAGTATAACCAATAAAGAATATTTTGAAAGAAATAAAAGTTATTTCCTGTAATTATTATGCTCTAATTTTTCACCGCTTTTCACTCGAGAACACTGATGAGGGACCAAAGTATAATCTGCTTTAATGTAATAAAATTTGCACACTGTTTAAAAAAAAGATGTAAATGTTTAAATATCTTGTCTATTCAAAGTTAGGAGAGGAATCTCTGCTATCATTTTCTTTCCAGACAAGACATTTAAGAATTTCGGTAACTGGTCCCCTAAATACATTCTGTGTTTAAGAACTCCACCCAGTAGGTATATTATTTGTTTACAAAACAGCAAAAAATAATTAATAAAACTCTCTTTTTCATGTAAGTCTGCACACAGTGTGTTGGGAAAATTTCTAGTTATTTGAATGATGATCTCCTTTTCATTTTATAACAAAATTCATATTTTTCGGAAACAAAGTAAATTCAATAAAACTAATTAAATAAAAATAAAGAACACATGCTGAAAATCCCATGTATTTAAGAATATAATTAAAAAAGTATAATAAGGCTAAAAATAAGAGAGATTCTTCCTTCAAAGTTGCTTAACACTAGATTTACGGACCGAGCCAATTTGACTCATTAAAAATTTGATCACTATATATATATATATATATATTTAATATATATATATATATATATATATATAAATAACTTTCCCGCAGAATTTATTTCAACAATCATGCGAAAGAAAATTAGCGATTTGCTAAATGTATAAAATGTTTGAAAAATGTTATAAAAAAATTTTTTATGTAAATAAATGTATAAATTTTTATAATAAAATTTATTTAAAGTAATTTTAAAAGTTATAAAATTATAATGTATAAGTAAAATTGGTATAGTAAATATAGAGAAGATCGAGAACATGCTAAAAACATGTTAAAATGTGTAGCAAAACTGGAAAGTGCGTAAAAAATATTTAGAATCTAAATATAGATTTTTGTGTTTCAAAAACAGATTATTGTAACAAAATTTAAACATTTCAAAATTTTAATTCTTTGCAAAAAACTTTAATTTTCTTGTTTGAGTTAAATTGGCTCACTTCAGTATAAATAGGTATATGATCAACATCCGTAAATCTAGTGTTAACAATCATGTAGCAAAACAGTGGACAGTAGCGATCCAAATCAAACTAAATCTTAGAATCTACAATATGGGAATTTCTCTCTGTCTCCCTCAAAACCAGGTACGTTAAATTACTTACAACAAAATGTGGAAACATTTCGACAGAATGTTTCAACTTCTGCACAATTTTCAATGAACAATTTTCTTGTATGAGTCAAACCGGCTCACTTCAGTAAAAATAGGTATATGATCAAAATCCGTAAATCTAGTGTTAAAAGGGATGAGTTACCATCAAGGGTAAGTAGTTTTAAATGTTTCTCGTTTAAAACCTGAATGAAAAGAGAATAATGCATTGTGCTAGCGTAAATTTATTTTTGAATTAAAAAAAAGTGATAAGTAAGTATTGTATCTATCATCGTGAAGCATTTTATTCATTTATTTTTTTAAAAAGTTCCAGTAAACCTCCTCGTAATAACTGAGATCTGTTGATTAAAAGCTACTCGTTAAAATATTCAAACAAGCATTTAGACCTTGTCTAGGACCTTTTAATCTTACAATCGAGCTTTTATTTAGAACCTGGTTAAATTATTTCCCAGAAACTTTCTAACAGAACAAGAATATTTTCCCCTTAGTTCCATTTGCCACATTGAGGAATAATTTTTCCACCCTCATTTCATTTTGCGCCATTTCTTAAACGAACAAGATTTTATATTTTACTACTCTTACTAACAAATCCACATTAAAATATTAACTGTCAACCACTGCATAATATTAACCTTAAGCACATAAACAAAATATATTTATTCTGTAAGGTAACGTTATTTCCAGGACTCAGAAATAAGTCATAGTTAATCATCGTTACTATACTTAATTCCAGCGAAATGAATTAAATGATCCTGAATAAGAAAATAACTGCATGCCATCTGTATGGTCTGTTAAATTCAAAATATTGTAAAAACCTGTTTTACAGTGAATTATTTCTTATTTGACACAAGTATTCTAAAATGGTAATTGGCTGTATTAGCTTCCTTATTTTGAAAGTAGGAAGTAAATTAAACCTCTTTAGTTAAAAACAATTTGTTACGAAGATAAATAAAACATGTTATGGCTTTCGCTATTTCGCATATATAATATATATATAATATATATATTATATATATATATATATATATATATATGTATATATCCCATGTCCATATTTCTCTATTTTCATGCTGAGTGTAAAATATGACAGATTTAATTTTTATAATTATAAAACCACAAAAAATTGTGAAATAGATGAAGCTGTATCTTAAGTAAATTATAAGTAATTGTTAATAAATAATTAATTGAAATTTTAAAGAATCAAATTTTTTAATTAATTAGTTTTTAATATTCCTGCAGATTTTTCCAATATATTCCCATTTCCATAATATATACATAAAGTCTATCTATTTACAATAATAAATAATAAATAATAAAATAAACACACAATATATATATATATATATATATATATATATATATGTAAACCATAATTATAAAATTCTTAAAGAAATTAAGTTCGAATTGAAAAAAAGTCTAAGAATTTATTATGTAGTTTTTTCTATTGAGACAAAGGAAAAAGCCCAAAATCACTTCTCGACAATGCACCAAATATAAAAAAAATTATTAAAACTCTTAGTGAATTAAGTGCAAGCAAACACACAATTTTCAAGCAAACTGCTGAATAGATATATTCACATTTTTATTATAATTTAATTTTAAGTTTATAACTATTTTACATTTTATATTTTTTAATGTGTTTTTTTTTTTTTTTCTTTTTTTTTTATTATATTTATATTGTGTGTATATATTTATATATATATAATATATATATATATTTCTTATATATAATATATGTATATATAAATGTATATTATATATAATGTATATATTATATATATTAATATTTATATTATAATATATATATATATATATATTATCTACACTATAGATACATAGTGTTAAAATGTTTTAAAATAAATTCTAAATTACAAAAATAGAAAAGTGTGAAGAAAACATTTTGTTTATTGATACGTTATGTATGAGATAACAATAATAAATAAAATGAAGCATAGAATATAACATATGAGTGGAAACAAGCTCTCGTGAGAAAAAAAAAAAACGATGCAACATAAAAATTAACCATTCAGTAGAATTAGTTAAAACTGAGTTTGTCAATATACCTGGTTTATCATGTTGGAGCAAGTAAAATACTTGTGTAACTATGTTATCTATAAGTATATTAAAGTTAAATAGTTTTGATATATTAAAATAAAAAAAAAAATATATATATATATATATATATATATAATATATATATATAATATTATATATATATATATATATATATATATATATAATATATATATAATATATATATATATATATATAGATAGATATAGATAGATAAAAATAGAGATAGATTGCTATATTAATATATAAAATATATGTATAATATCTATATATAATTTAATATATATTAATATTATTTTTATAAAATTCATTGGTTTTTATACTGAAATTCATTCGACATTTATTTAAGTCTAAAAGTGTTTAATTTTCCTTTAGTATATCTTATTTGTTTATAAAGTGAGTGAAAGCATTAATTTATATGACATAATAATATAAGTCCTAGATAATATTCTCTGTTATTCTGACAGAGCACAGAAAAAAAGTAAATATAAAAACATTACAGGTAACGCACAGCAATTAATATAGTATAAATTATATCAACATTTTTAATTAGACTGGTTTTTCATAGTTCCTATAGTGGTGAAAACTGTATTTCAATTTTAATAAATAATATAAAAATAATATGATGAGGTCGTATTTTAAGATAATTTTGAGGAAAGAGAAATTTTAAAAAAAATATATTATAATATTTGATAAAATGGCATATCTTTCCTCTAAAAAAAATATATAATTTAATAATTTATAAATTAATAATTTTTATTAATACAGTTGTTTTTATTATAAAATATATATATTTAATATGTAATACATCTATAGCATAAAATAGTAAATATATATGAGGTCGTATTTTAATATAATTTTGAAGGAAAGAAATTAAAAAAAAATTATTAATTATAAAATGACATTTTTTCCTCTAAAAGTATATAATAATAATTTATAATAATCATTTTTATTAGCATACAGTTTTTTCTGTTTTTATATATAAAAACGAGTTTATATTTAATATTAATAATCTTATAGCCACTAAAATAGTAAATTTGATGAGGTCGTATTTTAAGATAATTTTGAAAAGATTAAAAAAAAATTTAATTCATTTGATAAAATTCATTTTTCCTCTAACATATATAATAATCAATTTTTAAATTAAATCAATTATTAGCACTACAGTTTTTTCCAATTTTTTATGTCTGGAAAATGATTTTATTTTTATATTATAATCTTATAGCCACTAAAATAGTAAATTTGATGAGGTCGTATTTTAAGCTAATTTTGAGGAAAGAACAAAAAAAAAACATTTGATAAAATGGCAAACTTCCTCCAAAACAACATATATAATTAAAATAATATAAATTAACATTTTTCACTACCCGACTAGCAGTTTTTCCAATAGTTTTTCATGCCTGGTAAAAACTGATAATATTTTAATAAAACCTATAATAAAAAAATACTGAATTTGATGAGGTCGTATTTTAAGCTAATTTTGAGGAAGAGAAATTTAAAAAAATTAATTCATTATTAATTCATTTGATAAAATATCTTTCCTCTAAAAACATATATAATTAATCAATTTATAAATTAATCAATTTTTATTAGCACTACAGTTTTTTCCTGTTTTTATGTCTGGCGTAAAAACTGATAGTTTATATTTAATATTAATAATCTTATAGCCACTAAAAGTAGTAAATTTGATGAGGTCGTATTTCAAGATAATTTTGAAGGAAAGAACTTTAAAAAAAATATTAATTCATTTGATAAAATGGCACATTTTTCCTCTAAAAACATATATAATTAATCAATTTTTATTAGCACTACAGTTTTTTTCGAAATATTTTCCTATTTCCATGCCTGGCTTAAAAACTGATAGCTTATATTTACTATTTTTAATCTTATAGCCACTAAAAATAGTAAATATGATGAGGTCGTATTTTAAGATAATTTTGAGGGAAAGAACTTTAAAAAAAATTATCAACTCATTTGATAAAATGGCATATCTTTCCTCTAAAAACATATATAATTATTCAATTTATAAATTAATCAATTTTTATTAGCACTACAGTTTTTTTCCAATATTTTTCCTATTTTCATGCCTGGCTTAAAAACTGATAGTTTATATTTAATATTTATAATCTTATAGCCACTAAAAATAGTAAATATGATGAGGTCGTATTTTAAGATAATTTTGAGGGAAAGAACTTTAAAAAAAATTATCAACTCATTTGATAAAATGGCATATCTTTCCTCTAAAAACATATATAATTAATCAATTTATAAATTAATCAATTTTATTAGCACTACAGTTTTTTTACAATATTTTCCTATTTTCATGCCTGGCTTAAAAACTGATAACTTATATTTACTATTTCTAAACTTATAGCCACTAAAAATAGTAAATTTGATGAGGTCGTATTTTAAGATAATTTTGAGGGGAGAGAACTTTAAAAAGGATTATTAATTCATTTGATAAAATGGCCTATCTTTCCTCTAAAAACATATAATTATTCAATTTATAAATTAATCAATTTTTATTAGCACTACAGTTTTTTCCTGTTTTTATGCATGGCGTAAAAACTGATAATTTATATTTAATATTTATAATCTTATAGCCATTAAAAATAGTAAATTTGATAATGTCGTATTTTAGGTTAATTTTGAGGGAAAGAACTTTAAAAAAATTATTAATACATTTTATATAATGGCATATCTTTCCTCTAAAAACATATATAATTATTCAATTTATGAATTAATCAATTTTTCTCAGCACTACAGTTTTTTCCAATATTTTCCAATTTTCATACCTGGCGTAAAAACTGATAATTTATATTTAATATTTATAATCTTATAGCCACTAAAAATAGTAAATTTGATGAGGTCGTATTTTAAGATAATTTTGAGGGAAAGAACTTTAAAAAAATTATCAATTCATTTGATAAAATGGCATATCTTTCCTCTAAAAACATATATAATTATTCAATTTATGAATTAATCAATTTTTATCAGCACTACAGTTTTTTCCAATATTTTCCTATTTACATACCTGGCGTAAAAACTGATAATTTATATTTAATATTTATAATCTTATAGCCATTAAAAATAGTAAATTTGATAAGGTCATATTTTAAGTTAATTTTGAGGGAAATAACTTTAAAAAAATTATGAATTCATTTGATAAAATGGCATATCTTTCCTCTAAAAACATATATAATTAAATAAATTAATCATTTTTTATTAGCACTACAATTTTTTCCTATTTTCATGCCTGGCGTAAAAACTGATAGTTTATATTTAATATTTATAATCTTATAGCCACTAAAAATACTAAATTTGATAAAGTCGTATTTTAAGATAATTTTGGGGGAAAGAACTTTAAAAGAAATTGTTAATTCATTTGACGAAATGGCATATCTTTCCTCTAAAAACATATATAATTAATCAATTTATAAATTAATCTATTTTTATTAGCACTACAGTTTTTTCCAATATTTTCTTATTTTCCTGCGTGGCGTAAAAATTGATAGTTTATATTTAATATTTACAATCTTATAACCACTAAAAATACTAAATTTGAGGATAGGTCATTTCAGAGTAATTTTGAGAGAAAACTTAAAAAAATTATAATTCATTTATAAAATCATATCTTTTTAAAAACATATATAATTAAATAAATTCATTTTTTATTAGCACTACAAATTTTTTTTAATTTCATGCCTGGCGTAAAAAATAGTTTATATTAATATTTATAATTATAAACCACTAAAAATACTGAATTTAAAGTCGTATTTAAGCAAATATTTTAAAGTAAAAAAATGGTAGATTACATTTGAAATTTATAATCATATATAACCACTAAAAATATGAATTTGATAAAGTTGTATTTTGAACAAATTATGTAGGAAAAATGTTTGTAAATGATTAATTAAATTGATAATATATCTTTCTTCAAAGAAAAATATTGAATTAAATATTTACTATCATTTCAGCTTTTTCCAATATTTTCCAATTTTCATGCTTGGTGTAAAAAATGATAGATTATGTTTGATTTTTATATAAGGATAACAACTGAAAATACTGAATTTAATCCGGTTGTAATTTCAACAAATTGTACAGGAACAAATATTTTTAAATGATCAATTCAATTGAATAAATAACATATCTTTCCCCAAAGAAGAAAATTCAATTGGATATTTTTAAAAATAATTGTTAAATTAATCAATTTTTATTAGCACTGAAGCTTTTTTTTATCAATTTTATCTCCTTTTCATGTCTGGTATAGAAAATTATTATTTGATTTTATAATCTTAAAGCGATTAAAAATACTGAATTTGGTGAAGTTGTATTTTAAAGAAAATATAAATGAAATGGAATTTTCAAATAATTAATCAGTTGATAAGATGGCATATATTTCCCCTAGGAAAATATTTCATTTCTTTTTTAAAAAAAACAAAGAACATTAATTGTTAAATTTTTTATAACAACTGAATAAAAGGCTTTATATGTATGGATATAATTTATAATATTGTTACTTGGAAGAATTATCTGTATGAAGTAGTTCAAGCAGAAGTATATATATATATATATATATATATATATATATATATATATATATATATATATATATATATATATATATATATATATATATATATATATATATATATATATATATATATATATATAGAGAGAGAGAGAGAGAGAGAGAGAGAGAGTGAGAGAGAGATAGATAGACAGATAGATAGATAGATAAAGAAGAATAAATAAGACATAACATCCATCAGTAAAACATATGAAACAATAAACAATGGTATTCTAAAATAAAATTCCTTTTAACAGCATTCTTTACTTTCTAAGAATTTCAACAATCGCTGAAAAAAATATTCTTACGTCACTGTAAGGAGGTCAATAGAGTTACGAGAAATAGTGCTGAGAAGGAATTATTTTTTTATCTATTCATGGTGACGGATATAAAAGAACTATGAAATGCTAATTCAATGCGTGGAATAAAATTGAAAGGTGTTTACGTCTGACGTGATGGTGTTTTCTTCCATATGAATCTGATGAGTTTAACAGAATGTAGGACGGAAAATGGTCTAAAGAATTTGCCTGATATTCAGGATTTGTAAAGAAAAAATATTTCTATATTCTTATAGCATTAAAATATCGGAAACTAGTAATAGATGGTATTAAAATAAGAAGAACTGTGTGAATAAATATCCGGTATATCCTTCAAAACTACCAAAAATTTGATTTCGCTTACGACTCTGTCATAAAGATTTTGTAGTTTTTTGTCAGTAAGATTTAACTACGATACAGTGTTTTAAGGGAGGATTGCGAGAGTAGCTGAGGGATAGCCAAAATATTGCAAATGTGCTGGTGTATCAGAATTTCTGGGCTTTCGGGTCTTTCTTTAAGACTAGAAATGGCTCTGTAATAATTTTCGGTTATTATGCTATGTCTGTCAATAGTATGTAGTGCTCTTCTACTTAACAATCAGACGACCGCGGTTTCAATAATCCAAAACGGACTTGAACGGTTATTTTGACCAGTCTTTCAAAAAATTAAAAAACACATTTCAAATTAAAATAATATTAAAAACATGTTTACAGGAAATAGGTTTAATGACAAATTACAAAAGAAACATTCATTTTAAAAAGGACTTTCAAGAAATAAAAAATTCTACATTCTTTTACTCTTCATTGGCAATCTCAATGTTATTGTCTGATATATTTAAATTTTCATGCAATGTACTTATCAAAAGAACATTTTTCGAGGTGTTCTTCGAAGAAACCGGACTAAAGCAGTTGTCCATTTACCTCCTCTCCGATACTTGCATTCTTTATAAAAAAAACCTTTTTCCTTACACATTTTATCTGACCGCAGTCATTTTGACTGTTTCTGACTGTTCTAGGTGAACGTTTATTTTTAAAAAATAACGAACATATTTGAATGAAACTTTTTTTGAATTATCAATGAATATTTATAAAAATTCAAAATATTTCGCAGCAATAAGTAAAAACAAAAGAGATATACGCGAGATTAAATTGCATATGCTGTCAAAATGAGTGCCTCGGCCATTCTACTGTTAAATATACTTTTGGGTAATTAAACTGAATTAAATTACCTAAACATAGATTTTTGTCTACACTGTTTAGTTTAGACACTGTCCATAGCGGTTAAAGTTAGTTTCTATTAAAGTTACTTGCTGTTACAGTTGTGGATTCCTGGTAAACATCACTATGATATAAACTTAAAATTTTACCTTAGAAATATTACATATTGGTTTAATTTCATTAAAAAGATTTGTAAACGCTTTTGAGTTGTGAGGGAAGATATAGTCTTCTGTAAACATACGGAAATGCAGTAGAAATGTGAAATTTTATAAGCAAGTCGAGGTCTTTATTTTGAGCACGATGGTTCATATTTTTTTCCATCTCGTTAACCCTTTAGCGGACAGTGGTTTCGCAACAAAACCACTTACTAAACATCTTTATTTTAAACTTTACTTTTTGAAGTACTTTACTTTATCCTTTTATTCTTATTTACGGCTCTAATCTTATACATCTGTGATGCATGGAAGAAAAAATGTAGAATCAAGGGCTTCTGCAATTAAAGAAAACAAAACTTTTGGAGACACGAATGATTTTTTGATTTTTTTATGTTTTTAACATTTTAAATTTACAACAGATGTTAGCTCTACATTTATTTTTTCATTTGAAATACATGTATTTAAACATGCTGTACCCGAGAAGTCAGTAATTCGATTTATCTCACTCATAACCCCAAATAAAAGTATCTATCAAACAACACTTATAAATTGTTAAGCTATTTATTTATTATACTATTTTAAGGATTCTTATTTATTGTTTTTAAAATATAGTTAAACTTTTAAAAAAGCCTAATGTTTACGCTGTACAAGGGGAAGGGTTTGTCAGTTAAACCACTTCTCAAACCCTCCTTAATTATGCTTTAAGGCAAACTCCCTCCTAAGAAATGTAAAGAAAATTTATCATATATTTTACATTTATAAGGTCCATAGATAACACTTATAAACAAATTACCTTAAATTTCAGTGAATTTATTTTGGTAACCTTTAAAGGGTTAAATCTATCAATTATATGAAATGAGTTACAAAATATATCTGATAAAAAAATAAACACATTTTTTAGAAGAATTGAGCTGGATCATACAAGACACAATATTACAATACAGAATTTGTATATCAATATCACCTTTTGAATATTTAAGATTAAGGAAGAAATAAAATTAATCATACAAGAAAAAATAATAATCTAATGCATAATTTATATATCAATCTCACCTTGTAGACATTTAAGATTTAGAAACATTTTTAGAAGAAATGAGATACATCATACAAGAAACAATTTTGCAATACATCATTTATAAATTGATCTGATCTTATAAATATTTATGTTTGAAATTCATTATAGAGAAGAAATGAGACGGATAATACAAGAAACAATATTACAATACATCATTTACAAATAAATCTCACCTTGTAGACATTTGAGATTTAGAAACATTTTTAGAAGAAATGAGATACATCATACAAGAAACAATTTTGCAATATATCATTTATAAAGTGATCTGATCTTATAAATATTTATGTTTGAAATTCATTATAGAGAAGAAATGAGACGGATAATACAAGAAACAATATTACAATACATCATTCATAAATAAATCTCACCTTGTAGACATTTGAGATTTAGAAACATTTTTAGAAGAAATGAGATACATCATACAAGAAACAATTTTGCAATACATCATTTATAAATTGATCTGATTTTTAAATATTTATGTTTGCAATTCATTATAGAGAAGAAATGAGACGGATAATACAAGAAACAATATTACAATACATCATTTATAAATAAATCTCACCTTGTAGACATTTGAGATTTAGAAACATTTTTAGAAGAAATGAGATACATCATACAAGAAACAATTTTGCAATAAGTCATTTATAAATTGATCTGATCTTATTAATATTTATGATTGAAATTCATTATAGAGAAGAAATGAGACGGATAATACAAGAAACAATATTACAATACATCATTTATAAATAAATCTCACCTTGTAGACATTTGAGATTTAGAAACATTTTTAAAAGAAATGAGATACATGATACAAGAAACAATTTTGCAATACGTCATTTATAAATTGATCTGATCTTATAAATATTTATGATTGAAATTCATTATAGAGAAGAAATTAGTCGGATAATACAAGAAACAATATTACAATACATCATTTATAAATAAATCTCACCTTGTAGACATTTGAGATTTAGAAACATTTTTAGAAGAAATGAGATACATCATACAAGAAACAATTTTGCAATACATCATTTATAAATTGATCTTATCTTATAAATATTTATGATTGAAAATAATTTTAGAGAAGAAATGAGATGGATAATACAAGAAACAATATTACAATACATCATTCATAAATAAATCTCACCTTATAAATATATAATATTTTGAATTTAGGTTTTAGATTCTAACGAACAAAAATATCTTCTTTTAAGAAAATAAGGTGAAACTGCCAAATCATATTAAAATCCTTTGAAAAGAGAACCATTTTTGTTATTTGTATCTATTACTTTAATTTTATTCAAAACACACGACGTCGATCAATAAAGAGTATGAAACTGTACACAATGGATATTCTAAAATAAAATTCCTTTTAACAACATTCTCCAGCACATCGGAGGAATTTAAACGAGGTTCCAAGGAAAATATCACTCTTACGTCACTACGACTAGCAGGTCAATAGAGTTCCGAGAAAAAGAGCTGAGGGGGGAATTATTTTCTTTCTATTTATGTTGACGGCTATAAAAGATCTTCGAAATGCGGCTTGAATGCGTGGAATGGAATTGAGAGGTGTTTACGTCTGGCGTGAGGGTGTTTTCTAATATGAATCTGATAACATAAACAGAATATACGTTCGATAGCTTCTAAAGAATTCACTGGGTTTGAAGTTTTTCTCAAAAGAAAATTCTTTCTATATTTTTATAACACTTACATTCACATATATGTATATAAATAATGAGTGTGTTTGAGTATATTATGGTTTGGTTTGGAGAGCTACAGTCTACTTTTTGCAACACGAGGACTAATGAGACCGGGACCTACTGTTTAAAGCCAATTCCGAACGGCTACGAACATCCATGCCACTGTGGGATTCGAACCCACGAACTCCAGTTCCGAAAGCCAGCACCCTAATCGTTCGGCCATCGTTCGGCTCAGAGTATATGTATGTGTGTGTGCATATGTATATGTGTTTATATATATATATATATATATATATATACACTTAGATATTGTTATATACAGATATGCATATATATATATGTATGTATATATATATATATATATATATATATATATATATATATATATATATATATATATATATATATATATATATATATATATATATATATATATATATATATATATATATATATATATATATATATATATATATATATATATATATATATATATATATATATATATATATATATATATATATATATATATATATATATATATATATATTAGAGCTGGATGATATCAGAAATTCAATATCGCTATACACCCCTAAACTGATATTGATACCATTGATATATCGCAATGATACTTTAAAGTAGAAGGGTATATTACTTTTTTTCATATTACTATTTCAGACAATACTCTTTTTAAATAGCCTTAGCTTTCTTTCATTCCACACTCTTTTTTGGTAATTAAAATTTTTGTAATTACAATTCGATCTTTAAAAGTAGGATTTCCGAAAGGTAAAAAGAACTTTTTATGAGTAAATCATTTTAACACTCAGAATATATATATATATATATATATATATATATATTCATATACTTACCTGAATTGTTTATTAAATGTTAACCATTACTGCTAATTGACATGGCCTATTTATACCAAATTTTATTTCTCCCAAAGAAAAATTAAACTCCTTTCGTTGGTAAACTAATCTTGAGTATCGGATTCCGCGGGTTTGAATTTCGTTCCGGCATGAATGTTCGTAGATTTTGGAATCAGTTTTAAGTAATAGAGGACAGTTAATAGCATGCATCGAGCAGCAGTAGTGGACCGTAACAAACCAAAACGGTTACATTGGAATTGAGGAAGCATAATATGACCTACAACTTTCAGTGCACAGAGCTAATAAGAACTAAACATATGACTCTGGTATTCTAAAAATCAGTTATACGCATTAATGAACAGATCAATTTTCCCTTTTTCTGATCACTATGCTTGAAATACTTTTAAAAGTTAGTGTGATCTTACATAGAACAGACAGCAAACGAAACTAATAACACCACTTTGCTACTTTACAATTTTTTTTGTGTGTAATTCTAGTCTCAGTTTATTATCTGGAAGAAACAATATGATTTTATGTCTCAAAAACTTTTAAATGAAATTCAATAAATATAATTTCTGTAAAAAAAAATTTTAATACCTTTTTTGCATACCTTATAAATACGTATTTAATTGCAGTTTGCGAAAAATTTCAAATTTTGAAAAATGGCTCGGACTATCAAAAGCTTCATCACCCCTGATATATATATATATATATATATATATATATATATATATATATATATAGAGAGAGAGAGAGAGAGAGAGAGAGAGATGGATGAGACTTATGAAATCAACAATCATTCTTTTCTACAGTTTTAATAACACAGGGTTATAAAATATATTTATGCCTATATTTCGTGAACTTAATTAAAGAAAATACATACTTTTTTCACTTTC
This sequence comes from Pardosa pseudoannulata, assembly GCA_032207245.1. Lineage (NCBI taxonomy): Eukaryota > Metazoa > Arthropoda > Arachnida > Araneae > Lycosidae > Pardosa > Pardosa pseudoannulata. The sequence goes on from CM063505.1 coordinate 19,990,130, forward strand.
CCATATTAATATGGTTCTGTAATTAATTCATTTAACATTCATTACATTATTTCTAAACGCATGCTATCACTTCAAAAGCAATGATGAAAAAAAAGACTAATACATCTCATAAATTGTTTATTCTTTAATTCAGCAAATACTTAACAAAATTCTTTATTAATTGTATAAATATAAATATTCAAGTTTTTATTTACATCCGTTTCTTAATATCTTTCACCACAGAATTTTTTGAAAAAATATATTTACATATACAATGCACGTAATCACAATAAAATATATTAAAATAATATATTTATGAAAAATATGTCTGTTATTATTTATTAAATTATGTTCTCTTAAAATAATGGCCAAGTGATAAACCGCACGACAAAAAACACATTCACTGCAAAATATTTAAAATAAACGTTCCAAAGAATATCATTTTACGCATCAATGGAATTTAAACTTTAGAAGGAAAATGCTAATATAATCTCTTGCGTCACCACAGGGGGATCAATAGAATTCCGCATGAAAAAAAAATGGAAGCATTTTCCTTACATTACAAGCATTTATGATGACAGCTATAAAGTAGTTCCAAAATGCTTCTTGAATGCTTGGAATGAAATTCGGTCGGGAATTTGCTTTTATTTTCTTAATTTTATTTCTTGAAAAATTCACTAGGCGATATATGAATAATGGTGGAATATTTAATAATTGTATTGTTATTACAACATATTTACTATCTTTCAAACACTTTCTTAACATGTATTATAGACATAAGTAAATAGTAAATTAAATTTTATTTATGGAACATTTGAATAAGCGTAACTTATTCATTGGAATATTTACGATATTATTAGTGAAAAAACTATCAATTTTTCATTTGGTTGATAGTATTTTTTTAAATTTTGAATTACATCAACAGTTTAATCTTATAAGGAAGATGACAGTGTAGGTAATTTTCCTATTAAATTCTCTCTTCCTCTTTTATTTGACACTTTACCTGTGGTATACATCATATATCATATATACATCTAATGATTTATACACTTGTGATCATTTTAATAAATGTAACCTGTTTTTCATTGAAATTAATTGGTTATTTTTAGCAAAAAAAATTTTGTCAATTGTAAAGTTTGTCGATAGTAAAGTTTTCAATTTTTCAATTACATCAACATTTTAATCTTATAAGGAAGTTGACAGTGAAAGTAATTTTCCTATTCAATTCTTTCTTATTTGACACTTCACATGTGATGTACATCACATATCATATAGATATCTAATGCTTTATATGATTGTGATCATTTTAATAAACGTAACCTATTTTTCATTGAAATATATTGGTTATTTTTGACGAAAATATTTTGTCAATTGTGTGATAGTAAATTTTTCAATTTTTCAATTACATCAACATTTTAATCTTATAAGGAAGTTGACAGTAAAAGTAATTTTCCTATTAAATTCTTCTTTGACATTTCACGTGTGATGTACATCACATATATACACATCTAATGCTTTATATGATTGTGATCATTTTAATAAACGTAACTTATTTTTCATTGAAATATATAGGTTATTATTAGCGAAAAACATTTTTGCCTATTGATTGACAGTAAATGTTTAAAATTTTCAATTACATCAACATTTTAATTTTTTAAGTAAATTGACAAGGAATATTTTTCCTATTTAATTCTTTCTTGCTCTTCTTATTTGACACTTTACGTCTGATGTACATCACATATCATATACATATCGAATGCTTTATATGATTGTGATAATTTCAATAAACGTAACTCATTTTTCATTAAAATATATTGGTTATTATTAGCAAAAAAAAATTGCCAATTGAGTGGTAGTAAATTTTTTTAAATTTTCAATTACATCAACATTTTAATCTTATAAGGAAGTTGACAGTGAAAGTAATTTTCCTATTAAATTCTTCATTTCTCTTCTTATTAAACACTTTACATATGCTGTACATTACATATCCTATACACATTAAAGGCTTTATGCGCTTGTGATCATTTTAATAAATGTAACTTTTTCTTCATTGAAATATATCAATTATTATTAGTAATTTTTTTTATTTTGCTAATTGAGTTATAGTAAATTTTTAAAATTTTCACTTACTTCAACATTTTAGTATTATAAATAAGTTGACAGTGTAGGTAATTTTCTTATTAAATTCTTTTTTCCTCTTCTTATTTGATACTGCACGTCTCCTGTGCATCACATATGATTTACACATCTAACGCTTTATACGCTTGTGTATCACATGTGATACACAATAAACTATATTTTCAGCCGAAAATAATTTAGTGTAGCATCTTAAATTTGGTTACAGTATTCAGTTAGATTTATGAAAAGTAAAGCTTTTATATCTAATGTGCATCATACAATTATTCTCTGATATGGGGATAGCCAAAAGTTTAAAAGAGTCTCAGGTCTACAAAAGGAAATTGGAACACACTGATTTTTTTATTGTGACCAATCATACCTTTTTAAACTTTGGATAAAATTATATATAAATTTGTGATATTTCCAAAACTCATTTATTCTGTTAGAAAATGATGAAGTTATTCAACATAATTGATTAAAATAGAAGTATAAACAATTAATGTAGAAGCAGTTAAATATATTTTACTTCACTGTTATTAATATTTAATAAATCATTCTCAATAAATAAGCCTAAATTATCTTCTGTTTTTATATATATGTATTATCTATAGAAGGAATTAGTATCAGTCAGATAAATAAAAATTTAGGTTGTTTTTAATTAACAATTAGTTAGAATTTCATTTTACTTCTACATTTTTCTTAATTTTCATGAAATTTTGAACTTTTCACATCTACCTGAAGTAGACTACTTAACTTAAGAGATTTCTGTATTATGATTCATGCTATAGAATGCAGTTTAGATAACCGTAACTTGCTGATTGATTACTA
>CM063505.1:19998054-20028054 GCA_032207245.1 Pardosa pseudoannulata
TCTCTGGTTTTTTTCCTTAAGAAACAAATGCCTTTTCACAAACATATTTGTTCAAAAGAATGTGGTGAAATTACATTATTGAAATACATTGATTGCTTTCTGATACCTTTGAAGGATGTATCGCCTTCAGATACTTCGGATAATTCTCCGGACTTGAATAAATCATTTTTGCTTGTCAAAAGACAGCAAGTTACTAATTTAAATTTACTGGTTATCACACTAACACGAATCAGTTATGATATTTATTTCTAACTTTGAAGTAAAATCTAGTTTTGTACACAAGACTTTTCAGATTGAACCTATAATCTTTTAACCGGAAACTACTTTGATTCACTGCCATTCCTTATTTTTAGTTACCTTACAACTTATTTTTTTTCATGGTATTGGTTAACAAATTCTATGTTAGATCGAGGTTAAAATATAAAAAAGTTTCTTTTGAAAAGATACACTATAAATATTTATCAATATTTATAAATATTTATTTATGTAAGAAAGAGATTTCCACTGAATGCTACTAACATGACTGAGTTACAAATCTTACCAAAAGACATGAAAAAATAATGAGCTAACATCTTTAGATATTTATTAAAACTTTAAACTACAGCTTATTTCCATTTATTTTAAACCAAGACTCAAAATGGCTCGCCTATAATAATAGATGCTAACTTGTATAGCAAAACAAAAAATAGTTAAAACATTTATAGAAAATATATTTTAAACTTTAAAACTTGGTATAGTTGAGATTAGTTTATACTTTTTTACCATTTATTTTAAAAATTTGCTGTAAACATTAACCTAGTTTTATTTTTCTCAGATTTTATACTTTATCTTTAAAGCTCAGAGTCACTTCAAAATATAATTTATAGAAGTATTTTATAGCCTTTTTGATACCCTAAAGTTATTTTTTCAGTGCCCTCCAGACAAAGTTAAAAAGTAAAATTAGAAGTGTGAAAGTAGATATAACACAACATTTTTGTATAGCTGAATTATGACAATATTTCATTAGATTTTCATGAAAGTTAAAAGATAAATATCTGCCCACAGTTTTAAAAAGATCTCTTTTTCATCTATTTAAATTAAAATTTAGAACAGATTATTTTATAGACTAAATTATGCAACCATTATTTAACCGTTTGAGAATATGATATCATCTATGCAACACCTTTTAAAAATGACTCAATGGATTCTCTTGTATTGACAAATTCCTTTATAACAGACGTAAGGCTACATCCATTGGTAATAAGAAAAAAATAATTATATATAATACTACTATCCTCTGGCATAATTTGAAACATTTTGCATATATCATACGAACGTACTCAAAAGGTTTATTTACTTAATTAATAAGAGTATACGTATGAAACAATTTGTATGAAAATTAAATTAAAATTTACAATTAAAAAAGTACCTTTTGAAAATGGGCATATTTATCATTCTAATCATTCTTTAGGACATATCCGATAATTTACTTGGTACGTTATAACTTGGCGAAGACAATAGCATAGCAAACAGTAGGAACCAGAAAGATTCGTTATAATTCAAGTTGATAATTTAGCTCTAATTGAGGAAAAAGGAAAGAAACAAATCACACCATTCATATACATTCTCTTACAAAAAGTGAACAGTTTTACTTTATTAAAATCTGCTTACTTGTAAAAGCTTCATTTTCACTGCTTACGTTGACTTTTTTGTCAATATAATGTCAATATTATGTCAATATAGTTCCATGTGTTTGTAAATACATTCTGAGAAAATTATATATAAGTTTTCTTATATATCATTCTACCAAATTATGGGGATATAAAAAGAACCTTTTACCTGTCCTCAGCTATAAAGTACTAATTTTTATACCTTATATATCAGAGAATATTTAACGAATATTTAATAAATTTATTTTAAATTTTTATAGTTTTATTGAGTTTGAATATCAATATTTCAGTAAATTATGTGAAATTTGAATAGAAAGAGTATGTATTATGAAAATAAACTAAAAATTTGTAAAATACCTTTTTGGGCATGCTAAAATTGCACTTTATAAACGTTCTCTTCCACAAGTTCCTATCAGTTGGTTTTAAAACTTTAATCATTTGCACACCTGGGACGATGGAATCCGTTAGAAAAAAAATTAGATGATTAGATATATATTTTTTGTGGGTGTTTTTACTTCAAAGAATATATATTTCACACTATCATTCGTTGGATTTGCACTGAAAAATTCACACTACCATTTTATGATTCCACTTCTTAAAGATAGATATTGAATTTTTAAAATGTTTTTCACGATAAATAAATTATATAATTACAATATCAATGTTATTCAGATAAATAAATATCTTTGAAAGAGGAGTAGTAATTTTTGAAAAAATAATACATTTTATAAATTTGTCCTTGTTTTTACTCGAAAGAAATAAAAATTTTGAAAAACACTACTCAACAATTATGTGATATAAACATACTATCAACATCATTTGGAATAATAAATATATTTATCAGACATCTAATTATTTTCTGATAGAATATTACATTTTATAAATTTGTCAATTTTTTTACTAAAAAGGAGTGTAAATATTACTCATTCGTAAAATGTCTACAGCATAATTCACTCCCCCATTTTATGATTCTAATTATTCACGATAACGATTAAATTTTTTTTATAAATTCTGCTTAATAAGTAAATAAACTAAACATAATACCTTCGTCATTCGGATAAATAAGTATGTTAATAAAATGGGAGAGTGTATAACATTCTATAAAATTGTCCTTATTGTATGAATATTTGAGCAAAAATATTGGGTAAGAAATGCTTTCTCGTTTCAAGACATTTAGTGAAGCTTTGAGAAATTTAGTGTAAAAATTCCTTAAAATTTATTAAAAAAAATGTTGCGATAGATAGACTTTTGGAAATTTATTAATAATAGTACTCTATAAAAAACATAATATAGTCTTCAACAATGAAGACTTTTTCATCTTTACAACACAAAGTATCTGAGAATCGAAATCCAGTATCTGTCAGTTTTCCAGAGTAATAGAATTTAGTGTAGAAATTCCTCAAAATTTATAAAAAAAATGTTACGATACATAGACTTTTAGAATTTATTAATAATAGTACTTTATAACAAACAAAATACAGTATTCAACAATGAAGACATTTTCCATCTTTGCAACACAAAGTAACTGAGAATCGAAATTAAGTATCTGTAAGTTTTCCAAAGCAATAGAATTTAGTGTAGAAATTCCTTAAAATTTATAAAAAAATATTGCGATAGATAGAATTTTAGAATGTATTAATAATAGTACTTTAAAACAACCATAATACAGTCTTCAACAATGAAGACTTTTTCCATCTTTACAACACAAAGTATCTGAGAATCGGAATCCAGTATCTGTAAGTTTTCCAAAGAAATAGAATTTTGTGTAGAAATTCCTTAAAATATATTTTTTTAAATGTTACAATAGATGGACTTTTGGAAATTTATTAATAATAGTACTTTAAAACAGCCATAATACAGTCTTCAACAATGAAGACTTTTTCCATCTTTACAACACAAAGTATCTGAAAATCGAAATCCAGTATCTGTAAGTTTTCCAAAGCAATTCTGGGAATATACACCTACATTTACGTCACAAATATCTCTGTTTAAATCTTCACATAACCAATCTGCAACTCTTCTTTCTTCTTCGGGAAATTTATTGCAAATTTTTCCATTGTCAGTCAGGCTCTGAAACTATATACGGAAGAATATTATGCATTCCTATATTTGATTTCTACATATTGCAATTGATGAAATATTTCTACAATATTTTCCTGAATTTTACTTAGCATTTACAGAATTGTTAGAGGGGTACTAAACTTTCAGGACATATTCTGACGTTCTTCACTTAATCCGTTATCTTTTAAACTTTTTACTATACCTTCTTAAGTATTTACTGTTTTTCTCTGCAAATGCTATTATGTTTGTAACCTATAAACTGTCTTGTAACCAATAAATGCAACTTTGATTTTACTTGTAAGAGTTACTTCTAAATGAAATATCACTTATTTACAAGCTGAAAGTTCTTTTATATAATAAACATGTATATATGTAATATGGGTGAGACCCATTCAAAATCACAATACAGTTTCTTTCTGATGAGATACATGAAATCCATACAACAGTCAAGCACTTTTACAACATCTTACCCCCAGACAATGTGATCCTGCACACACACACACTTTTCAAGTAAGGATTTCTGAGGTAAAAAGGCTACGAATAATCTCTAAGCACAATTGATCACGGTATAAAAAATGCCCATATTTAGAGAGAACGAGCTAACTTGGCAAAAGTAGTACAGACAGAGGCTGAATTAAGTCTATAGCGTATCTGGAGGGAAAAATCAGAATTACCGCTCAAACCCCCAACGTACTTTATGACTAAAAGTTATTAAACTAATATTAAAATATGTAAATAAGGGATTTTAATATTACATATATGCCTCGTATAAACTGGGGAAGCACAATATTGCTAGGCCTAGAAATTTCAGGCAGATTTGAAGCCGTCAGGTACCTTGGTAGACCGAATACACAGATCTTGTTCCAGTTTTAAAATTGAAAACAGCAAAGTTGAATTGCAAACGTTGGCAAGATATTTTATTTGTAGCTCGAAATCCACTGAAATGTGGGTATGAAAAATACCTTTCAGTTGGGTTAGTGTTATTTTCATTTCCAAACAGTCATAAAAACAACATAAATATGAAAGCAAGAAAAACAAAACAGCATTAGAATGAAACACGAGAAACAAGATGAATATCCAAGATTCTATTTCTCATTATTATAAAAACCAACATAATTGAAGGAACTTGATTTATAAACGTTGTTTTTATATTAATGACTTTCCTGATACGGAAATTGGGATGCCAGTTTAGCCTAGTTAGTCTTACAGTGCAGTAGTGTTAAGAAAAAGAATCTCAATTTCAGTTATAGTTCCTTTTCTAATTTAAAATTTGCTCTAAAATATAAGTTTATGTTCACTTATTGTGCTTTATTTTGGAAACTCAAGTAAGTCATTTGAGATTATAATGGTCACTAAGAGAATCTTGGGTTATATATTGCAATATATATTCAATTGTTTCCATTTATAGTGTATAAAATTTGAAACTTTTGAAAATTCTAAACAATGTAGTTGCGTGTATTACAAAATTAGCTACTAAGTCACCATTAAAGACTAGAAGTGTCAAAGAAATAAGACTAATACTTTAATGAAATTCTTAAGATTTTATTTTCGCTGTTAATTATAGTAGAGAGACAATCAATAATGCTGTTAATTTTTGTTGAAAAAGATAACAAGGTATCTGTTATGAATTCAATGTAAATATTTTTAAAGTTTTAGAGGATGTACCATTTACATAAAATGTCAAGATTTTATATTCTCAACGTTACTCCTAGTAAAACACATCTGAATGTAGCCCTAAATGCAGTTTTTAGGGTAATGGACTAAGGATTTGACAAAACTTTATGCCCACCATTTGATGAATACTGAACTGATATTAAACCTGTTCAATGGAACAGTTTTCTTGTATTAAAACACTTCAGAACCTCAGTGGTTATATTTCACCATTAAAATACAAGCATAGTACTAAATTTAATTTATTTTTTATTATTTTTATAATTTAAGAAATCAAATTATTTGAATATTTTAATGTAATGATAAAAATATATCTAAGCATCATTGTGAAGTATTTAGTTTTTGGGATATATTAAATTTAACTGCATTAACTACCTTAAAACTGCTTTTCCCTTTAGATCTATAGGGAACCTATATTTCCCTATAGCTCTATAAACTGCATAAAGTAGCCCTAAATGCAGTTTTTCGGGTAATGGACTAAGAATTTGACAAAGCTTTATGCCCACCATTTGATGGATTCTGAACTGATATTAAACCTATTCAGTGGAACAGTTTTCTTGTATTAAAACATTTCAGAACTTCAGTGGTTATATTTCACCATTAAAATACAAGCATAGTAGTGAATTTAGTTTATTCATAATTATTTTTATAATTTAAGAAATCAAATTATTTGAATATTTTAATGTAATGATAAAAATATATCTAAGCATCATTGTGAAATATTTAGTATTGGGGATATATTAAATTTAACTGCATTAACTACCCTACAAACTGCATTTCCCTATAGCTCTATAGGGAACCTATATTTCTCTATAGCTCTATAAACTGCATAAAGTAGCCCTAAATGTAAATTTTAGGGTAATGGACTAAGAATTTGACAAAACTTTATGCCCACCATTTGATGAATTCTCAACTGATATTAAACCTATTCAGTGGAACAGTTTTCTTGTATTAACCCTTTGACAAGTTTCATTTTTCTCCAGAATTCGGTCAAAAAATGTCACATTTTTTATAGCATTTTTTTACTCATTTTACATTTTTAAGTAAAGATATGTTATTAAAATTAACATTTCTAATATTTTTAAGCATTTATTACAACTTTTTTTTCTTTCTAGGAAAGCATCATAGAACTGAAGTTTACCTTTGGTCTCATCGATATCCAAGTTAGTTTTTGGTGAATTCCAGTGAAAGCAAATCTCGGAGGCGAATCCGAAGGATTATCACAATTAATTTCAAAAAATTGTCTTGCTTGACTGATTCCATCTGTACTACTATCAGAGTCACTACTATCCAGGTCATCTAGTAAACTTTCGCTAATATCATTTACAGATAATTCAGTTTCTGATTGAGTCACAGCTCGAATCACAAGAAATTAGCTTTAAAAGCTCTGAATTATCCATTATTTAAAAGTAAAAATATATTATTCAACTCTTACATAAATAAAATTATCAGGCGGTTAGTAAAATATAACCAGAAAGCTATACACTGAAAGATAACAATTCGTCTTCTGATACAAAACATGCGAAAAAACCTGCGCTTTTGAACCAAGCAGAGTAGAAAATACAATAAACTGCAAACAATCATTTACTGGACATCTATACGAATAATTTGTTGATAAAATTGGAAAAAAATATGGTCGAAACAGTGCAAGCGAAATAGAAATCAGATTGCCCGTACTCCATACGGGCAAATCAGTAAAGGCCCGAAAGCTGTGCACGTACGGCTTACGGGCAAAACAGGGAAGGGGTTAAAACATTTCATAAACTCAGTGGTTATATTTCACCATTAAAATGCAAGCATAGTACTGAATTTATTTTATTCTTAATTATTTTTATGATTTAAGAAATCAAATTATTTGAATATTTTAATGTAAAGATAAAAATATATCTAAGAATCATGGTGAAATATTTCATTTTTGGGATATATTAAATTTATTTTAATTGATCCCTGATCATTCGAAAAAACACAGACAAAAACGAAATTACCATATCTGTGCAAAAATCCTTGCATACGCTTATTCCATCTTCATCACATTTCATTTCATCAAGCTCATATTCCAGTTCCGAAAATCTTTTTTCATCGGAAAGGTCATTTTCTTCCAACATATAGCTAAAGCACCTGCACGTCTCTCCATTACAAATCCTGAAATGATAATTGCCAGGAATATTTCATTATCGCATTCGTTGTTGGAGTTTTAAATGGCCATGATAATTTTTTCCTTTTTTATTTTTTCAAAACTCGGGTAATTTATCTATAATATGAGCATTGGGAAACATTTTTTTTCTGTAACTTCTAAAGCGTGTTTGAAATATTATTCGATTACCCTTGGTAAGTTTTATTCCCTTAGATAATGCATTTAACCATATAGCAGGAAATACTTCTTACTGCTTTAAAAATGAACAAACTTGTAAAATATTCAATGAAACGTTAGATAAAAATTCATCCAGAAGAGATCGTAGGAAATTCAGGAACGACAGAGATTCTTTAAAACAATGGTTTGTGTAGTCGAAGAAGGAATTTCTCACTTATGAATTTCGTCACGGTTTATCTCGTGGCAACCCAACACTTTCTCAAATCATAAATTCTATCAGCTTAAAGTTTCCTTCAGCTTGCTTCGTCCAGATATGTTAAGGGAATATGTAACTTGTTCTCGCTTTTAAAGAAAAGGATGGAACATGAGGATTTTCAGAGGCACAGGTCAACAGATAAATACACTTTCGTTTATGCTATTATCTTATAACTGTAGAAGTAAAAAAAATGATATTTTCTTGTAACCATAAACTTTATTAAAGAAAAATACACGTTCATTCTATGAAACTATTTACATTTCATAAAGAAACGAGATGACAGATGGTTATGCAACTATCTACAACTGTTGTAAAAATGAGAAGTGATTCCTTAAAGAGATGTGTAATATAAATCAACGAAGTTTGCTAAATTTCATGTAAGGCAATGGGTTCAAATTCTGCATAGAAAATATGAAGAACCTTTAGCAAAATTGGAATTACATTTGAAGGATTACAGTTTTCAAAGCACAACAAAAATAGGAAATATAAGAGACTTGGTTGCTTGATTGGTGTCATGTCAGTCTATATGTTATATGACTTCTTTTGAAAGAATGTTTGCCATTGTCTTGGTAGATTGATTTTCTTAGAGCGGATATTCGCAATAGGATTTAACCATGAATAACATAATTTAATTAAATTTAAAATCTTTCATAAATTCAATAAATGTAAACTTTCAGAAAAAAGGATTATATTTGGCAATGCTTGTCAAGTAATCTTTAAGCTCCACTAACCAAAAAGTAGATACAGTTTAGTCGAAACTATTTCAAAAATCCGAGGATCTTATCAAAAATTAAAAATATTAATCACATGACAAATAAAATCTTAAATATTTTTAATTTTACATGGATAGAGTCGTTGCCCATAGCTACATCGCAATTGGATACACCGCAACGTGAAAGAAATAGCGAAATGAAATGTTAAAATGTACTAAATAATAATAGAAAAATTAAATAACTTAGTTATTCCTAGTGTAAGAACATCAAACTAATATCACTTAATATCTATTTTTGCTCTTTTTATACACTATCCCACAAATTAAGTTGATTTAAATATATCAACTATTTTATTCCGACATTCAAATAAAATTATATATAGTATATAGTCACCACACAAAGTTCAGGAAAAAGTTATATATTCATCATATGCTTGACCTTTGAATGTTTTGATCTGCATAAAATTTTCACGGGTTGACCTCTGCCTGAATCACCATATAACTTTAGGTTCGATCCAGACTATTCTGAATGCCTAACATTATCGACTGCATACACATACATACATATATATACACACACATGCATAAAAAATTTATATACAAAATTAACAATCGGTTAATAGTGATTTACTATGGATTTTTGTTTAAATTAACGAAAAATCTGTTAAGTTTAAATTATAGTAAGCTACTGTGTTTGGAATAAACTTTTCTTAATGTACATATGACTTTTTCAAGTTTCATTACGTTGAAAAGTTTTTTAAGGAATGTACTTTACCCAAAAAGAAAGAAGAACAGAACAAGGCCTTGGTACAACATTTTCATTTAGTTTATCGAATCAAATAAAGTTATAACTTATTCTCGGAAACAAGTGTAAATCATTGTAGAACTTCCATTTTTCTTATCTTTTTACAGCTGGTTGATTCACAAGGATATTATCATCTGCTTGTTATTTTTCGCTTTTTATTCGATAAAGTATCACATAAACTTTAATAAAAATGGGAAATATACTATGCCAATCAGGTTAAATAAAAAAATTGTCTTCAACTACACGTTATTTGTGAAATCTAGGTTATATCATGAAATCAGGGTAAAGGCAAAATAACTTTTCGAGCCGAACAGTTCATAATACCAATAACGTACTTTTTATTATTTCTAAAAGGGAAAATTCAGCTTTTCTTTGATTATAAGTAAAAGGCTAACATTATACAAATTATTTAGTTTCTTATATGAAGGAATATACATTTTCTTAAAGTAAAAATATACACTAAGTGAAAATATAGAAATTCACTTACCCGTTAAATAACTTTTGAAGTACCTAAATTAGAAATTATTTTTCATATTGAATAAACGCTAATTCACTATTTTATTAAGAGAATCTCAACAATATTATTACAAACAATCCTTTTATTTTATAGAATGTTAATAGATATTTTTTAATTGTCAATATCTTTTAAATTTCAATTTTCAATCAGCAGATATCATAATTCAATTTGATATAAATAATTAACAATTTCATCTATACCTATCTACAAAGTTATTTTATTAAAAGGGAATTTTATATTTCTCTTTTGATAAATATTTTTATAGAAATATATTACTTGAAACAAAAAAACTAAATAAATTTAAATTTTGAAAGCTACTGTATCATTAAAAAAGTTTCAAAACATCCAATAATTGAAACATAAAAAATTTAAAAAAAATAGTGTATAAAATTGCTTTACTAAATGTATATACTATTATACTAAAGATTTGTAGTATTAAAATATTTTATGCACCATTAAGTGATCATTAGAATGTAATTTTCAATTTTATGGTCTAAGAAAAAAAATTTCAACTAAACCTTGTCTTGTATAAAAAATGTTGAATTGATCCTAATATGTATATGTATGTGTATGTATATGTAAATGTATATATATATATATATATATATATATATATATATATATATATACATATATATACATATATATATATATATATATATATATATATATATATATATATATATATATATGTGTGTGTGTATATGTATGTATATATAAATGTGTGTGTTTATATATATATATATATATATATATATTGACATATGTGTGACATATATGTATGTTATGTACATATGTGTATGTGTAGGTCTGGGATTTTAAGTTGTACCGAAATTGACATTAAAGGTATATATAAGAATTGGAAATATAAGAATGGAAATATAAGAATTACGTCAATTTTAGGTGCAAAATAGAGATTTATTACTTCATAATTGCAATTAGTGTCGTATTAATGAATTAATTTTAACTAAAAATATTTTAGTAAAAATTAAGACAAATATTTCTCATATTTCAAAGATAGTATGAGGTTTTCATATAGAAACAGATGTAAAGTATTTCAACTTCAAAGGTAATTAAAAATTTTCAGTAAGTTTCAAACTAAATTATCTTTCTAACTTTCACAAATTTCTGAATTATTTATGCATATATAAAGTACTTTATGAAAAATTGAATATTACCATAAATCGAAATTGAATAAAATTGAATATATCATAAATAATCATAGTTGACTGAAATGAAAACGGAACAACTTTTATTACTGCATGTAAAAGCATTTAGATATTTAAGAAATATTTTATTATTTTTACTCTCCTTCATATTGAATTGTAGCATACTTCGATTTTTATGCTGATTACTTAAGTATTTATGAGTCCTTATCTCGATTTCGAACCATGTGAATTAAAAGAATGGGCATATTTTAAATTATAGTTTAAATCTTCCCTGACATGATACAAAAAAAATATTGCAAAATATTTTGTTTAAAATTTGGATGAGAAATATAACAAAGTAATCTACGGAAAGTGAAAAATTAAACAAAATAACATCGTTTCAATAGAGGCACTTTCTGATTAAAGGATTTCCTTTCTCACGAACTTTTCTCATTACTAGTTCCGATTTTATTTTCCTTTTTTACGCAAACCACTAAAAATTTCTACTAATTATTTTTCGTTTTTGAACTAAAATGGGTAATTATTTTAACCACAAATTTTATTTACTAATATGCATTTTATAGTTGTAGGTATACTAAGAATTTATCTTTATTTTGATCTTTAGCGAAAGTCCCCGTTATTGTCCGAAAATGTGTTTGTTCCTGTGTATGCATATATATTAATAAAGGAATTTAAAATAATTAAGCTCAATTCTAGCATCATTGAACCAGAAATTTCCATATAGTTTTATTCAGTTGATTGCATATTAATAGACACTAGCCAAGAGATATATTAAAGGACATTTGGGTCAAAACATATACTAGATTAATAGATTTTAACATAAATATCAATGTGGCTATGTACTTACAACGCAAACACTAGTGTTCGTTTCTAAAGAAGAAACACAGTAAAAATATAATACCTTATATTTGAACTAAAAACATTTATTATGTACATTAATTATTTATAGACATTATTTCTGGATTAACATATATATCATTCATTGCTCGGTGTTTAACATTATACCACAATTCATTACAATTTTCTTTTTGTTTTTATGCGTTATTCCTTAATCAAAATATTCTGAGACCCAAGGTAATTAGTAAGAATCATTGTAAAGTTTATCTCCAGTAATTACAGGAGAGCAGGCTGGGACAGTCATCATGTTGTATGTCGGTGCGGGCGTTCGGGCGTACATAAGTCAGTGCGAGCGTGCTGACTTGCAACTCGGGATTTCGATGTCCGGCAACTCTTGAATCCCGACTTCGACTCCTGTTTCTTCACTCTCTTTTACAACTCATCATCTCGGTTTTAATGCACCTTTTTTTTTCTTTGCCAATCGCTTGTTTGTGAAATTTTCCCACATCTGCATCCCCTTCGGGAGTGCAGGTGGACTTATTAAAATGGCCCCTTTTGTGAAAGCTGACATTATTTATTTAGCCCCTGCCCCATAACTCACGTCTACATCTCTGTCTAGGCCTGACCATTACGCTTGTTCCATTCCGTGATCTGTAACTCCTCCGCAGGGGTCCCCACTAAAACTCGAAGTCAACAGCTGCACCTGAATTCTTCTTGGAAATTTCTTTCACAGATGTGCATGCATGTGCTGACCATCGTGGAAAAGTACATCATTACAGTCAACATTTTCTTTCATAGTAGAATATAAATATTTTTTAATGATTCAACATAAATATACTTTTGCATACACTTACTAGTACGTGATTTTATAGAAGAATTTACTTAAGAGTAAAATATCAGAAATTAATATTGCAAATTTTCTGTTAATTTAATCAGAAGAAATTGCGTTTATTTCCATGTCTCTTAACAATGAAAAATTTATTGTTTCCCCTTTATGAAATAAAAAATATGAAACAGGCACCCTACTGTCTTCGAACAATATCTATAAAATGAAGAAATTCTGAGATGGGTCGAGAGGAGATTTTAATATTGAAAAATATTTTTAACGGCTTAATATGATATATATACAAAATTTTCAGATCTTACGGCAAACTGTGAATATCTGGAAATAACAACTATATATATATTTATTTGTGTGTGTCACTTCTATGCTCCCTTCCTTTGGCAAAATTAGTGACAAAAAGGTACAGCGAAAATTTTACTATTACCTTTGTTTAAAATTAAAGAGTCAATTAAAACAATCTTTTGTACATAAAAAGTAAAATCATCTGGGGAGTGCTTATCTCTTGCCAAGGCACGCAGTAACTATATATACATTCTTTCTCTCTCTCTCTCACACACACACACACACACACACACACACACACACACACACATATATATATATATATATATATATATATATATATATATATATATATATATATATATATATATATCATATATATATATATATATATATATATATATATATATATATATATATATATATATATATATATGTGTGTGTGTGTATATATATATATATCCCTCTAAGCGGTTCGCAAGTATAATTCCGCGAAACCGATGATGTCTTCAAAACGGTTGTCACGTATAATTTTCGACCTCAAAAACGTTCCTAAAATGGATGTAATGTACATTTCTGCCAGTGTTTGAGGTACGAAGATCAGGTCGATTGTTTAAAAACTGCATCCGTCTTTGACTGACATTTGTTGAGGGATGCACCCCTACTCCCTTATGCACAAAGAAGTCCAGCAACTCTTGAATCTCGAATTCAACTCCTTTTTCTTCACTCTCTTCCACAATTCATCACCTCGGTTTTAGCTCCCCATTTTTTTCTTTGCCAATCTCTTGTTGGTGAAATTTCCCCAGAACTGCACCCCCTTTGGGCGTGCAGGTGGACTTATTAAAATGGCCCCTTTTGTGAAAGCTGACATTATTTATTTAGCCCCTGCCCCATAACTCATGGCTACATCTCTGTCTAGGCTTGACCATTACGCCATTACGTGATCTGTAACTCCGCCGCAGGAGTCCCCACAAAAACTCGAAGTCAACAGCTGCACCTAAATTGTTCTTGGAAATTTTGTTCCACAGCTGTTCATGCCCGTGCTGACCATCGTGGGAAAGTACATCATTACAATCAACATTTTCTTTCATAGTAGAATATAAATATTTTTTAATGATTCAACATAAATATACTTTTGCATATACTATACTAGTAAGTGATTTTATAGAAGCATTTACTTTAGAGTAAAATATCATCAAATTAATATTGCAAATTTTCTATTAATTTAATCAGAAGACATCGCTTTTTTTTTCCATGTCTCTTAACAATAAAGAATTTATTGTTTCCATTTTATGAAAAAAAATATAAACATGTACCCTACTGTCTTCGAACAATATCTATAAAAAGTAGAAATTCTGAGACGGGCTGAGCAGAGATTTTAAAATTGAAAAATATTTTTAACTGCGTAATATGATATATATATATATATACAAAATTTTCAGAGCTTATGGCAAAACTGTGAATATCTGGAAATAACAATTACATATATTTATGTATGCGTCACTTTTATGCTCATTTGCTTTGGCAAAATTAGCTACGAAAATGTGTAACGAAAATTTTACTATTATCTTTGTTTAAAATTAAAGAGTCGATTGAAACAATCTTTTGTGCATAACTAGTAAAATCATCTGGGGAGTGCGTATCTCTTGCTAAGGAAAGCAGTACCTATATATACAGTCACACACACACACAAGTACATATATAAACATGAATGCAATTATAGTCATATCCATTTATCTGTAAGTCGAACGATAGTAAAGCACTGTTATTTGGAGCAATATTTCGAGTGTACGAATCCTGAAGCAAAATTTCATTTCGGAGCTGTTCAGAATAGGCTTTAAGTTGTAGGTTTGGTCTCTCAGCCTTCGTGGAGAGAAACAGTAGACCGTAGCTCTTCAAACCTACCAACTTTTCATACATATACATATTATTTATACATATAATATATATATATATATATGTATATGTATATGTATATATATATGTATATATATATATATATAAATGTATATAGATAAATGTATATATATATATATATTATACATATGTATATGTGTATATATATGTATATATATACATATATATAAATATACATATATATATTTATATATACATATATATACATATATATATACATATATTTATATATACATATATACATATACACACACATACATATATATATGAATAAAATCAGCTCTTCTAATCTATTCTCATTAACGGTTACAAATACATTAAGTGTTACAAATTCAAAAAACCACACCTTAGTCTTTTTAATAGTCAAAAAATGCTTTTACAAAATGTGACGTATTTATGCCTTTTGTTGAAAACCAGGAAAAAAACTTAATAATATTAAAAATGCGAAACAGCACAGACAAAATATTTTATCAAACGGTCAATAGCGTTGGAGAAACCACATCTGTTGTGGTTTTGTGCAGTGGAACACGATAGTACTTAACGGAGTTACTTAACGTATTCATACATGGATGAGCAAAAGACTACAACGATCTTTTTCACCCACAGAATTTCTACTAACTAAACTTATTTATTTCACATACATCAATAAAGGAAATTAAGGTAATTAGGCCTGTTTTTTGCATGAGTGAACTAGAAATTTCCAAATAGTTTTATTTAACTCACTTACAGATTTATGGATGCTAGCCAAGAAAGTATGTTTAGGAATATTTTGGTGAAAACGTATACTATATTAATAAATTTTAAGTTAAATAAATATACTTTTGCGTAGACTATACTGTACGTAATTTTATATGGACACTAACATTAAAATAAAATATTGGCAAAGTCATATCCTTTTCTTTCTTTTTTTTTCATTAATTTAATCACTAGAAGTTGTGTTTATTTTGTTGCGATTAAATGAATTAGAATATAAAATGTTAAGATGAGTTGTTTGTTTGTCCTTAAGTAGTTGTCCGTTGCCAAGTAAAGTAAAAAAACCTATCAGCATAAATAATAACATAATAATTTGAGCTTAATAAATAAGAGTACAATTTTCAGTGTTTGATATATTTGTAATGATCTTTTATTTATCTCTTTAAGCATCTGAAGATTTTAGCAAATTATATAAAAAATACGATCCTGTTCCGTTCTACAAAATAGCAAGACAGAATAGAGTAAAAACTCGATATGACATACCTAGGGGAAAGTGCTGCAAAACAGTTCAATGCATTCGTGGAAGATATCATAAAAGGCATTTCTTGTATTTGCTTGACAACATATACGGCGAAATGAGAAACAAAAACCTACTAAATATACTAACAAAGGAATCTGAAATATATCCTATCTTTCTTTTAAATTTCATTACATTTATAGCTTTCCTTTTTTAGGACAAACTACAAATGAAAACAACAACTACAACGTTATATATTCCGAGCCACAGTAGCTCAATCGGCAAAATCGTTGAATTTATAGCTAGATAGTTATGGCTCGAGCTAGTAAAAGAACATCGGATTAAATAATGTAGGTCTGGACATAATGTATGCATAAGTGGAAGATATCATAAAAGGATATTCTTGTATTTGCTTGACAACATATACGGTGTAATGAGAAACAAAACCCTACTAAATATACTACCAAAAAATCTGAAATATATCCTCCTTTTCTTTTAAATTCCATTACGTTTATAGGTTTTCTCTTTTAGGGCAGGCTATAAATAGAAACAACAACTACAACGTTATATATTCCGAGCCACAGTAGCTCAATCGGCAAAATCATTGAGTTTATAGTTAGATAGTTTGGGCTCTAGCTGGCAGAAAAACATATTCAATAATGTAGGTCTGGACTTTTAAAATAGATTTATGATTGCAATGTCCTCGAAGTTCAAATGATAACTCTGGAGATGGCAAACCAAAAGGGGGTTTATTCTGCATTCTCCCTGCTTTCAAATTACGAGGACCCACTTTGTACAATACGTACGTCGGTAGCATTTCCCCGGAAGATGCTAAATGAAGAACATTTTCGCAGTTGAGAGCAAATTCTTGTACATTTGATCTCTTTATGGTGTTAGGAAAATTGTCCATTTTGCCTGCTGCATTGGAACATATAGTGTTTAATTTAGTACTTGAAATGGCTTATGGCTGTCTATAATGCAAGAGCATAGAGTTCTATGTCTGAAGCTTGTTTAAACACCTCCTTGTACAAATGTAATGAAGAGGTTTAATCTTTAAACCCTGGGGTTCTCTTGCTGAGTAGTTGGCTTTGAAAAAGTATATGGAATCAAGGGAATGACACTTTTCTTGAGAATGCTATCTTCCATGGAAAAATGAATTCTTAGAGATGTTCTATGATCATCCTGTATAGTTTACATTGGTGTCCCAAGCAAGAGGAACCAGGGTTGCCTTTCACAGTTTATCTGGCTCGATTAGTCCTAAACCTAATAACAAAACGATCTGCCGAATTTGAAAAGTAGCTTATAAGCGACCTAGAAAGGATTAGAACAAATGCAGAACTGTGGTTTACAAATTTTACGCATTCTTAGAATACATTCCAGATCAATTAAACACGAATTTTTTAGAAAAATTAATAAAATTTTGCCGTTTCCATAGCGCATTATACCATCCAGGATGGAGTATCATTGATAATATTGCCAGCTAAGCTATTAAAAAACTGGCCCCATTTCTAGCGAAAATATAGATTTTTATAATGAGAGAAATCAAACAAAAAATTGGAAAGAAATGAATGATGGATATAATCTATCAGTAAAAGTAAAAATGACACTGTAGTATAAGATCAAAAGGGAGCTAAATGTAGAAAGCTGAAAAGACTTGGGAATAGTATTTTCGGAAAAGAGAAAAGAGAATAGTTAAGGAATGAATGATAGCAATGATAAGAAATGAATGATAAAAAGTAATTAAATAATATTTTAGATATTATGAATCATTCATCTGAAAATATTATTTTACTTCTATTAAGCCCTTATAACTTAAATTAATAACTTAATGATGTTAAAAATAACAAGATGGAATAAAATAAACTATAATAAATTCAAATGCTGTTAGGTTTAGTTTGGTTTTTGGAGTGCTACGGTCTACTTTTTACGACACGAGGGCTAATGAGACCGGGACCTACAGCTTAAAGCCGATTTCGAACGGCTACGAACATCCATACAACAGCGGAATTCGAACCCACGAACTCCAGTACCGAAGGCTAGCACCCTAACCACATGCTGTTAGGATTAGTCTGAAAAAGAAATTATAATAAAACTACAAATTACAATATTCTTTAACAATAGGATAAAATGAACAATATATGTAGAATTTTTTATCTGATTCTGGAGAAGTAAAACGCAACTACTGCAAACAAATATTTAAAAATTGTTTTTTAAATTTAGTATTTTAATATATTTTTTGTACTTTAGAATTTTTTTCTTTGTGAAAAAGAATAAACTGAAATCCAATAGGAATGGAAAAAAAGAGTATAAATATTATAGTTCTTTATTGTAATTTTAGTAATATGTTTATTAAGCACACACATGCATTTGGCTTATAAATTACATGAAAATATAATTAAAGTCAATTTTATGACATTCTTTAACCTATCATATAAAATACTGAAGATATTTCTTATTTACTACTCAGATATACACTCAAGAGCCAAAACATTATAACCACCTGTCAATAACGAGTTGGCCCACCTTTGGGGCTTAACACAGCTTCAATCCACCTTAGCATGAATGCAAAAGTCTTTGGTAGATTGCCGGAGACAGATTGTACCAGACGTTTAAGCAACGGTTACGCAAATACGAGATATTGAAAAATTGGTGGTCTTTGAACTTTTGAGCGTGTGGACGTCTAACACCATGTTGTCTACTGCTGGTTTCACCGTCATTCATCCACTTTGCATAAGTACTAACAACTGTAGATCGCGAACAACGACTCGTGCAGTTTCGGAAATACATGTTCTGAGCCTTCGAGCCGTTACAATCTGACCTCTATCAAAATCGCTTAGATCCGCAACCTTTCCCATCAAACACAGAAGTAAGTGAAAGAATGATTCTTCAGTACTCACAGAACTCACAGAAAGAATTAGCTGCAGCACTTCCTGGGCCAAGCCCTTTAGTGCTGGGATACTATAGATGGATATGTAAAAACTAAGAAAATGAGTTGGCATGACACAGAATAAAAGAGTTCTACGGGTGAAAGTGATTCTTTAGACTCTCCAGCAGCAGTTAAATACCACTTCCACCTAATCACGTGCTTTTCACGTCATCCAGGAGAGTTCATTGCAAAATGTAGGGGTGGTCATAATGTTTTGGCTATTGAGTGTAATAATAATGATAAAAGCTTACAATTTAAAATCAAACTTTCTCGGGTAATCACAAGATTTGATTTCATTTGCGTAAAATAAATAAATAGATAAATATATAACCTGCCGATGTTATTTATTTATCTGCACGGTAATTTTGTTAAATGTTTCATGATTGGTTCCGCCATATAGATTCACTATAATAATAATTAAAACTTTAAGGTTACTTTTTCCAGATAAAGAATGCACTGAATGCCTAAAACAAAAAGGGCTTCCATCATCTTTTCTGTGTCTGTATGTTGCCGTAGAAACACCTTTCCCTCTAATTTTCACAGGAGAGGCCAGAAGAAATACATCCACTTTGGAGTACTGAAAACCTTGATGGCTAGTTTGGCGATGTTTTTATGCGAGTTAAATTTATGCTAAACACTTTGTAGATATGATTCCAAGATGCTTTTTCTTTTCATTAAAGCAAAGTATTTAATTTTGTTATCAAATCTATTTTTACATAATTATGTGGAAAAGGATAATAAATAAATGAATTCTTTTAGAACTAATGAAGAAGGGTTTTCAATTTTGTGAAATTTTACTTTTCCTAACAGTTTTTTTCTGTAATTTTTATTTTTAATTTTTGCATTAAAAATTATTTCTGACTCCGTAATCACTTTTTAATGATCTTAATTTATTTTTATTTTAACTGGAAATGGGAAACGGAAGCTTAACCTCTTGAAAAGCATTATATAGAAATTTTTGATTTTCCGTCATCTTTCTTAGTCACATAGAGAATATTGAGCAATAAATCTTTAAATAGTTTAATCAAACATTAACTATTTCTGCGGTTATATATTTCCCTTTGCAATTCCTGTCAAGTATTTGTGTTTAATGATCAATCACCTATGTAACAAAGAGTTACAATTGAACAAATCCAGAGCGAAACCGACCTAGAGGCGAAAGCGAAGTGGTGACCTTCCTTCGACCCCATTGGTCAAGAGGGGTTGCTAACCGCGGAGTATCCCACTTCTGACACCACATTGATGTTAAGATGAGGCCGATAGAGCGTCAAGGCCAGCCGCACGTATAGTGGAAATTGGAAAAAAAGAAAAACTAATTCTTCCTACTGAATTTTGTTTATTAGAATTTTAATAGAAATGTTAATAGGATATAAAATGTAAAATGAATTTTAGGCTATGATGCCAAAGGGACCACACTCGATAGAAGATACGCCAAACATGGCGTCTTGATGAAAAAAAATGATGTTCGAGCTGTTGCAGAAGATCCAAAGCTCCAAGCTCCTTCTTCTTTGCTCTCTCTCCTGCAGATCTCTCTAAAAAAGTTCGTTGGACAGCATTGCTGAGCCGAAGCGGGCTACTCCGCGGTTAGCAACCCCTCTTGACCAATGAGGTCGAAGGAGGGTCACCACTTCGCTTTCGCCTCTAGGTAGATTTCGCTTTGGCTTTGTTCAACTGTAACTCTTTGTTACAACCTACATAACATTATCCTAAGTTATTTGTCCGTCTGACCTCGAATTTTTGAAGCAGTTGTACCCGGAATGTATAGAGGCATCCATATTGGATTCTTGATGAGTTAGGGTTAGCAACGTTCGAAATCTCCCCCTGCCCTCCATTTCTATCTTTTAATGTCATTATTTCAAGCCCTATTTTTCCCGGTTAAGAGCAAGTGATTAAATTTATCAATTTATCACCATAATAAATAGGTAAAATAGCATTGTTTCTAGCATTATCACTTCATTCCTTTAACAATCTCATTTAATCATTTCTTATTTGAAATTAATTAAATATCGTCTGCATTATTTTCATAAGTTTTATCATCGAACTTAGATATTGAGTAAATAATTTTCTTTTATATTTGGTATAAATAATAGATTAGGTACATATGTGATAACTTTAAATTTAATCATCAATTAATTTTTTGTTGCAATGAAAATTTTATCACCGGTATTAATAACAAACTCGGTATTAACAACAAATTCTATCTACCTCCAGGGTGTAGTGGAAATGATAGTTTCATTTCTTTACTTCTATTAATTACTGTGAAAAAATGGGAAGAACTTAAAGATAATTTTGACGTACTTAAGAAAACATTGGATACTACTCACAGGGACTCTAAACGATAGGAAAAGTCGATTTTTCGACTGGCTACGTCATTATAATGAAACTCCTCCTCCAGAGTAGCAAAATGCTCACATCTTCGACATACTCAAGGTGTCGACATGCACTTCTAATGACGTCATTAGATAGTCTAGTGGTGTAGATGATTGCCGTGAGTAGTAGCCTTAAAGTTATCTTTCAAAATAAATTCAACGTGATTCTAAACTCCATTCACAGTATTGGTACACTGGGGTAGGAAGATAAACAAATTATTGAGTATGTATCAGATGATTCTGAACCAAAAACAAACCATGTTTTTACCTGCCTCACAGGGTACTTTACAAATTTTACTGATACTAATTTACAGGGTACTTTACAAATTTTACTGGTAAAAATTTTACTGATCTCTTCATATGATGGGCTATATTCTAGTTAAACAATAAAATTTCAGGAAATATATGTTATTTTTAAATTTAAAACTAACAGAAATTTATGTTTACATTAAAAATTTTAGAGGTGGAAAATATACTCACCACAGAATCATTTACTGTCATAGAGGAAATCCAGTTACATATCGATTATTTGCCATGGAAATATGAGAAGCATGTTGCAATGCCCAACAATACATCACGGAATATCATATTACATAGAATCCCAACTTATGATATCATATATCTTTATTTCATATATGGAATGCGATTTTCCTACTGGCTGATATCGCGTAATTCTTTGCTCGAAGCTATCAAGACGGCCTTCCTCTTTTTAAAGGAATAATTACCTATTAGCTCACGAGCTAACACGGAGCGTTAACTTGCCTATAAATCAGTTTTGAGTTTATCGCAGGTGTATTTCGTCAGATTAAATGGGAAAAAATTTTACAGTGCCCACGAAAGTGTTGAAGCTCCTAGGCTGTTTACTTTCAAAATTATACTATTCAAGGCATTCAATATTGTTCCGCCTCCTCCGTCTTTCCGTCTGGAGAGTTCCATAGCGTTGTATAACGCCTGGTGGACAGTGGCAGGAACAAGAAAGAACATTTACCTTCTATAGAACAGTAAGCACAACCTCATTTATCTGACTACTGCCCCAAATAGTATTTTGTCACTTCAACTTTTACTTCTGCAACTTGATATTTAAATTTTGGTGAATTAAAATGTTAAATACAACTTTCAACAAATTTGTATTATTTGAATTCAGCATTAGATGTTCTTGATGTACAAAAAATAACATTCTACCAGTATTTTCCGACTCCTTCCTCTTCACACATGGAGAGTCCATAGAGATGTATAACGTGCTCCACCTGCTGGACAGCGTCAGAAACTACATTTAGCATTATCCTTCTAGAGAATAATAACCATAGCCGCATCTACTGATCACTGAACCAACTAGTATTCTGCAATACAGCTTTAAATACTGCAACTTTAGATTTAAATTTAGGAATTAAAATGTTAATTACTACTTTCAATGCAGTTGGATTGTCTTCTTTATGTACAAAATTAACAGCATTGCACCAAGTATAAAATAAACCTATTTATTAATCATACAGACACTCAACATTACGTCAAACTAGTTCCCAAATGATTAAATAAAGATTGGGGGTACAAAACATTGGTGTCTACAAATTTCTGCTATAATTCACTCATTCTCAAAAGACGTGAAAACAGAATGATTTAACTAATTTTAATCCTTTATTATATTCTGTGAAACTCTGTCAAGAACGCTTTTGGGTGATACTACTTCCATTTTTTTTAAATTTATGAATTGAATTCGTTATATAACCCGTAAAAAGGACACGTATTACGTTGTGTAGATATCGAAAAAGTATAATCATCGATAAAATGATGGAGATTTATCGCAAAATTAACAAAAATGATTCGTTTATTCGACGAATATTATTGCAGCAAAATCTAATTTTACTTTCATTTCCTTTTAATCTTATGTTGTGGAATATTATATTTTAAAAACTTTTCATTGGTTACATTAGCTTCGACTATTCATAAGTTTTTAAAATTATAAAGCTAAAAAAATCTAGAGTAAATTACCTAAAAATAATATTAAGAATAGATCGGTGACATATTAATACATTTTATTTAGACGTTGCAAACTTCGTATTATATATTAGATACAAATATCATAAACTTCGGTAATAGACTTTCATTTAATAGGGGCATTATAAATGATATTAAATGTTGTAGGTATAAACAGCTATAGAAGATCAAAGGTATTTTATTCTTTTATAAACGAAGAATCATCGTAACGATGCACTGGAATACTGTTAGTATATGCTTAATAGCCGCATAAAAGCGGGAAAAAGTTTCCAATATAGGGATGGCCATTGGAAACGGAGCGATGTTGACCTTAGCGTAGCAGATTCGCAGATCAACGTCAACTTACCTTCACTTTAACGTTGTTTTGTAAACTGACTTGGCTTCTCCCTTGCTTGCATTTTCTCTTTACCCCTCTAGAACATAGTATTTAATTATATCAGTGTAACTAACTCAACACCACTCCATCCGGTTGCATTCTTTTTTCACCCCCTCTGAACTTCTCTCAACTGTACCCAAATTTACTATGCTCAAGTCCACTTTGTTCCACATAGGATGGTCATCTGACCCCCAGTTAAAAAATTATACATACTAAATTGTATACATGTGCAATAGTCATACATAAATAAATACATAGAATGGGTAAGTCATTTCTTACTCCCGCCCCTGCCGAAGCCATACGGAAAATGACCCGTCGCCGAAACAGCAATCGAGCCCAGTACTAAAACAAATTTTTCCCAACCAAATTTTGATAATTAAACAGGACCAGTCCACCAAACTGGATCCACTGAAACATCCCTTGACTAGAGCCATCAGCTTTTTATTTAAACAAAGATATACAAAGACAGTCAATGGTTGGTTGGTATATAAGGCTTTATGGCACTGGATTCTAGAAGGACAAAATGTGCCAGACATGAGGTATAGAATATACTCAGGGCAAAATTTAGTCCTAAAATGGTATGTGAAGAATAACTACTAACAACCACAAAATATTAAACAGCAACAATTTAGGCAGTAGTAAACAACAATACAAAAGATAATATTAAAAAAGTGTAGACGTCATAAAAAGTTAAAATTTACACAATCAAATGTGAGGATAAAAACCAATAACTTTTAAGAATGTAAAAATGTTTGGATGCGGAACAGAGTTTAAAATATCACTTAAATGTAGATTATTAAAAGAAAAATTGTAAAAACGTTGGTTGGGAAACACAGGATACTCAACAAGTATATGCTTCGCGGTCATAGTACCGTTAGAATGTTGACATATGGGTGGATTTTCCCCTAATATTAAATGGCAGTGAAGCGGGTATGCCCAATGCGAAGACGGGTAAGACGTACATCCTGCTTTCTAGATGGATAAGCAGGCCAAGGGATAATATTGGGTTTAATTGAATGGAGTTTATTATCTTCAATATGGTCCCATTCTTATTGCCACTGTTTATAAAGAAGTTTCACCGCCTGGTGTTTTGCATCACAATATAGCAATTCGAAGTGTAAAAAGTTACTTGCAGACTTAGCAGCTTTGTCTGCTACTTCATTCCCCTGAATTCCGACATGTGATAGTACCCAGCAAAAACAGATAGAAAAACCAGAAGAGGCGAGATTTTTGAGAATGTTTAAGACCTTAAATACGAGAGGGTTGCTGTAAGGGTTAGGTGAAGACAATAAGTGTAAAGTGCTCAAGGAATCCGTGTAAATAATGTAGTTCCCACTACGTCCATCTAAACTCCCCAAAGCTTTTAAAATGGCTAAAATCTCAGCAGAGAAAATAGAGAAGGCGGGATGCAAACGGAAACTACAAGAAAGACAGTCAATGTAAAGATACAATAACGTAATAAATACAAAGTTTAAGTTATACAGAAAAATAGATGAAGACAACAATAATCAATTCATAGATAAAAAAATCCAACAATAGTAATCAATCCCCTGCGAGAATGGGTAAGACTACCGTGTCAGCACGAAAGCACTGGCTACGTTGTATATTCCATCAATCGAAGATAATTCAAACAATTGCAGCCGTAGAGCTACGAACTTCCAACAAAAATGTCACTCCAGGTCAAATTAACATAATTTATTTTACCTGAAATGCAGATTAAGGTATTTGGAACCAATGTGGTGGCACAACAAATATTTTTTTTATGTTCAAGATCAGCGGGAGTGTAATTATAAAGTTACATTATAACTTCAAAGTTATTAATGTTTAATGTATCTGTTACCACCTACATTTATTCTGATACATCACTTAATCTTAATTACTGGCCTATTGAATCAATTCAAATGTTTATTGCTTTCTACAGCACCCATAAATTAACTTAAATGAACTACATTATTACAGCAAAACATCAAATATCAGCAAATAAAAAATGAATATAAAAGATTTTGGAAACACTATATACATTTCAGAATTTTTCAGGCGAACTGGAACACATTTATCGTAATGGAGAAAAATGATTGCAATGGGCAGCCATTATTTGCATTAGTTTTAGATAATCTGATTTTAACGAGAGAGTAATTTCTGAAGTTTTGTAATTAGTAAATCTGATAAAGAAAGGGGGATTTTTGCAGAGAGTAAATAAATCAATATCCCGCAGTAGTAAGATAGAAAGCTATTAACTTTTGTATTATTCATTAAAAGTTTTCGGTGTCCCATTTAGCAGCGGTTTCATAAATATTAAAATTTTAAATGAAGGTAAAAGGCTTTCTATCCAGCTCTTCTATAAAAGCTTATCTAAAATTAAATCATTCAAATGCATACTAAGTATTAAATGTGTATTTGTAATATACTAAAGTTAAACCTTATTCATTTAATTTTTTTTTACAGTTTAAACATAACATAAGCCAGCACAGCATCCTCTATAACTATATGGCACATAATTTATAAAATAAATTTCTAGAAATGTATATAAGGAAAATTCTAAGGGGTTTTCAAATCTGAATTCAAGGGCTAAAAATTCCAGCGTCCTTTTGCATTCCCCTTTTTAACCCCTAACCTAAATTGACCACTAGAGGTACAGTTTACTGTTTCAGATAAGGGGTCTAACCAATTATAACTGTATATTTTTCTAGCGGACAATTTAGGAAATTTCCTAACAAAAAAGAGATGCACGCTGTCAGAGGCAGATTTTTCTAGAGATTTTCCCACAGATGTTGACCATGTGTTAAGGGTCTTTTTACATATAGCTTCATGATAGCTGACCCTTCAGTTTTGTCCTGTCCGTTTGATGAATTGGGAACCCATCCTCTAACGTTATCTTAATAAAGGTCTTTAGCTTTAAATACTTAGATAAATAATTATCTTATGTATGCGTATAATGACCAGATGAGGAGATAAATCAACTGTTTCAATGACGAAGATAACTATACTTGTACTTGTTTGGAAGCGTTCTTGCTACATTTTAGGGACGAGACGAATTGCGAGATCGTCTAACACTAACAATCTAAACTCTCAGAAAGTCTACAGATTTTTCAGCAAATTGCAGAAAAATCTGCCTCAAACAACGTTAATCCCCTTTTTGTTTGATATCTCCCAACCTTGCGATAGGGATATGTAAAATTTTATTTAGTGAGTCTATTTGCTTAAAGACACGAACTGAATTCCCAGTGGTCAGTTTAGAGTAGAAGTTTTAAAGAGGAAAAGGGGGGGGGAGACATGACACTTTTCCCCTTGATTGTAGATTTGAAAATCCCTCAGAATATCCAAGGGCAGTTAAGGGAATTTGGACCCTTGACCTGTAACAGAAAGAGGCGTTTTACAGCAATAATGAGAGCTTTTGGTTATAAATCCACTTTGGTATATTTTATGTATCAGATTACTGGATGTTCGTCGACACTATCGTCCAAACTACATTCTTTAATCACCTTAGGTTTTATCGAAATACTGTATTTGTTTGCAGACTTCATTTATCTTTTCTTATGCATATGAATATGCATTGCACAACTGAACTACAGCGAAATAATTAAAAAAAAAAAGATATTTTCAGATAACTAGTAACCAGTTTCATTATATATGAAAAAAAGTAAGGTGATTACTCACGTGTAAAAAACCTTGAATGTAATGTCTGGCTTTTGAGAAGATAGTATAATCTAATCATACATCCACATCTCATGGGTACTATAAGATAAAACAAAACTTGAAAATATATCTTTTCTTTGGCCGTATGGTAAGGCACTGCCCTTCGGTATGGAAGCTCGTGGAATTGAATCCCAGTGAGAGCACAGATGTTCGTAGCCAGTCAGACTCGTCTTTAAACAGAAGATCCCGGTGTCAGTAGCTCTCACGTAGCAAAACATGTAGATGATTGTGCGCAAAGCGAAATTATAGCAAAATTAAATTAATCGAAAACTAAATTATAGCTGTTATATTTTACAGCTGTTTTTAGTATAGAATATCTTCTAGTACAGAATGTCTCAATAATTATTAGTTATCATTTTAATGTCTTATATACTTTGTAATGTAATGTATTTCGTCAAGTTGGAAATCTCTGTATATTTGAACTTGTCCAATCTGGATCTAAGATTGTATAGAATCTTTGTGCAATTAAAGAAGCGTTCGAAAGTGTATTTGATATGTAATATATCTGTACTATTAAAAATAATTTGCGTATGCAGAAAGAGTAGTTTTCAAGCTGAGGCTTGCATTTAATGCAGCGAATAACGTATATTTCAATTTTCATAGAATTGTTTTGAATTTATATGATAAACCCTTCCTTTCTATTTCCGATTAAACCTAATGCACATTGTAAGTCCACAAATATTTTGAATAACCATATGACTTTATTAAAACTCATCAGTCATTTATACAAAATATCAACCATTTTCTTTTGTACACATATATGTCTGAAGAAACGTATTCACTTATTTGTTAAAACAATAAAAAAAGGGATTTAACGTTATTGGAATCCTTCTGTACTTAATTGTACTTAATTAAAACTACATTACTTTGAATTTATCGAACCTATCATCAGTATTTTCGTAAGTTTACGTTTCCTTATTCTACAATTTAATCTTAGCCGAAAAACTAAATGTGATTGTTTGATTGATTGATTGATTGACAGACAAAGAGGTAGAGAGATAGGTATAGATCTATATAGATATACAAACGTATACATAAACATACATATTCATACATACATACATACATAGTCATATATAAGATAAGATATAAATGGAATTAAAATTTTGTAGAATCCAACGAGTACTTACTGAAAAGTGTTTCTTCGTTACAAAGAAGTATCTTATGCATGTTTAAATACCAAATAATAATTAGTTAACAGCAATTTCTGGTAAATTTCAGCAAACTCCAAACAGCACGGAAAACATACCAAATTTTATTTTCCAAAAAAGCTTTAAAATTCTTATATCACTGTTTATATTTCTTGGGGAACTATAAAAGATAAAAATAGATCGCCTATTTTCTTGCTACAAGTGTTTAATACTCCAGTATGAAAATCCCACCTAAATATATAAGTTCTTTAACACTAAATTTACGAACCGAGCCAATTTGACTCATTAAAAATTTGATCACTATATATATATATATATATATATATATATATATATATATATATATATATATATATATATATATATATATATATATATATATATATATAACTTTGATATCACTTTTCAAAAACATACGTTGGTTTTTAGTTAAGTAATAAAATATATGCAAACTTTCATTCATCTTCCCCGCAAACCCCTTCATTTCGCATTATCAAATGTAGTATACCTATTTTCATGGTTTTGAGCCAATTTGACTCATACTTTGGTTTAACAGTTAATCACATAACAAGAAATTTATTGGTCCTATCAGGCCTGGGATATCTTCCAATTGGCTGAAGAGTTAAGAAGTAAATATAGAGAAGAAGCCGAGAACAATTCTATTCCAATGACATAAATAAAAATTCATGCTACTGAAGCACGGAAGAATTTTGAAGTATAACAATCATGCAAAAAAAAAAAAGAAAGGTGGAGAAACCATTGTGCTAAATGTAATAGAAATGTTTGCGGAAAATGTGTTTCAAAAACAGATTTTATATGTAAAAAATGTTTTTCATGAATTTTTTTTATAATAAACATTTCATTTAAATTAATTTGGAACTATTTTCTTTAGAAAAAACTTCAATTTTCTCGTATGAGTCACTTTAGTAAAAATAAGTATTGGATCAACATCCGTAAATCATTAGTGTTAAAAATCATGTAGCAAAACAGTGGATAGTAGCGATCCAAATCAAACTAAATCATAGAATCTACAATATAGGAATTTCTCTCTCCTCTTCAAAACCAGGTAACTTATATTGCTTACAACAAAATGTGAAAACATTTCGATAGAATGTTTCCCATAGGTGTCTAAGCGGTTTCGTAAACAAATGATTCATTTTGCACAACAATAAATTGTTACTTAAAGGTTACCTATTGAAAAAATAAATTTCAAACTGTAAAAGTTAAAAGAAGGTAACCCCCCAAG
>CM063505.1:20038054-20040554 GCA_032207245.1 Pardosa pseudoannulata
TAGAATCTGTTAAATTATACAATCTATACATTAAATATGGTAGCTTTTAAAGACACTAATAAACTTATAGACACTAAAAACTACGATGAAATCATACATACTTTTTTAATTGTTTTTTATTTTTTATTTTTTTAGAATCTGTTAAAATGTACAATCTATGCATTGAATATTCATTTTTCTCAATATTAAATAAATATTGAGAAAATGCTAAAAATCACAAGTATTTATGATAATAATTAAAATGATATGATAAGGGTATAAATATGAAAAAAAATCCACTTCAAATTGATTTAATATTCTACCATATTAAAACTTTGTCAAAATGCTTTTAATTATAACTATAAGCATAATACATCCTAGAAAATCATGTTTTATGTATTCGATTTTTAACACTTATACTTATGTGTGTATATATATATATATATATATATATATATATATATATATATATATATATATATATATATATATATATATATATATATATATATATATATATATATAACTCAATATAACGCCCACATAATTATAAAAAACTGTAGAACGTAGTAGCCAAGTAGATTGATGTAGACTTACCAGATAAAACACAAATACCCGTAGGGTAAAAGAACACAAAAACACAGAGAATATTTGTTGATATAGTACATCGCGATCTCAAAGGAAATGCCACGAAATCTGTGTGATAGGCCTTTTATTAACTTTTGGAAGGGGAGTGGCTCCAGGAATGATGTCATTAACCAATCACTGCAGTTTGATTACTTCTAGCTTATTCTAGAAAATATAGTGTGTCACAATGCGAGGGAAAAATGAATAAACGATGCTGCTATTCTACATTCAAGGAGACACAAAATCAGAGTACATTGCCATTATCATGAAATATGTGTTTTAGAATTTATTAATAGGGAATCTAGATTTTCAATGGAAAACAGAAAACATTTAAGTTAGGATTTTACTGTAATATAATTTTATTATTACGCTTATATATGTATATATGTGTGTGTGAGTGTGTATATATACATATATATATTATATACATATATATATATTTATATATATATATAACATTGTATAATTCGTGAATATGATTATTTCCAACAAATATCGTTCCAAATTAGGCTACCTTAAAAACACAATCTATTCATTTAAATTCTATTCTGAGTATGCAACGCACACGTATTCTTAACACTCACATATGTATATGTGCGTGGGATCTAAGAATTTGAAAAATCTTTCAGAAATTACACTGAAATTTAGCTCCTATTATTTAGTTTGCCCAGGCTTACTAAGCTAAAAGAATTCCTAATTGAAATGCAGTCATGATTATGTCAAATCTTAAAGCTCAACGTTATGGAACAATCAACTGAACAACAGGACAACAGCTCAGAGTCTAATGCTGTAGAATAAACACTTCTTTCACAAATTTCTAACACTAGAGCAAGAATCACGTGATTTTATTTCCAAAACACAAGAGATTGCTCATAGATTTTTGGGAGGCAGTAGTAAACTTTTATAATTTAATCTAGCTAGAAATTTCTGCAATTTAGTTATTGCAGAAGCGGGGCTATTTCCCTGGGACACCTGAAAAATATGACCAGTAGTCAGAAAATTAGCATTTATTTCAGCCTTTTTGAGAGAAGGAAAAAAGAATTTAATTGTCCTATCTGGCATTTTACATCTTACTGTTTTCTTAATACAGAAATTTGGTAGCAAGGAATAAGAAGGTGTAAAAAGGAGAATTTTAGATACCTATTTTAGGAGTTTGATATCACACACACAAATTTGTGGTCCACAAATTTCAAATGAGTTACCAGTCCCCAAAATCTCCTTAGAATCCTAATACAATATAGAGAAAATAGCAGGTTAATGATTTTCTACCCATAGCACACTGAAATTATAGCACCTCTGTATTGTTTTCTTTTATCATTACGATATGAGATTAAAATTGTAAAAATAATTTAGCTGCTTATTAGGATAATTATATGCTTATGTATATATGCATATGCATATATATATATGTGTGTGTATGTGTGTGTATATATATGCATATATAGCACATATATATATATATCAATATATGATATATATATATATTTAATATATGAGATTATATATATATATATATATATATATATATATACATATATATGTATATATACATATATATGTATATATATATATAATATATATATATATATATATATATATATATATATATATATATATATATATATGTGTGTGTGTGTGTGTGTGTATATACATATAATATATGTATATATACATATATATATATATATAGATATGTATATATACATACATATATATATATATATATATATATATATATACGTATATATATATACATATATTGAGAGAGAGAGAAAGAGAAATTTGTTTTTCTGTCAGTCAAATCAGTCAATTAATCACATTCAGCTATCTAGTTAAGATCAAATTTTAGTACAGATAAGTAAAGGTAAAAAAAAAACCTAATTTTAGAAATTCA
>CM063505.1:20045554-20048054 GCA_032207245.1 Pardosa pseudoannulata
CAAGGCAGCAAAAGATCAAAATAGTAATTTTGCAAAGATATTGGTTTGATTAACAAATGATTTTTAAATTGTGTTTGGAGACAATTGGATTCTTTCAACATCTTGTATTCCGCTTTGTAAATAGGTGCTTATATCCTACGTCTTATCCTGTAGATATCCAACGTCTTAGTTTCAAAATATAAAATAAATTTTGTTTTCTGATGTTTCTTTCTTCTTTCATTTTTTTTCTATGGTTGTTCCTTATGCCCAAAATATTCCTATCACTCCTATAAGCATGGATTGAAAGAAGCTATTTGGTAAAAAGACTGGAAATATCATAAGGGTCAAATTCATTGTTGAAACAATACTTCGTCAGAATGAACGATGGCCAAGTGGGTAGGGTGCTGGTGTTTGGTACCAGAGTTTGTAAGTTCAAATCTCATTGGGGCAGGGAAGTCTCAGTCTGATTAGCGTAAAGCAAAAATTAGAGAGTAGTGTTCCAAACCAATACTTCGTACCTCCTTGATCATCAGCAAGAATACTGTTTCTCTTTCACCTGATAACACCCTAGTAAAAGGATTTTTAGGCATACAAATTCTTCTTACTGCTTCAGAACTTTGAAACAGAATGATGAATTTGTAATTGGAATATCCACAATTTTGTGTTACATATTCTGATATAAGATGTTTCCAAGCACCAAACCTTAATCCGAGATATCAATAAATAGAAGGATATCAAATAGGCCCTTTACTCTGAGTAAAAAGACTGCAAGTATTGTAAGGGTCAATATTGATTTAGAAAATATTCATAGCTAGCAACTTGACCATCAAGTCTGATATTGTCCCTATTTCCTCTGGTATTCGAGCTTTTCGGTCTCACAGATTTAACGTATTGTACCAGGTTCTGCTACAGAAAAATATATTGGATTATTTAAAAATCTATAAATTTGCCTTCACATTCTGCGATACAATAAAATATTTTTAAGAGCTAAGAAGCTTAAATCGGGCTTCTCATGATGATTTTGGCCTTTAAAGGAGCCCTTTACAGGTTATTGAAAAGGCTATAAATACCAAAAGGGTCATATTCTGACTTGGAATTGAGGCTTACATATCCCCTGGATCATTAGGGGTTATACTGTCTCTTTTACTTTTCTAACCTACAAGAAGGACTTTTATACCCATAAATTTATAGTGATGTACTATGATTCTGATGCAGTACTGTAAATTTAAGAAAATCCACAAATTTGTCTTCCTCATTCTGCTATGTAGTGAAACTTGTCTAGATACCTGAAAAGCTTAAATTGAGCATTTCAGGATACTTCAGGCTATAAATTGAGTCCATTACTAAGTATTGAGTAAAAAAACTGGAAATAACATAATGGTCCAAACCACCTTGGGATGGATGCATAGATGTCCCCTTGATCTTCAGGGGTAATATTGTCTTTCCTGTCCTTGCTGGTCTCCGAGGAGGACTTTTGCACCTAAAAATTTATCATTACTAACCAGGGTTTGGTCTTAGAACGAAAAATACGAGGATCTGAAAATTCAAAACTTTTTCTTGGATATTGTGCTATATAGTGAGATTTGTCTAGATGCCTGACAGGTTTGCAGGTGCACAATATGGTAAGATAACAACTGAGAAAACTCTGAGTTATTGAGAAGCCTATTACATAAGGAAGAATTAAGATACAAATATGGGCAAAAATATGTTCATTCTTATTTTATATCTTTTTATGAAAGACAATATTGTATTTTTCTTTTAA
Source organism: Pardosa pseudoannulata (assembly GCA_032207245.1). NCBI lineage: Eukaryota > Metazoa > Arthropoda > Arachnida > Araneae > Lycosidae > Pardosa > Pardosa pseudoannulata. The sequence continues at coordinate 20,047,296 of CM063505.1, forward strand.
ATTTATAGTCAGTAAAGTACAAAATAACTTTCAGATCTTTTAAACTAGTTTTTCTTCTTACTTACTTCAACAGTGACTAAAAAGATTACAATGTTTTATAAGTGAGTAATCCTGTCCACGATAATATCGATTTAAGCTAGCTAGACTACCGTTTCTAGATGATAAGAAAAGGAAATATTAATGGTTTATTTTAATTAAGAATATTAATTACAATTTCCATAAAATGACAAGGTTATTACTATAAATTAATTTACATAATTTTGAACAATTCTTACTATTATGGCTGAAATTAAAGTACTTTATTTTTAAATTACTTTGTTAAGAATTGAGATAAATTGAAAAATTTTGGAAACTGCTAAATTTGTGAAGCTGAATGAGATTTTTACGAAACTTTATCTTAGTAATCAATGAAACAAGCTTACCATTTCACTGTTTTCGCATGATTGCGTGATTAAGTTATAATTCATATTTGTATTTAATACTAATACTTTATTTCCTTCAACATTTAAAAAGCATATAATTATTAATCCTCTTAAAGTTCTCTTGATCTGTAAGCTGCTTATGAAGTTAATTAGATTTTCATTAAAATTAACTTCTTGAAAACCTTACCGAATGAATAAGAAAAGATTCAGAGGTTTCTGTAGGAAGATAGAAATATTAAAAATATTTTGAATCATTTATTTCCAGTATAATGTCCCATAAATAGTTTTGGATGAATTAGTGTGGCTAATTTTATTGGATTTTTATCTCCTCAAAGAG
>CM063505.1:20053054-20070554 GCA_032207245.1 Pardosa pseudoannulata
TTCCGATCGAAAGTTTTAAAACCGTCTTTAGCGTAAAATTTTTATATATTTCGTGAATATCTGACAGCTTCCAAAGAATATTAATTAATTGTCTACAAGAATAGGAGCATTTAAATAAAAATGTGAAAGGAAACTTCCCAGTTTATTAAAAGATAAAAATTGTATTCAAATTCCGGTGTGTAAAATTTGAATAAACCAGATGGTATCAAAAACTTTATTGCTTATATGTAGAATGTAAATAATGCAGAAAACTTTTATGTTTGATATACACATATTTTTATGAAATAGAATATCCAAGTATTAGATGTTTATATATGTATATATGTATGTATATATATATATATATATATATATATATATATATATATATATATATATATATATATATATATATATATATATATATATATATTTATATATATATATATATATATATATATATAAATATATATATATATATATATATATATATATATATATATATATATATATATATATATATATATATATATATATATATATATATATATGTGTGTGTGTGTGTGTGTGTGTGTGTGTGTGTGTGTGTGTGTGTGTGTGGCGTTCTGCTAACCGCATCCAAGAAGCTCCCGCAAATACAAATTGCATGGATGCAGATTTCCCTTGATGCTGCGCGCGCGAGCTTGTCGCGGTATATAAAGTGAGCGGCAGAGTTCAGTCGAGGGGGGAAATCCCTATTGGCTTTGGAATCATCAGTCTTTTCCCCTGTTAATCGCTTGCAAGTCGCAAGCTGTTATCAACGCACTGATGTCTTATACTTTACCTTTTTTACTATTTATTTACTTATTAGTATTTTAATAAACGTTTTGATCAAAAGCTCATGGTGAAGATTAGTTTGTTCTGCTTCAATATTTCCTCCTACATATATATGCATATATCAAAATTATTTAACTTTAATATTGCCTGAAAAAACCTCCTCTCTCACATTCTAATTCCTTCAAATCTTTTTCCCATCATATATTGTTTAATCAAAAGAGTGTTTTCCACTTAACATTCCTCCCAAAGTTTTCTATCCTAAAAATATAAACTTTCTGTCTATTCAGCAAATTTCCCAGTTGTCGCCGGCAAATGGTTTCTCTTTTTGATGATATTGCATTTAATTCGCTTATTAAGTTTTTTTTTTTACCGTGGGAAAATTATTATTGTCTTCGCTCTTGGGTGTACCTCTGCTCGATCACAATGATCTCTGTGGACTTTTCTATGTCTGTTGTTTAGTAGAATCGATGTGCGTTGTAGCAGATCTAGAATAAAGTTTCAATCAGACTGGTGTCGTTCTTTTCCATGTCGGCCCGACTGCATTTTTATTAATGCTAGCTATTGAGCTTTATCCTTGTACAGCAGTTTATAAAAAATGGATTATACACACACATATCCGACTGTATTTTTATTAATGCTAGCTATTGATATATATATATATATATATATATATATATGTGTGTGTGTGTGTGTGTGTGTGTAAAAGGTTATTTTCTCACAATAATTATGTAGCTCCTATTGATTTACTTGTCCGGGCTACTGCGGAAGGAGAAGCCTAAACAGCTAAGAGTAATAACGATGCAGTCGGGCCATTGAAAAAGACCGGCAGAAGTCTAATTAAAATTTATTTTAGAGCTGCTAAAACGGACATCTTTACTAGTCATCGACAGATAAGAAAAAGACAAAATATAATATGACAATATAATTACGAAATAAAATGCTGCTCAACTCGTGGACGGTAAAATTTCAATTGCTTGGAATAATTTAATTTTATTTCTTTCATACTTATATATATATATATATATATATATATATATATATATATATATATATATATATATATATATATATATATATATATATATATATATATATATATATATATATATATATATATATATATATATATATAATTCCGTATTAGTCCACTGAAAACAATTCTAGATATACGTCGAGGTTAAAAAAATATTTATCTAAGAAAACATTCAGATCAAATATTTTTCTTCAATGTATAGTTCGAATTCAAATTCAAAAAGTACTATCTCATAAAATAACTGAATATTACTTTAAAAATAATATACTCTTTGTATACTTAAAAAGAATGAATACATATTTGAATGCATTTTCTTTTATGTATTGTTCACTCTTTAGATCTATTACATCATTATCCAACTATCAACGTGTCAATTACTTTAAAAATAATATACTCTTTGTATACTTAAAAAGAATGAATACATATTTGAATGCATTTTCTTTTATGTATTGTTCACTCTTTAGATCTATTACATCATTATCCAACTATTAAAGAATCACAAAAAAAATAAACAAATCATGCTTGGTTTGGAGCACTACAGTGTAACTTTTTGTTACACGAGTTATAATAAGAACAAGATTCAGAAAGGTAAATATTTGGTTTGGTTTGGAGTACTACGGTCTACTTTTTTTAAACACGAGAGCTAAACCGAAAGGTAAAGAACATCACACCAGCAACGGTATTTGAACCCACAACCACCAGTACCAAAGAACAGTATCCTACCCATTCGGCCATTTTTGGTTTTGAGACAATATTAGAATATCATAATTACTATTATAAAGTTAATTTTGTTATTTTGGAACACGTTTTAATCTATTTTAATACAATATTACTTTGAATTTACAATTATTGAATACAATAATTACAATAATTGAATTTACAATTTACAATTTTACATTGATAGAAATATTTTAATAAGAAAATATCCATAAGAACCACATATAGTTCTGAAATTTATTCTCTATCCTATTTTATTTTTCACAATAAGAAAAGTAGCTTCCTATTTAAGGGTTTTGTTATTTAAAAATTATCTCGCCCTCGCATGAATCTCCCAATTCAAGTATTAAAAAAATATTTATCGTCAGTGGCATTCCGTATGCAGCTGAATATTATATGGTGCTTCGAAGTCGATTGTGTTCTCGATAGAAACTGATACCACATCACCATACTGTTTATTTCAATTAGAATAACACCGTTTACATTTACTTTTCTATATAGATAAGAATACAGAAAAAATTATCAAAAGAAAACTTAAGATTTTCTGCAAAGAAATTCATAGGACTTTGATATAAAATAAATCTTCGAAAATTTGGGTGTTAATTACAGAATGAGGTTTGTACCGAGGTACTTTCCCACCATGGTCAGCACGTGCATGTACAGCTGTGGAAGAAATTTCCAAGAAAAATTTAGGTGCAGCTGTTGGCTTCGTGTTTTAGGAACTCCTGCAGAGGAGTTATAGATCACGGAATGGCACAAGCGTAACGGTCAAGCTCTCACAGAGATGTAACCTTGAGTTATGGGGGCAGGGGCTAAAAAAATAATGTCAGCTTTCCCAAAAGGGGCTATTTTATTGAACCCACCTGCACGCCCGAAGGGTGTGCAGATTAGGGAAAACTTCACCAACAAGTCATTATAAAAGAAAAAAATAGGGACCATAAAACGAGGTGATGAGTTGGGAAAAGAGATGAAGAAATAGAAGTCTAGGTCGGGACTATCAGAGTTGCTGGACATCCAGAGAGCCCAGACCAGCAATCGAGTTCGGAACCCGCACGCCAGCATAGACGCACACCGCTACGCCAGTACCGATGCCCTTTACGTCCGAAGTCCAGCACCAACTTACAGCCTGATGAAAGCCCCAGTCTGATTTCCTATAATTACTGGAGGTAAACTTGATCTTATTCATAAATCCTTACCTTGAGTCTCGGAATCTTTTGATTGAGGAATAACGCATGAAAACAAAAAGGAAATTAATAAATTGTTGTAATGATAAACGTCGAGTAAAGAAATGTTATATATAGATATTCATCAAGAAATAATGTTTGTAAATAATTACTGTACATAATAAATGTTTTAGTTCAAATATAAGGTATCATCCTTTTACTGTGTTTCCCTTTTAAGAACGGACACTGGTGTTAGTGTTGTAAGTACATTACAGCAAGATTATTACAATGTGCATGTGGATATTAATATGTAAACATAAAATTAAACTACCTACAGCTCTAACCCAGGTTGTGTTATTGGCCTAAAAATGATGACTAAAATTTTACAATAAAATAACATACTTCAATGAAATATAATTACATTTTAATATGTCTGTTATACAATTGGCTACTATATCGTAATAGCGATATGTATTTGGCAAATATCATTAATACAAAATGATTAAATTCTTTTTACATATATAGGGTGATGACTTTAGTTGTAGAAGAAAGTAAAACTCGTGACTTACTCGGACACGGTCACAAGATTCACGGACCCACGGAAAGTTGAGGCAAAGCCGCAATATGTGATATATAACTATAATTTTATTGCAATTGGAGGGCACATCCGAGAACGACCAGCACTAAATTTGACAACTGAGGCCTCACGTATTGCCTATAGCAATATATTTTGGGGTGTAACAATTTTTCTATTTACTTCCTATGAGCATTCTGGATCTTCCTCCAAATGTATTCAAGTGTCTTAAGTTGATTTCCCATGGGAACCTCTTCAAGTTGCAGGTGGCCACAGGTCCTGATCTTTTGGACTAACGTGACACCTGTACTCTGCATTTTAATGTGCCCCTAAACAGCTTTTCCATTTGTGTTCATTAAAATAGGCACCCTGCGGAGTATGTGAATTCTGTTATTCCTTCTACCTTCTATATATTTAACCACAACCACCATATGCTATAGAAACATTTGCTTACGTGTTGCTCTTAATATCTTTATTACCTAACTTATCTTTTTACATTGTTAATTTCTCTTGATTAACTTTTACTGCAGAAGTCTCATATTTTGAAAAATAGATTGCTAAGCAAAATCAAGTTATGCACAAACAGTGGAACTCGCTTGAGAAGTTTTCAAAGGGACTAAGAGGTTAAAATTTCTTAAAAGGAAACATTTTTTACGGGAATGATGAAAAAGGTATTATAAAAAACATTTTAATCCAGTAACTATTCGTTTTTTCACCTCTAAATGTGATCTCTTAGACATATAGATCTTTCATACAATTAAAAATATATTTATTTTAATTTAATCTGGGATGTATATATTGAAAATATGTGATAAAAACAAAATATGAATATTAACAAAGGATAACTAATTTTTTTAATATTAAGTATGATATCGACTAACGGAAAATATAAATGAAATCATTATATTGATTTAACTTGATATTTTTTAATTCCTAAGAACTCCTTTTTAACTTTTTTTTAACAGACTTATTGTTACAGTTGATAACCTCAATTTCATCTGGGATGGTTAGTAAAAAAGGACTGAATTGATTTCATTTAGCAAAGTTTGAAATCGTCATGCTTTTAAAAAGAGTGGCAAAACATTATAATTTCTAATATTTATTATTAAACTAGTAGTGTAAAATTGAGAATTCACCAACGGAATCTAAAATGAGTAACTGGTTATTGGACACCGATTGCGACTGTAGGTTTTTGAAATGTCATAGAGACGTTACACCTTCTACGAGGAGTCGGTGGTGATGACCTCTATCGACTAATGTTCACACTAACATATATATGTATATATATATATATATATATATATATATATATATATATATATATATATATATATATATATATATATATATATATATATATATATATGTATATATATATATATATATATATATATAATATATAAATATATAATATATATAAATATATAATATATATATATAATATATATATATGTATATATATATATATTATATCTATATATATATATATATATATATATATATATATGTATGTATGTATATATATATATGTGTGTGTGTGTGTGTGTGTGTGTGTGTGTGTAAATCCGTGCAATTGGTATAAAAAGAAGTGTTTTTATGTATGTTCTTTTTGGGTTATACAATTTTGATTCAGTAATTTTAGAGTTAAATCATCCATACAAATAAAACAATGGTAAGTCTATTAGTTTTTTTAAATTTCTCATGCTTGATTTAATTTTCGTTTACGTCTGTAGTGTAACCAATCTTTGCTATCTTAGCTTGGTTTTGAAAGCTAGGATAATCATTTACAGTTATTTACTTCTAAAAAATATATAAAATATGTTATTTATTATAAATTTCTTTCTTCGGGTCAATCAATTTTAATAACAGATTCAATCCAATACGGTTTTACTCGATTTCTCTTTTAAATAAATGTGAAAGGCTCTTAGAAAAAATATATGTGAAACATTATAATCTATAAAGTTTAAAATAACACTCGAATTTTCATTTCAAAATAATTTATTGAAGTAATGTTTCGCTAAATGTCACACATTATTTACTTTTGCATCCCATAGATGATACTTTATATTTCTCTAATTACTCGACCATTTTTCTTTAGAAAAATCGATACGGAAGAAAAATACCCAAGAGATATATTGTGCATATAAAAAAATTTCAAGGATCCCCGACGCTTTTTTTTATCTCTTTCAAGAGATGCTTTCCCATTGATCTTTATCAGATTTTGGGTTTTCTCTTTAACAAACTCTCCTTTCTGATTTGTCAGATTCTACCTGGGGATTACAAACTGATTTTTGTAATAGTTTGTCAATATTAGTTTTCTAAGTTTGTTTTCTGGGACATATAATAAAGCCCTACTGCTATGTTAGATGCTAACGAAAATGCTTTACTATAAGGGAGAAAAGTGAAAAAATTTAAAACTATTGCTTTTCGACAATTAATGGGTTTTTTTTTTCTTCTTCATGTAAACCAAGTATTGTAATTGTAAAATAATATAAGGATTTAAATTTGAATAAAAAAAGCCTATTTTGACCATAATTTATATAATTTTGATTCGAATAAGCATAACGCTTCATACGTCCCCAAAAACTTTAATATCTGTTTTTGACCATTCCTAAATGCGTCTTGACTAGTTTCTTCCTTACATCTGTAAGTTCTTATTTAATTGTGCGTACATATGTATATATCACTACAAAGGATCAACCGTAAAATGTCAAACTGAACGAACAATTTATCCCAACCACCCCTGAAATAGAGTCATGGTTGACAAAAATTAATCTACACTCAAGAGCCAAAACATTATTACCACCCCTACATTTTTCAATGAATTAGCTTGAATAACGTGAAGCCAAGTGATGAGGTGGAAGTGTTATTTAACTGCTACTGGAGAGTGTGAAGAATCATTCTTTCACTTACTTCGTGTACTTAAAACTTAAAGATTTTCAACTTCCAGCTTAATGGCTCAAAGGCTCCGGTAACAAGTATTTCCGATCTAAGACTCGTGATTGATCTTGTACTTGAATCTTACCAGTTGTTAGTACTTATGCAAAGTGGATGAATGACGGTGAAACCAGCACTTGACGACATATTACTGGACGTCCATACGCTATCAAAGAAAATGGTCGTCGGAGACTGTCTCGCATGGTGAAGAAAGTTTTTATGATTACATATTTATACTTACTTTATTGCATAAATTTTGTGTGCTCCAATTGTTATTGCAGTTTGCCCTCTATGTAACGAAAAATGTCAATATAACAAATATTAAGAATCATTCTTTTACTACTTCATTGTCATGGAAATACAATTGTACTTAATATCGATTTCGAAATAATTGATATTATTAAAACAATATTTTTAGCAATTGTGGAACTGCCCACTTTTTTTCACAATTGAAGAATCGTAGATCACATTGAATAAAATAAGTTTAAAACGAAGTGCGACAAAAAAAGTGTTTAATTTAATAAGCATGAGAGGCAGTCATGATCTGTCTCTATCACATTTTTTTCTTTTAAAATTTCTGTTGAACAAAAATATTATCTTAACCATTCGGAATTTGTCTGAACTTGAACCTGCTTCATAAGAGTAGCTTGAGAAAATCAAAACTGGCGTGATGTATTGCATAAAAGATTTCAAGTCTAATTTGGTTCCATCTACACGAGTAGCTTGCATTTTGCTAATAATTTATAGCAGCAGTTTTTCCATAAAGAATAAAGTTTTGATAGATAACAAAAATATTTCGACCCAAATAATTCTATGAATCTTTCGCAGTTTGCTTTAAAAAACGGAAGCTGAAAGAGGTCAGTTATCTTAAAAAAACTAAAATTGACTGGTGGGAAATAAACCAGTTTCTGACATAAACTTTTAAAACTAATTTTGCACAATTCAAGAACTGACATATATGACGTATAACCCCCTTCTATAATCCCTTTCCCCAACTGGTCCATTAACCGCTTCCCTTACAAATTTTTTTGATAAAAATTGCAAAAAATCATCACATTTTTAAAATTTTATTGTTAAATACAAGGAAATAAAACAAAACAAAATATCTAGCTTTTAGGTTGAATTTTTAATTTTTTACAGGTGTAAAAGCTTTTAGTTTTAATATTAGTTTACTATCCCGAGTTATCTCGGGCAAATGAAAAAGTTAAATATTTTCTTTGTATGATAGTTTTTGAAGCAAGAAACAACACAAAGTGATACCTGACATTCTGTACAATAATATCTGGTCTATTTTCTTATTGGCTTACCTCTGAAATCTGTTTTAAGGAAGCACAGAGTACACTGTTTCATCGGATTTGATTTATTTGCAGTTGCAGAAATAACACCTGGAAAACACTATAAGGTTAACCTGAGTGGTAAAGGACTAATACTGTTCCTTCCTGATGTGAAAAAAAAACTCGTCCCTATGATTTTCTGAAATTAGTTTTCTAATCAGTGGAAAACACTTGATCAGTTCCACCTAAAGGACCGCGAAGATAACAAAATTTGGCAAACTACCTATCAAAACTGAATATTTCCTTTTATTTCCTCCAGGCCGAGTAAAACCTTGATAAAACAAATCGTAAGACAAATTCTGATTCGCCCAAGTTTTCTCGGGATAATAATAAACTGCAATATATACGAACCCGAGATAACTCGGGATAATAAGGCCAGCGGTTAAAAAAAATGGTTTATTAAAAGAACTAGGACAATAAGATTAGAAAGCATCAAGAAACCTCAAATCATAGCAAATACGTATAACCCAGATTTCAGGGATTGACTAAGATGCTTTTGTGCCTCGGAATTATTCAGTTTTTGCGTCTCTCTTCTTTCTACTTTTATAACGACGAGCTAATAACCATATTCATTTAACTGGATGTAATATTAGTCTTAACACATTGTGTGCTGGTACATTTCGCAGCGGAATTGTACCGGGAGCGGGCGTTTTGCGCGTAAATTGAGTTATTCCGTTAAATCTCGATACAACGAAAATTATTTAAGTTTTTTTACCAACTTTTCGTATTTTATATTGAAATATATAAACAAATATATAAATAGAAATATATAAATAAAAACCATAAGATTTTTGTAAACAAAAAATATATTTTTTAGTGGATAAATTTATAATAGTATCGTAAATATGAAAAATCAAATAGAAATAGTAGTATATAGTTTTAATTTTTTCGAATTATGCTATATATAAACATTTTTACATTATAAAAAATGAAAAGAGCAATCATAAAACTAATAATGTAAAAACTAGTTTTTATTTGTCTAAATTTTTCCAGAATCTATGTAGTAGACAAGAACATTCGGCTTCGTTTTCCTGTATATACCGTTATTTTTGTACCCACAAATAAACCATGTTGTTACACTAACCCGTATTAGTACGTGACCCACGCTCAAGTATCAATCGTCAGAAAACGTACTAGTACGTGTCCCGCATACAATGTGTTAAATACAAGATTACAACCTTCTACGGCTAACAGTTTTTTTACATATACCCCATAACGTTAATAAAAGTCATATTGAAACTTTTCATTATATTGTTACGAACTTCAAAAACTGGGTTCGGGGATTGAATGGACTTTAAGTAAGACTACATCACGAAGGCAATGATTTATTGTCAATCACTTCAAAAATACAATGTCATCGCGGAACAACTTGAGCACAATGCCGTGGGCTCACGCACCTCTTTCCGCATCAAACAACAAGCACCGGTGAAACACAACACACCGTGCTTACTTCTTACACCGAGAGATCCACTTAACGACTCTCCGTTTGGGACTCTGCCTGCTTTATATAGGCCTGAAGAAACTGTTAGAATATTCTAGAAACCGGAACCGGAAGTTGGCCCTTGGCGATAAACTTGGCGACAAAAATAGGTTGCCAAAACTGTTGCCAACGAGCAGACATCTCGCAAATTTGGCGAGATACCTATAGAGTCCCACGCTAAATTTCCGGTTCACGTAACAAATTCGTAACAAAATGGAGTATTGTAATGGAAAGAGGGAGAGTTAAAATTAACGTTATATTAGTCTTAACTACAAGATTTGTGACCTTCTATAGTTTTTCAGTTATGACCCACTGCATTAATGTGTAATTACATATTATAGATTTTAATCAAAAAGAGGTGAGCACAATTAGAATATTCCAAAATATAAAACTTCAACATTTTATTTAATCATATTGTTAGCGATGATCCACAGCATAAATATTTGTTATCTTGAAATTTTTCGTTACATAGAGTTCAACCAAGAGAATGCAAACATATAAGATGAATAACTATACGTTATAAAATTCCTACTTAAAAATTTTCTATATTTAAAGACTAATATTTTTATACTTATGGTAAATACGTACGTATTTACAGACTTCAAGAGAAAATTGGTCAAAATTAATTTAGTAATATTAAAAAAGAATATTTAAAATCTCAAAAATTAAAATTTCTCTGCACGCATACACAGATGTATTACAGAAAACTGGTGAGTATATAGTCAAGCATGACCCAAATTAAGCATTTTCGTTGAAATTTTAGTACTAAATTTATCTTGTTTACAATACTTTGTTCAAGGAAGTAAAAATACAACATTATTAGGGATTACATAAATTAGGGATTTGAATTTATATATCGTTTTGTTTCTATTTTCTTCATCATTATTTACAAATATAAAATATTGAATCGGAATTTAAATAAACACATCTACGTAAATTTATTGATTTGATGAGAAAAGTATGCAAAATAACAGCAAAATTATCCTCTATCACCCCTTACCCTTAAAGCACCAAGAATACCGTATAAAGGTACAATACTGTACTGCATACAGAGTATGTACCCCTGATGCACATGCGACATTCTGGACGTACCAGTAATGGAACTCGAAACCGCAAAAAAAAAGAACTTGAGATATCGAATTAGTTATCATTCGACTCATCCTACGGAATTAATGGTCTTTCTACACTTTGCCATTTTGCTGAAGCAAAATATTTCCCAGTGTTTCGGTTATCAATTTTTACCAATCTAAGTTACAAAATTTTCACCTATATACATTCATGGTTTCCTCTATTATTATGGATGGATCTTGTGTTGTCAATTTAAAACAAAAGCTACAAGAATATTGAAGTATCCCAAGGTTTCCACAGCGATTGAAATGCAATCTCTGTAATAAGACTGGCGAACCTTTCGGTTTTAATCTTTGAGTACAATTGGATTTTAAAATGTACATACCAAAACAAATGATAGTAGATAATGTTATTTATAAATAAAATATACTTTTATATTTCTTTTTTAAACCACCGCAGTTTTTTTTTCAGGTTTATTTACAATTGTATGCTGAAAAATTATTTTTCTTTATGTTAACCTTTTTATTAGCTTGAAACTTGCTTTCATTAAATATTAATCCGTAAGCAAATTTAAATAGCTTCTATGTTATCAATAAAATTATAAAATTTGAAACACTGATGCAACTGTACGGCTAATCTGTATTAAAATAGTCTTTTCATTAAGATTAATTCCCTTTGTTATATCCTTGTCAGAGCTTTAGATATCATATATCAAATAAGAAAATAGCATGAAGAAAACAGGTGATTACATTCTTGAGAAGAATACAGGTGGTAAAAGATAAGAAAAACTGGGATTTTTAAAGTAGATTTATGCTATGTTTAATTCTGTTAAATAACTTGACAAAGGAACTTGACTCGTCCTAAATTGTTAAAAACAATGTTTGTGAAAGGGCTTATACTTTTTTCCTTACTACTTGGGTAATGTACCATTATTTTGAAATATTTCATTAGTATATATCAAAACCTGCAGAATGTTATACATACTGTTATCTATAAATTTTGTATAAATACTTACTTATTCTTTTACCACCTCCGGTCTTTTTTCGTTTTAGGAATAAGAAGATATATCTTATAAAATTGCTTCAATGTGATTAATAGATGATCAGTATGATTCATTTATATACCATTTTTTTATTTTAAAATATTTAAGAAACTAATTTTCCAAATCCAAAATTAAATTAATTCCAATTCTTATTCAAAAATACTTGAATTACAAACTGAATATCATGCTTCTATCTAAAAAGAATTTCTTTGTATCACCAGACGCTCAGAATTTAGTATAAATAAACAGTAAATTACACTTCTAATTCAATTTTGTTATTTTAAAATATTAAACTTTAAATTAATTCCAATTCAATGGATTCTTATTTAAAAATACTTCAATTATAAACTGAATATCATGCTTCTATCTAAAAGGAATTTCTTTGTCTCACCAGACGTGCAGAATTTAGTATAAATAACCAGTAAATTACTAATTCAATTTGTTATTTTAAAATATTAAACTTTAAAAGGAAATTAATTTCTATTCCACGGATTCTTATTGAAAAATACTTATATTATAAACTGAACTCAATGCTTCTATCTAAAAGGAATTCTTTAACTTATCAGATGACCAGAATTTAATAACGTTTAAAATTCAGGTTATCATTGTTGACATAGGCTTTACTTTTAATAGCAATGTGTTTTGATTATTGGGTCAAATTCCACTTTTGGGTCAATTTGATTTTCGATTTTTTTTTATTATTGGGTCATATCTTATAAAATTGCCTCAATATAATTTGAGATTATAGATAATTATTAAATTTGATTTCATATATCTAATTCATTTTTAAAATTGTAAAAATTAAGCCTTAATATTAAATTAATTCCAATTCAACGGATACTTATTGAAAAATACTTACAATGCGTTCTGAACATCATGCTTATTTCTAAAAGTTATTTTGTTTATCTGATAAAATGGGGAAGAAATTAAGTACCGATTACAATTCAGGTCATCATTGATAACACGTACTTTACGTTTAATTAAAATGTATTTTGATCATTATGTCAAATTCGTTATCATGATAACAACTTTAATTAATTTTGGTGAAACTGAGATACTTTATTAATTAGATTAAAATATATTTTGATCACTATACCACGTTCGTTATCCTTATAATCATTTTAATTAATTTTTGTTTAAAGTGAGATATTTTACTCAAATATATTGGATAAAAATATGATCACTGATAACGTCACTTATTGTTAAAACTTTTATAAATTTCTTTGAAAAGAGTACATTGACTCATAATTAAATAATTTTGATAAACAATTTTAAACGTTGTCTTTTTCTTTTTCCGTTTATGAGTGTTAAAACAATTTTATTGTGACTATAAATTACATTTCTAGCGTAATTTTTTTAAGTACGAATGACTCATATTACCTTAAAAAGAACCTTTCGTGATATGTTCCTGAAGTGTCTAAATCACTTTACGGAATTATCCTCGTGTTTACATTTTAGTAAAACATTTTTCTTTCAGGAATCCTTTATAATTTAATGCTTATTCTCATTTCGTAAAACTTTGAGTGACTTTTTTCGACATTTGTTACATGTGTGATTATTACATATTTTTTTAGAGTTAACCGCTTATTATTATCATTATCTACGTTTATTGCAGTTAATTATTATCCAAAACTCGACAAATTGTCAGTACGATTTGTTTTATCATTTTCCTGAAAATAAAAGGAAATATTTATCTTTAATTTTAAGTAATTTTAAGTTTTTGTTTCTTCTTTTGACTAATTAACTTGTTTTATCATTCTGTTCATAAAGGACTATTAGTCTTTTACCACTATTATTACATTTTATTTATTTAACTATTCCAACGATTATCTGTTCTCGGGTTCGTTTATATTGCAGTTAATTTTTATCCCGAGAAAACTCGGGCGAGGAAGAATTTGTCAGTATGATTTGTTTTATCACGGTTTCACTCGGCCTGGAGGAAATGAAAGGAAATATTCAGCTTTAATTGGAAGTTTGCTAAGTTTTTTGGTTTCGCGGTTCTTTTGACGGAACTGGTCACTTGTTTTCTACATCAGGAGGTTCTGTCCCATCAGGAGGACCCAATATTAGTCTATTACCACTCAGGTTAACCTCAAGGCATCTTCCAAATTCTATTCCTGCAACTAAAAAGAAAATCAAATCCAACGAGACAGTGTATATTGTGCTCCCGTAAAACAGATTTCAGAGGTGGTCAGCCAGTAAGATTAGATAATTTTTATCCCGAGAAAACTCGGGCGAAGCAGAATTTGTCAGTACGATTTGTTTTATCACAGTTTCACTCGGCCTGGAGGAAATGAAAGGAAATATTCAGCTTTAATTTTAAGTTTGCTAAGTTTTTTGGTTTCGCGGTTTTTTTGACGGAACTGGTCACTTGTTTTCCACATCAGGAGGTTCTGCCTCATCAGGGAGACCCAGCATTAGTCTTTTACCAGTCAGGTTAACCTCAAGGCATTTTCCAAATTCTATTTCTGCAACTAAAAAGAAAATCAAATCCAACGAGAAAGTGTATACTGTGCTCAAACAGAAACTGTAAAACAGATTTCAGAGGTCAGTCAGTAAAAGTAGATAATTTTTCTCCCGAGAAAATTAGGGCGAAGCAGAATTTGTCAGTACGATTTGTTTTATTGTGGTTTCACTCGGCCTGGAGGAAATGAAAGGAAATATTCAGCTTTAATTGGAAGTTTGCTAATATTCGTTGGTTTCGAGGTTCTTTTGGCGGGACTGGTCACTTTGCTTTCCACATCAGGAGGTTCTGCCTCATCAGGAGGACCCAGCATTAGTCTTTTACCACTCAAGTTAAGTGAGACAGTATATGCTGTGTTCCCGTAAAACAGATTCCAGAGGTCAGCCAGTAAGAGACCAAATCCCAGTGTACAGAATGTCAGGTGTAAAATAATGTCACTCAAACTGTTACAAAATAAGGATAAAAACTAAATTATAAAGAATTCTAGGAAAAAATTTCTAACATATAAACAGAGAAAATTTCTGTAAAATAAGTCACTGAAATTTTAAGCAAAAAAATAACTAAAAGCACTTTGTATCACTTTGTGTTTCACTCTGTGTTGTCTCTTGTTTCAAAAACTATCATACAAAGACTAATATTTAATTTTTTTCCATTTCCCCGAGATCACTCGCGATGATAAGCTAATAGTAAAACTAATTGCCTTTACACTTGTAAAAAATTAAAAATTCATCGGAAAACCTTCATATTTTGTTTTGTGTCATTTTCCTGCATTTAATAATAAAATAAAAAAATACGATGATTTTTTGCAATTTTTTTCAAAAAAATTTGTAAGGGAAGCGGTTAACAATGAAAAAAACCAGCAACAGTATGACAGGAATTTTAAAATTAATAGTTTTTTAATTAAAGATTTCACCTTTTTTCTTCTTTTGTAAATTTTAATACTTTGTCAAATATCTTGTTAGAACATAAAAATGCTATGGACAATTTTATTTTATTTTGCAATTAAATAGGGTATTTTAATAAAAACATAAACATCTACATAAAACTTGTTAAAGAAGCACGATTTCTTCGACAGTTTACTGAACGATTTATCCTTTTACCAAACTATCCTCTTGTTTCCTATTTAGTTTAAACATTTTTTTTTCAACAGGATTTCTCTATAATTAAACATTTATCCTCTTTTAGTAATTTTGAGTAACTGTTTAAACATTTCGCATGCTTTTGATAATTACATATTATATCATACTTGAAGGAGACTATTCACTGTTCAGAAGTGAAGGCTTTTAAAATTTGTTTTCACGTGTATAAATTATTTTGTATACTAAGCAGCAATAATAAAAATATAAGTTTCGTTCTATATTCTAAAAGCATGATTTCTGTGACAGTTTACGGAACGTTTTATCCTTTTACTACATTATACTCTTATTTACTATTTAGTTAAAATATTTTTTTCATCAGGATTTCTCTATAATTAAACGTTTATCCTCTTTGAGTAATTTTGTGTAACTGTTTAGACATTTCGCATGCGTCTGATTATTACATATTATATCATACTTTAATGAGACCATTCACTGTTCAGAAGTGAATGCTTTTAAAATTTGTCTTCCTGTATAAATTATTTTGTATGCTAAGCAGCAATAATAAAAACATAAGTCTCATTCTATATTCTTTTTTTTAGAGTCATTTTATAATAAAGTTGTTAAATTAATTTTCATAGGAGTTTAAAATAGTGTAAAATGTAACAAATGGCACTTATTTCTAAACTTTGCTTGAATGTTTAAGCCTAATTACCTCAGAATAAGCCCAATTATCCAATTTCTCAGATTTCTTCCAAATTTGTCAAATTCAAACTGATATATTTTAAATTCTACTTAAACTACATGATTGAAATTTTGTATAGATTTGATTGGATCTATTTACTTCGGTTTGTCTTCGGTATTTTTAATTAAAAGCAATTGATTTTAATATATTTCCCTCAAAAGAAAAATCATCCCAAACATTTGAAATTTTTACTTTATGAATTATTAAAGAATTTCTCAAAAATATTTTTAAAGATCCTGAAGACAAATTTATTTATTATATTCTCTTTATATAAAAGTAAAAAAACTTCTTTGTTCATTAGTTATATAAAAGTTAAAATGCAATCAAATTTAATTTTTTTTTTATTTTTGAAACTATTAACAATTGTTTATATGTAATACCCGTATAAGCATATATTGATTTTACATTGGCCAAATTATTTGGAAAGCTAATAATTCGATTAATTCACGTTTTCTTCATTGATGACTGTAATGTGCTAATTAAATATGCATCTTTTGTGTTTCAGGATAACTAATGGAGAGCCTTGTAGTTGTTTTATTTACTTGATATCAGAAGATGGTCTTGCGAATGATAATAAAGTTGCATCTGTAGAGACTGAATTAGAAAATGTGAAGTGTGACGGTGACGGATTAATGAAATGCAAATCTGCTTGCGAGAAAATGGTAATTTTTTTTCAGTAATATTATGCTACTATGTGTTAGAAAAAATTTTATGTGGGTATTTTGAGAATAGAATTGGAAAATATAGTTAAAATTACACTGGGAATACCTGATACAAAAGAAATATAAAGTTAATATAAAAAATAATATAATTAATAATAATATTTAACACATTGTATGCCGGACACGTACTATACGTTTTCTGACGATTGATACTTGAGCGCGGATCACGTACTAGTACGGGTTAGTGTAACAACATGGTTTGTTTGTGGGTACAAAAATAACGGTATATACAGGAAAACGAAGCCGAATGTTCTTGTCTACTACATAGATTCTGAAAAAATTTAGACAAATAAAAACTAGTTTTTACATTATTAGTTTTATAATTGCTCTTTTAATTTTTTATAATATAA
>CM063505.1:20075554-20150554 GCA_032207245.1 Pardosa pseudoannulata
TTTATAAGTCTTCATACCACTAAATATACCAATTATTTAGCAGATGTTTAACTTATTAAATTCCCGAAACTAATAAAATGTTATAATACTAAGATATTTTAAATGTTTCAAAGCAAATAATTCTCTAGCTCCTAAATCTTTCATTCCCTGCATAAAGTAGAGGATTATGTACTTTATACTTTTAGTTTCGTTAATCCTACAAGATTATTTGAATTAAAACTTTTAAAAGGTTTTGAAATGTCCCATTTTAGTAGTTTTTTGTGAATTTAAATAATTAAAACTTTCCTATTGCTGAATTATTCAGTTGCTGTTTTCTCAATATCTTTTTATGAATTTTTTTAGGAAATAATTCTACCGATATGCTGAATTTCATAATTTTTGTTACTATTTATCGATGTGTATTGTTTTTAACTTCAGTTGTACTTATAAAAGTATGTAAACTATCTAATCATTCTATGCTCAGTTTTACCATCCTGGAAAAGGAATTTAGATTACGTTTGAATTGGTGCAACAAATATCTGTAAGTGTAACAGATCGGCGAAGCTTTATCACTGCAATCTATCTAACACTCATATTCTGGAAAATTCAGGATAATATGGAATAGCAAAAAGGCTATATCACACTTGAATATAGATGCATTGAAGAAGTAACGGTTTTAATTTACAATTCTTTTTTACGAACAGGAATGCACAAAATTAACGAAGCATTTTTTTAACTGATTAAGGACTAATCACACTTCAAATTACAACGAAATAAACCATTCGAGAAACGAGAAATGCTCTCTTTATTGTTAAAAGGTATCCAAAACTCAATCAATTTTTTTCAACAAGTACAGGTTGACGTGGAAAACTCTAAGATAGTTAGGGTGTTCAATAAGCAATATGATTGATTAATTTTACTGTCGATAAACCATTTTTTACAATAATATTCTTTAAAAGTCAGTAGAAAATTGAGCGTTGTGTATTAACAAAACATACGGGATAAGACATACAGGTTAGTATTAAAGTACTCGGATCTGATACTACTACCCCAAAAGAGTGTAGGGCGTTTACGTGCCCACCAATACAGTTTGTCTTGATTTTAGAAAGGATAATAATAAAAAAGACAGTCATTGGGTTGCACAAAAGATTATTAGAGGGGTTCTCACAATATGGATCCACACTTGCAAAAACATAGTTGTTGCAAGATTCATATAATTCGGGCTGAACGATAGATGAATGGTTAGTTTTCTGGCCATCGGTACCGGAGTTCGTGGGTTCGAATCCCACAGGAGCATGGATGTTCGTAGCCATTAGAAATCGGCTTTAAGCTGTAGTTCCCGGACTCATTAGCTCTCGCGTTGCAAAAAGTAGACCGTAGCACTTCAAACCAAAACCAAAAAAAATATATAGTTAGGGGGAAGGAAAAAAAGTGAGAAGAGACGGTGAATCGACTGGGTTTTCCCGCCACTTTGGATCTTAAAAATGGTCTCTTTTAAGGAGGACTATGGACTTCCACTATGGACTTCAGTTACATTTCAATATTGAAACTGTGTGCGATTTACATGAAATTATTCGTATTATCTTTGGATTACGCAAAGAAACACAGGAAAAAATAAGTAATAATAATTTGAGAATGATTAACTCTGAGAAACTACCATGAACTACTGTAGCCCCACAAAGGCTTAGGTGAGGGCACAGTGTCACATGACTAAACACAAGGTTGTTTCGCAACACTTACCATTCGAGCTCTTTCTTCGAAATGGAAACACCCTAAAGGCCTTATCACAAGTCAACATGAGAATCTTCATAAAACAACAAATTCATATGCGTAGATTTTTCGTGTGACAGCGAAAAACTTTCACCTGATTAACGGCCTTATTACATAAGAAATCCCTGCATTCTTCATCAGAAAAGGGAATTATAGACTGAATCTGTTGTTTCTTCATGTATGTGTTGACAAATGATAACGCCTTTAGGAAAGCAATATTGGATTAAATTGTGTGTTCTTTGGCAAAAATCAGCATCAAACACTTTCAACGTGATTTTAATGTTCATCGATGACACAATGTAAAGCAAACCAGTGAATATTATCTTGGAGGATCGTAGAATTAATACAAGTTAAAAAGAGCCATTCATTGCTGAATAATGGTTTCTTATTGCACCACAATAATGAAAGACAGCATATATCTAGTTGTGTACTGATCTTTTAACGAAAGAACAACATACAGATTATATGACACCTCCTTTTCGTGACACAAGAATGTAAGACAGTATATTTCTAGTTGCGTACTCAGCGTTTAAAGGAAAAAAAGCATGCAACACTCTCCAAAGTTTCTTAATCTTACCTGGTTTATTTTCTGGCTGTTTCCGAAGCTCAAAAATCCACTAAGGGGCTGCCATTTATATAACTAAATATATAATAATATATTTATATAACTAAAAACTGTGAAAGCAGAGAAGGTGGTTTGGAAACAACTCCCATAAAACAGACTTTCAACTTTGTTTAAAAAGTGAACAAAACGTTGAGACAAATTTATAAAGTCTCACGGTTGAGACCACGAAAATAACTTTGTAAATACGAACAATAAACTGTAAATTGATTTCCGTATAAATACTGTCTAATTACTTATTAATCAGCCCTCGTGACCATCGTTTCAACCTCGCCAAACGCAATAAATACCCATTTTTTCAATTTATTTTCTATTATTTATAAGCTAATGAGTATTTAACAGTTTTGTTAATGATGTGTAACAGTTTTGTAAACAACACTATAGTTAACAATGTATTGATATTATTCGCTGTATTACTTCAATTTTGACACTTTTCATCTTTAGTTTATTTTTATAGTAATAACACATTTTTTGCCAAACAAATTTTTGTCTCCTTTTAATTATTTTTGCTTTATTTTTGAACAACATTCGGAGTCTCGATATAACTGATAAGTAAGTACTATAACTTGTTTAAAATGTTTTACAGATTATTACAGGAAATAATTTCATTTTATATTTGTAGTTCCAGGAAATGTCTAGCAATGGGAAAATTTGTAAGAAAATTCCAAACCTCGACGAAAGATTTGCTGATTGGTTGTGCACTAAACTAAATAGAGATATTTCGAATGGTAGACTTGGGGTGTTCGCTGAAAATTGCCAAGAAGAACCCATTGACACTGGATTCCGCTTCACTGAAAACCTCTTCTGTAAACAAGGTTTCGCTCTTTATTGTTAGAAATGTTTCTGTACCTTATAAAGAAATGCCTCAGTTCAACTACTGTACAGTGATGTATTTTCATTTCAACTTAAAATAAAATTTTAATAAAAATTTGAATAATCTTTAACTATCACTTTAAACTAGCTTTTATGTTTAAAACCAATAATGCCTTACGGAATCGCCTTTAGATTAGTTGATTTCCGACTTCGGTCCTTCAACAACTAACCAGTTCGGAAATAGATTGTTACTACTGCAATCATATTGTTTACCTACCAACATATTCTCCATTAATAACGAAGTACTTAAAACTATTGAGGGGTGCTATCCAAGTCAACATTATAGGCGCAAGCGGGCGACCAATGGGCTTCACCCAGTTATTCGTCCTGCTCCCTAGCCTCCCCAATCAGCTCTCTCGATTTCATGGCCTCGTTGGATTTTACCTGGCAACTTATCTTCCATTACCACTTCCAGAGCTGTACTTAATTTTGACAAATTATAAACCAAAGACACTTATTGAATATTTTTAATTAATTTATTTTAAGCTCATTAATGTCATTTTAATTTCTTTTTAATTAATCTTAAGTTCTAACTATAAAATTCATTCGGAATCGGCTTTAACCCATATTGGACCGCTGTCCTATAAACAGGACAGCAAATAGAATTCCATTTAATAATAAAGTTATAAATATTTTCTGAGTGGATTTTATTTTAAGACCTTTAAAATAGTCACACTTTATCATAGTAACAAAAAAAGTGAGAAATCAAAATATATTGTATTGTAAAATTTAATTTTAGCAACCCCTTAAAAATTGTCCTTTTTTAATCTTGAATTTTATATTTATTATTATTATTTTTCAAACATAGTGGAGGTTACTTGTAGTACTCCAGACATTGGCACTACATTAGTGAGTAATACCAGGTCCAGAAAACGGTATTATGACACCAAACACTTTATCCATTTTAACGATGATTCTTCAATTGATCGACAAGATCATTATTATAAAATTCGACCTTTTTATGACAAAATCAGCATAATCTTGAAGCAATTTGGTATATTTTCTGAAATTCTCACCATCGATAAAAAGAATGGTAAAATATTTTGGTAGGCACAGTTGCAAGATGTTCATGAAAAATAAACCTGTAAAATTTGGATATAAATTTTGGGTATTAGAATCCTACAATGGATATCCTTTTTCTATTACCCCTTACCAAAAATGCCAGTTCAAGAACTGCAAAATAAAAGCAACAACAGTGTGCTTAAAATGTAATGTTAAACTTTGCTTTGAATGTTTCCCCAAATTTCATCTATGAATCAGACTAATGCAATGTAAGTGATATTTGTTAAATTTTAGTAGTGTAATGGACCGTTGGCCTAATTACAGGACAGCTAATTTCTTAAAAAATTAAAATTTATTTTTAAATTTTTAACACCTTTAGGAAAGCAATATTGGATTAAATTGTGTGCTTGTTGGCAAAAATCAGCATCGGACATTTTCAACGGGATTTTAATGTTCATCGATGAAACAATGTAAAGTAAACCGGTGAATATTATCTAGGAGGATCGTAGAATTAATACAAGTTAAAAAGAGCCATTCATTGCTGAATAATGGTTGTTTATTGCACCATTTCTGGTTGCGTACTGAGCTTTTAACGAAAGAACAACATACAGATTATATAACACCTTATCGCGACACAAGAATGTAAGACCGTATATTTCTAGTTGCGTACTCAGCGTTTAAAGGAAAAGCAGCATGCATATCATATAACACCCTCCAAAGTTTTTTAATCTCACCTGGTTTAGTTTCTGACTGTTTCCGCAGCTCAAAAATCCACTAAGGGGCTGCCATTTATAGAACTAAAAATGCATGTGAAAGCAGCGGAGGTGGTTTTGGAACAACTACCATTAAAACAAACTTTCAACTTTGTTTAAAAAGTGAACAAAACGTTGAGACAAATTTATTACGTCTCACGGTAGTTATCTCGAAAATAACTATGTAAATAAGACCAGTTAACGGTAATTTGATTTCTGTATAAATACTGTCTTATTACTTATTAATCAGCCCTCGTGACCATCGTTTCAACCTCGCCAAACGCAATAAATACCCATTTTTTCAATTTAGTTTCTATTATTTATAAACTAATGAGTATTTAACAGTTTTGTTAATAATGTGTAACAGTTTTGTAAACAACACTATAGTTAACGATATGTTGATATTGTTCGCTGTATTACTTCAATTTTAACTCTTTTCATCTTTAGTTTATTTTTATAGTAATAACATATTTTTGACAAACAAATTTTTGTCTCATTTTAATTATTTTTGCTTTATTTTTGAAAAACAATGAGAGTCTTTATATAACTGATAAGTAATTACTATAACTTGTTTAAAATGTTTTACAGATTATTATAGGAAATAATTTCATTTTATATTTGTAGTTCCAGGAAATGTCTAGCAACGGGAAAATTTGTAAGAAAATTCCAAACCTCGACGAAAGATTTGCCGATTGGTTGTGCACTAAACTAAATAGAGATATTTCGAATGGTAGACTTGGGGTGTTCGCTGAAAATTGCCAAGAAGAACCCATTGACACTGGATTCCGTTTCACTGAAAACCTCTTCTGTAAACAAGGTTTTGCTCTTTATTGTTAGAAATGTTTCTGTACCTTATAAAGAAATGCTTCAGTTCAACTACTGTACAGTGATGTATTTTCATTTCACCTTAAAATAAAAATTTAATAAAAATTTGAATAATCTTTAATTATCATTTTAAACTAGCTTTTATGTTTAAAACCAATAATGTCTTACGGAATCGCCTTTAGATTAGTTGATTTCCGACTTCGGTCCTTCAACAACTAACCAGTTCGGAAATAGATTGTTACTACTGCAATCATATTGTTTACCTACCAACATATTCTCCATTAATAACGAAGAACTTAAAAATATTGATTGGTGCTATCCAGGTCAACATTATAGGCTCAAGCGGACGACCAATGGGCTTCACCCAATTATTCGTCCTGCTCCCTAGCCTCCCCAATCAGCTCTCTCGATTTCATGGCCTCGTTGGATTTTACCTGGCAACTTATCTTCCATTACCACTTCCAGAGCTGTACTTAATTTTGACAAATTATAAACCAAAGACACTTATTGAATATTTTTAATTAATTTATTTTAAGCTCATTAATGTCATTTTAATTTCTTTTTAATTAATCTTAAGTTCTAACTATAAAATTCATTCGGAATCGGCTTTAACCCATATTGGACCGCTGTCCTATAAACAGGACAGCAAATAGAATTCCATTTAATAATAAAGTTATAAATATTTTCTGAATGGATTTTATTTTAAGACCTTTAAAATAGTCACACTTTATCATAGTAACAAAAAAAAGTGAGAAATCAAAATATATTGTATTGTAAAATTTAATTTTAGCAACCCCTTAAAAATTGTCCTTTTTTAATCTTGAATTTTATATTTATTATTATTATTTTTCAAACATAGTGGAGATTACTTGTAGTACTCCAGACATTGGCACTACATTAGTGAGTAATACCAGGTCCAGAAAACGATATTATGACACCAAACACTTTATCCATTTTAACGATGATTCTTCAATTTATCAACAAGATCATTATTATAAAATTCGAACTTTTTATGACAAAATCAGCATAATCTTGAAGCAATTTGGTATATTTTCTGAAATTCTCACCATCGATGAAAAGTATGGTAAAATATTTTGGAAGGCACAGTTGCAAGATGTTCATGAAAAATAAACCTGTAAAATTTGGATATAAATTTTGGGTATTAGAATCCTACAACGGATATCCTTTTTCTATTACCCCTTACCAAAAATGCCAATTCAAGAACTGCAAAATAAAAGCAACAACTGTGTGCTTAAAATGTAATGTTAAACTTTGCTTTGAATGTTCCCCCAAATTTCATCTATGAATCAGACTAATGCAATGTAAGTGATATTTGTTAAATTTTAGTAGTGTAATGGACCGTTGGCCTAATTACAGGACAGCTAATTTCTTAAAAAATTAAAATTTATTTTTAAATTTTGGTTTTATATGCTTAGTTACACCATATTAATATTATGGATAAAGTTTTAAAAAAGTTTCAGAAATATTTAGTTGGTGTGGTACAATATGGGTTAAGCAGTAGGTCTTCCATTACCACTTCCAGAGCTGTACTTAATTTTGACAAATTACAAATCAAAGACACTTATTGAATATTTCTAATTAATTTATTTTAAACTCAGTAATGGCATTTTAATTTTTTTTAATTAATATTAAGTTTTAACTATGTAATTCATTCGGAATCAGCATTAAGCAGTAGGTCCCGGTCTGATTAACCCTCATGTAGGAAAACATTAACCCGTGGTATTCCAAACCAAACCTTTAAATTTTCTATATTTTAAGAGTTATTTGATCCTTTTTAAAATTTCTTGTGAATATCAAGACGAATTTATTTTTTAATCTAAACTTTTTTTTCTTTTTCCAAAAGTTTTATAAAAAAGCAGCTTTCGTTTGAGTCACTATCACATAACATGCTTTCTTTTCTTTTAACTAGATAACTTTGTATTGTTTTTAACATCTTCCTATTCCTCTCTCATAACCTTCACAAAGTCATCAAATGTTTTTTATAAGGCTTTTCTCATGCAAAATTCAGGTTATTGAGGAAGAACATTAAGTTTTTTCTTTCAAAACCGTGCGGCTGCAAGTAAAATTTTCTGAAGTTTTAATTTCAGCGGCTAAAATGAGGAAAGGCATTTTGAATAGCTTTCAATCACGCACAAAGCCCTTTTAAAAACAATTTTGGTCAAAAAAAATGTGTAGCGGAGAAATTTTTCTGCTATTTTTATCACGCGATATGTATTAACCCAATATTTTCTACTCTCATCTCTAACAACATCAAATTAACCCGTGTACCGTAGTTACTTTTTTTATTCTTTTATCTGTTTTCAGAGATGCGTTTTGTTTTTGAATGTATATTATAGCAACAGGAGCAATTAGATAAAACTTCTTCCCGTTACATTTGATAATCTCTTTCATCTAAATGAATAAAATGAAAAGGAAAAAATTTTGTTTCGGAATCAGTAATAAATATATTTTTGCCTATTAGCCAATTATAGTCAATCTAATTAACTATTTAAAATAGCAATACGTTCATAATTTACTTTTTCTGCAGTTTTTTGTTAGATTATACACTCAAGAGCCAAAACATTATGACCACGTGTCAGTAACGAGTTGGCCACACTTTACTTGGCCCTGCATTGTATTGGGTTGTCAGCTGAGCCACTATCTAGCTACAGTTTTGCTTCACCATGCGAGACAGTCTCCGAAGACCTTTTTCTTTGATAGCGTGTGGACGTCCAACACCATGTCGTCTACTGCTGGTTTCACCGTCATTCATCCACTTTGCATAAATTTCTAATAACTGTGGATCGCGAACAACCCACGAGTCTTGGAGTTTCTGAAATACTTTCACCGAGCCTTCGAGCCATTACAATCTACCCTCTATCAAAATCGCTTAGAACCGCAGTCTTTCCCATCACACACTGAAATAAGAGAAAGAACGATTCTTCAGACTCCCCAGCAGCAGCTAAATACCACTTCCACCTGATCATGTGCCTTCCACGTCATCCAGGCGAGTTCATTTCAAAATGTAGGGGTGGTCATAATGTTTTGGTTTTTGAGTGTATCTATTAATTGCAAACAGTGTTACTTGCAAATGAAATTGATGCTCGATATCCTAAAAATGAGTAGTTGCATATCTTCTGTGATGATTCTATTCTTAAGAGAACACGTGGTGCTGGAGTAGGTATCCTTTGTGAGCCTTTTAATTTTTATTTTAATAGATCCTCTTATTGCCTTTAATGGTGAATTTGAAGCCATTTTAGTAGCAATTCAACAGCTTTTGGTTTTTAGTCACTCTTTTACAAGAGCAGTCATCTTGTCGGATTTTAAGAGTGCTCTTAGAACTTTCTTAATAAATCAAAAGTGTCCAAAGAATTTTAAAAGGTAGGCTATTGTTTAAGACATTGACCCACAGAATTTCTTTCCGGTGTATTCTTGCCCATTGTGGAATTTCCGGTGATGAAAAGGCTGATACAATGGCTGATACATCCTTTCAGATTCTAAGAGTGCTCTTCAAGTGTTTTGAATAATCAAAAAGTGTCCAAAGAATTGTAAAATGTAGGCCTTTGCTTAAGACACTGGCACACAGAATTTCTTTCCAGTAGATTCCTGCCCATTGTAGAATTTCGGGTAATGAAAAGTCTGATACACTGGCTGAAAAGGCAACCTTGAACGTATGAACTGCCCTCTTTCACTTCATCAAACTAAATTGTTTGTTAATCTGACTTTTAAGAAAACTCTTACACAAGATATGGTTCAACTTGCGACGAATAAGAGATAGAGGATTTTTGGGGAGAAGAGAGCTGTTCCCAGTTTCCCGAGGAAGACTGGAGTAGCCCTTTTTTAGGGGTCTGACTGGACACGACTGTTTACAAGACCATCTCTACAGAATTAAAGTGGTGAATTCACCAGGCTGTGTTTTGTGTAACTTTAATCAACCAATGACTTTTGAAGATTTACACAATTATGTTGTACTTTCTGAGTATGAGGACATTAAGAACTAAGTTTAAAAGTATTGGAGAGCCCGTGAACTAATGGATTAGGGGCTAATTGTTCGGCATTTTTAAAATAAAATGTAAAATTGCAGATGAAATTATCAGCATCCGAAAATTCTTAATTTTATAGTTGCTGCATATAGTTGAAGATAGATTTTAAGTGATGGACCAAAAGTTTTCAACTTGAAGGGGCTTGAGGGGACATTTAAGCTCTCGAGGGCCACATTTTAAATAGCTAGGCTTTATCTATTAATTGTAGACAGTGTTAATTGCAGATAAAATTATCAGTATCCTAGATTTTTAAATTTTATAACTTATTAATACAGTAGAAGATAGGTTTCAATTGCTAGACCAAGCGTTTTCAATTTGTAGGGGCTCGTGGGACAAATTTTGAATAGCTATATTTGATCTATTAATTATAGACAGTGTTACTTGCAGATGAAATTATCAGCGTCCTAGAATTCTTAATTTTATAACTACGTATAAGTTTTAATGATAGAACAAGGATTTTCAACCTCCAAGGACTCAGGGGTGACATTTTGAATAGCTTTTTAAGCTCTCAGTGGCACATTTTGAATTGCTAGATTTTATGTTTTAATTATAGACAGTGTTACTTACAGAGGAAATTATCAGCGTCCTAGAATACTTAATTTTATATCTATATCATACAGTAGTAGATAGGGTTTAAGTGCTATACCAGAAATTTTCAATTGTAAGTGTTCGAGGACCACATGTTTTATGGCTATATTTTATCTGCAATAGTCAAATACTTTAAAATCTTGGATTTATAAAAAAATTATGGAGTTTAAACTTAAATTTAACAAAAATAATTTTAAATAGAAAATATTAAAACAGTTCTTAGATATTTCGTCATTATTATTTTCAATTCATACTTAATAGAAAATAGTAAATATTGTGTTCTTGAAATATGCTTTATAATATCATTTAATAACACCATTAATATAATTACTTTAAGAGATTATTTTTAACTCTTTTTAAAACGCATTTTGACAGTTTAAGTTCGATATTAGTTTGTATAGTGCAAAAAACTTATGTATATTTCTTATATTAGTTATATGTCAAAACGAGTCGAAAAACATTCACCTTTACAGATGTACACGAATGTTTATACTTTATACTACCCCATGAACTAACAAAACTAAGTTATTTCCCTAAAAAAGGGAATTTTACACCTTTTCTCCAATAAAACCACATATAAATACAATTAAAACATCCCATTTGGGGATTTGTTACATTTTTAAAAAATATCCTGAATAGCTAAATTTGGGGAGAAAGACAATTAATTCCTTCGAAAAATGTTACCTATCTTCTGTATATACACAGCTTTCGCCTAAAAGCAGTTGCATTTATTCTCTAAGAAAAATTATTAATAGGTTTTCATAATCTGTTTTGTGAGCCCAGTCAATGTGTCAGCCGCCATTAAGCTGTCATTTTCCCGAGAAAGAAAATTATTTACTTCCATCTTAGCATGGAAACAGTTTTCTTGAATTTTTCTTCTTACTGTGTTGCCATTTCCTAGACAGATAAAAAAAAACAAAGCATTCAAAATGGTTATATGGAATACAAATTAAATTTTGTTTTAAAAGCTTACTATTAAATAGCATATGTTTAGATGCAAGTTAATATACAATTCCTTAATACACAGTTTTCGCCTAAAAACAGTCGTAGTCATTCTCGAAGATAAGTATTAATAAGTTTTCATTATTTGTTTTGTGTATCCAGTGAATGTATCATCAGACATTAAGCTGTCATTTTCACGAGAAAGAAAAATATTTACTCCCATCGTTACACAGAAACAGCTTAAAAAAATAAAAAAAGCAGATCATTCAAAATTATTTATATGAAATATAAATTAAATTAAATTTTGTTTTAAAAAATCTCTAATAAATGGCAAATTTTTAGATAAATTTTAATACACAATTCCTTCTTGCACAGTTTTCGAATAAAAACAGTTGCATTTATTCTATAAGAGAAATATTAATACGATTTCATAATCTGTCTTTTGTGCCCAGTCAATGCATCAACCACCATTAAACTGTCATTTTCCTCAGAAAGAAAATTATTTACTTCCATCTTAGCATGGAAACAGTTTTCTTGAATTTTTCTTCATACTGTGTTGCCATTTCCTAGACAGAAAAAAAAACAGACCATTCAAAAGGGTTTATATGAAATACAAATTAAATTTTGTTTTAAAAACTTGTTATTAAATAGTATATCTTTAGATGCAAGTTAATATACAATAGAGCAATTTGTCGCAACGTCACGAGCTACTATAATGCACTTCCCATTTATTTTCAATATTTACAACAACCAATAGAGAAACAATAAACTGCGTTTCCGTGTGAAACTAAAGGCAGAATTGTCATAATTTGAGATGTGCCCTAGTCGCCTTACTTCTTAATACACATTTTTCTCCTAAAAACAGTCGTAGTCATTCTCCAAGATAAATATTGATAAGTTTTCATAATCTGTTTTGTGTATCCAATGAATGTATCATCCGCCATTAAGCTGTCATTTTCACGTGAAAGAAAAATATTTACTTCCATCGTTGCATAGAAACAGTTTAAAAAAAAATAAAAAATAAATGAAAAAACTGATCATTCCAAATTATTTATATGAAATATAAATTAAAATCAATTTTGTTTTAAATAGCAATTCTCTAAATGCAATTTAATACACAATTTTCGAATAAAAAACAGTCGCATTTATTCTAAGAGAAATATTAATACGTTTTCATAATCTGCCTTTTGTGCCCAGTCAATACATCAACCACCATTAAGCTGTCATTTTCCTGAGAAAGAAAACTATTTACTTCCATCTTAACATTGAAACAGTTTTCTTGAATTTTTCTTCTTACTGTGTTGCCATTTCCTAGACAGAAAAAAAAGACTGTTCTAAAGGGTTTATATGAAATACAAATTAAATTTTGTTTTAAAAACTTGCTATTAAATAGTATATCTTTAGATGCAAGTTAATATACAATAGAGCAATTTGTCGCAACGTCACGAACTACTATAATGCCTTTCCCATTCATTTTCATGTTTACAACAGCCAATAGAGAAACAATAAATTGCCTTTCCGTGTGAAACTAAAGGCAGAATTGTCATAATTTGAGATGTGCCCTTCTCGCCTTACTCCTTAATACACAGTTTTCTCCTAAAAACAGTCGTAGTCAGTCTCCAAGATAAATATTGATAAGTTTTCATAATCTGTTTTGTGTATCCAATGAATGTATCATCCGCCATTAAGCTGTCATTTTCAAGTGAAAGAAAAATATTTACTTCCATCGTTGCATAGAAACAGTTTAAACAAAAATAAAAAATAAATAAATGAAAAAACAGATTATTCAAAATTATCTATATGAAATATAAATTAAAATAAATTTTGTTTTAAAAAATCGCTATTAAATAGCAAATCTTTAGATGCAATTTAATACACAATTCCTTATTACACAGTTTTCGAATAAAAACAGTCACATTTATTCTATAAGACAAATAATAATAAGTTTCCATAATCTGTCTTGTGTGATCAGTCCATGCATCAACCGCCATTAAGCTGTCATTTTCCCCATGAAAATATTATTTACTTCTATCGTAGCATGGAAACGTTTTTTTTCTTACTGTGTTTCCATTTCTTAGAAAGGCAAAAAAAAAGATAATTAAAAAATATTTATATGAAACATAAATTAAAATTTGTTTTAAAAGCTTGCTATTAACAGCATATGTTTGGAGGCAACTTAATACACAATTCCTTAATAAACAGTTTTCGCCTAAAAACAGTCGTATTCATTCTCCTGTTTTGTTGATAAATATTAATAAGGGTTCAGATGCATTATAGACGCCGTGTTTTTTTCCCGCCAAACTTGGCGATTTTTTTAGCCGGAGTAATGAGACGATGAACTATGAGTGATGAGTGTGAGGCGATGAGTGAATTGATGTGTTACTGTCTCCCCCTTTCCAATTTATATCTGTT
The DNA here is from genome assembly GCA_032207245.1 of Pardosa pseudoannulata. NCBI lineage: Eukaryota > Metazoa > Arthropoda > Arachnida > Araneae > Lycosidae > Pardosa > Pardosa pseudoannulata. Next base: position 20,089,363 of record CM063505.1, read on the forward strand.
GTTAAATTTATTTTACATTTATTTTATTACAAGGTGGTTTGAGGGGGGGGAACACCCCTCACATGTTAGATCTTTCCATGATATTAGTGCTTATTAAAAATATATATATTTTATTTATGCTATATTGATATATTTATATATATATATATATATATATATATATATATATATATATCATAAATATTATTAATTTGTTATTTATTTTTTAATTAATGTAAAAAAGGATAATTATCATGCTAATTTTATTTTAATAATGCTATAAATTGTAAATTTGCGAGTATTTTTTGTTGTTGTTGTTAAGTGTTGTGTTTCAAATATGCCACGTGACCACCACCCTGTTTTTTTATTACTTGACGATTTTTTAAAACACGCGTTTTTCCGTTGGTCGCCAAAAAAATACACATCACACAGGGCCCGGCGTTTATAATGCATCTACTCCTCTATAAGTTTTCATAATTTGTTTTGTGAGCCTAGTGAATGTATTAGTTACCATTAAGCTGATATTTTCCTTTGAAAGAAAATTATTTACTTCCATCGTTGAGTGGAAATAATTTTACTATAATTATTATTATTATTTCTTCTGTGTTGCCATTTCCTAGACAGAAAAAAACAGATCATTCAAAAGTATTTATATGAAATGTAAACTAAATTAAATTTTGTTTGAAAACCTTTAGAAGCAATTTAATACACAATTCCTGATTGCACAATTTTCTCATAAAACAATCGTATTTTATCTCTAAGAGGAATATTAATACGTTTTCATAAGCTGTTTTGTGTGCCCAGTTAATGCTACCATTAAGCTGTCATTTTTCCCCATGACAGAAAATTATATACTTCTATCGCAGCATGGGAAAAGCTTTCAAGAGTTTTTCATCTTATTGTGTTGCCATTTCCTAGACTGAAATAAAACAGATCATTTAAAAGTATTTATATGAAATATGAATTAAAATTTATTTTAAAATAACCAGCTATTAAATAGCAAACCTTTAGATGCAATTTAATACACAATTCCTAAATAGATAGTTTTTATTTAAAAACAGTGACATTTATTCTCTAAGTGAAATATTAATAGGTTTCCATAATTTGTTTTATGTTCCTAGTCAATGTATTAGCCGTAATTAAGTTGTCATTTTTCTATGAGAGTAAAATATTTTATTCTATTGTACCACAGAAAAGGTTTTTTTCTTCTTACTGTGTCGCCATTTCCTAGTCAGAAAGGAGAAAAACAGATCATTCAAAAGTATTTATTTGAAATATAAATTAAATTAAATTTTGTTTAAAAAACTCGCTATTAAATAGGAAACCTTTAGATGCAATTTAATGCAAAATTCCCAAATAGATAGTTTTTGTTTAAAAATAGTCGCATTTATTCGCTAAGTGAAATATTAATAGGTTTTCATAATCTGTCTTATGTTTCTAGTCAATGTATCAGCCGCCATTAAGCTGTTATTTTCCTTTATCGTACCATAGAAACGGTTTTTTTCTTTTTACTGTGTCGTCATTTCCTAGTCAGAAAGGAGAAAAACAGATCATTCAAAAGTATTTATATGAAACATAAATTAAATTAAATTTTGTTTAAAAAACTAGTTATTAAATAGAAAATCTTTAGAAGCAATTTAATACACATTCCCTGATTGCACAATTTTCGCATAAAAACAATCGTATTTTATCTCTAAGAGAAATATTAATACGTTTTCATAAGCTGTTTTGTGTGCCCAGTTAATGCCACCATGAAGCTGTCATTTTTCCCATGAAAGAAAATTATTTACTTTGGAAAAACCTTTCTTGAATTTTTCACCTCACTATGTTGCCATTTCCTAGACAGAAATAAAACAAATCATTCAAAAGTATTTATATGAAATATAAATTAGAATTTGCGTATAAAAATGTCGCATAAAATATTAAATTAAAAGCTTTAAAATTTAATACAAAAATCTTTAATACATAGGTTTCTTCTAAGAACAGATGCATTTAATCTCTAAGAAAAATGTTTATAGATTTCCATACAACGTTTTGTTTGCTTTCACTTACACTTTAAGCTCCCATTTTCTTATAAAAGAAAATTATTTACTTCCATAGCAACTGGAAAAGTGTTTTCTTCAGTTTATCTTCTAATTGTGTTGTTATTTCCTTGAAGAAAATAAATAGATTATTAAAAAAATATTTATAGAAAATAGAAATTAAGATTTATTTTAAAAAAAGCTCGATATTAAATAAAAAAAACCTTTTAGCTATGTTTAAAAAAAATCTAGTATTTTGCAGTTTTAAGGCAAAAAATTGATGTTTAATCTTGGATATTTCGTATCACATTGTAAACAATAATTAACATTTATCAAACTTGAAAAAGGTTTTTTTAAGTCTTAAAGATTAGAAGCATAAAATCAGAGTTTTTAGTTTGATGTTTACTCAATTAATTAAAATTTTAATGCCATATATTTACTTAATTTTCTCGATAGTAGATATTGCAACAAGTCAAGAATTTTTAGTTTGAAAAAAGTTATCTTGTTTTCAAGTCTGAAAAGCAAAAAATAAAACTATTTCTATTGAAGTGAAATAAAATTTTTGGATCCAATTAAAATATTAAAGCATACATTTGCTGAAGTTTTATGATTTTTTCAAGATATAAATCTTCACTTTACTTAAAAAGTGAAATAAATATTTCAAAAGAGTTTTTAAGTTGTCAAAAATAAACAGGAATAACGTTTGCTAATAAATGGAAAAAGATTCGCTCTTGTAAAATAAAATATAAATAAAGTATTAAATTTTGGAATACGTTTTTTAAAATTATGTCAGAGATTTTTAGGTTTATAATATTTAAATACTTTAATAATATTAGAGAATGTTCATGAAAAGTTGTATAGCTAATAAATGCTTTAGACATGATGACTTATTATCGATTATTTTCATTTGAATTAGTTTTGTCCATTTAATATAATATAACTAAATCTAAAAAATAAAAAATAACTTTGAAAATATCTCAAAAGTGTTTTTAAGATACTACAAGGAAAAATTATGTATGTAAAATTGTATGATTATCGAATAACTAGTGCTCTAGCGTATTGAATCACAATTCAGTTCCTGACGTCTGCGATGGGTATACTCAAGCTTTAATAATTACTAAAATATAACCAAAATAGAAGATGTTTCATACATTATAAAAATATATACATTGTAGCATATTGCATACATTGAGAAAGTAATATATGTAAAATTGTATAATTATCGAATATCTAAGGCTCTAACTTATTGAGTCACAATTCAGTTTCTGACGTCTGCGATAGGTATACTCAAACTTTAATAATTACTAAAATATAATCAAGATAGAAGATGATTTCATACATTATGAAAATGCATACATTAAGAAAATAATGTACGTAAAATTGTATGATTTTCCAATATCTAGGGCTGTGGCGTATTGAGTCACAGTTCAGTTCCTGACATCTGCGATGGGTATACTCAAACTTTAATAATTACTAAAATATAATCAAGATAGAAGATGATTTCAAACATTACGAAAATACATACATTATAGCATTTTGCATATATTAAGAAAAAATGTATGTAAAGTTGTATGATTATCGAATATCTAAGACCGTGGCATATTGAGTCACAATTCAGTTCCTGAATGTGACTATGCAGCTAAACTAATGAATAATGTTGCAGTCAGGCCACATTGAAGAGAAGAACAATTTTGAGAACAACTTAAATCTTTATTGAATAGCTGCTAAAAAGACATCTTTGACAGTCAATGGGAGATAAGAGAAAAATACGAAAAATAGTTTGCTGGAACAGTGGTGTACCCCAGATTGAGACAGATAGAATTTTCCCAAGGGCCAAGAAACTTGGTCGGCGAATTTAACTGTTAAATCAGGCTTAACACTGAGCCACTTGCAAGTGACAGCTGGAAAATGTGTTGAATGGACAGAAAATTTACATCTATTGGACAGAAAACTTTGGGAAATGTATTGGAAGAATTTTAAGCCTTGAACACATTTTGTGTCTAAGAAAATAGGTTTTGAAGAATTAGAATGGGACAGAGGAGGTTTTTAGAGAGATATTAAAGAGAAATAATTTTGATATATTACAAATATGTAAGCATATGCTTTTATGTATAAATTCTTGAATACTTCATTTTCCCTTGCAAGTAACTTTTCTCTAAATACTGCAATTCTCAGAAGCTAAGAAATGAGTAATACTCCTTAATATAATAAAATAGAATATTATAATTTTATTTGATGCATTATATAAACAAAATGGCATTATTAAATATTGCTGAAATATTTCTAAACTACATTTTATACCAATAGATGGCAGCATGAGCTCATGAAATATATTAGCTTTTGAAATAATTTTAAAACGAAATTAATTTATAAATCAATGGATACTATTAATATCAGAAATTATAGAAATATGATTTAATGAAACAACAGAAAAATAATTTTATAACGTTATACTCAAAGCATGGTTTTTGGAAACGTTATGAAGTAGAAATTTCCATTTGATAAACAACAATTTAAAACTTTAATTTGTTATTCATCTTTTTAAATAACCTTAAAAAAAGGAAATATAACGTATAATGTATTCTTACACGTGATTGAACCACCATATGTTTGTGAAGGAAAATTGTATTGTTTTTAAGAAATAAAGAATGTTTTTAATTACTAATACATTAATCTAATATAGGGTTTCTCAAAGTGTAATCCGCTGAACAACAGAGTTCCTAAACGATTCTTTACCGGGTTACTGTTTAAAATTTTTAAAACCCTCAAAATTTTAAAGAAAATCCGAAAATTTAATATCTAATCATATTATAACCCCTTACACAGAATCAATACTAGTAACTAATACGACAGATGAGAAACAATAGGGAACAGAAAAGTAATGTGACAATGGATCATTCATGCCCCACGCGGAAGTACAGTATAAGAAGAAGTGAAACATTCATCAATATATCATCATACTTGTATCATTTCATTAAAAAATTTCTCTTAGCTCCCACGTCATCTTTTGTGAGTACTAACTACATTTTTATCCTGCTTTACATTGTTTAGTATTTATGTTTATGTCTATCCAGTGATAAATAATAGGCCATTAGTATAGTATTTTTTATTCAAGTTCAATAGGGAGCTTGAATAAAACACATTTTCAATCTAACTAAAGTTAAAAGGCACTGATAAGAAGGTTACACAAGAACACACACGTGTGTATTGTATCGTGTAAAATATAATTAGGTATAGATGTATGCAGACTGTAGTGCTAATTTAAAGGTGAGAATACAAAATTAATAATAACAATTAAAAGGAGAAAGTTGTAATATAGTGACAGAAGTACAGTCTGCAATACCCAAGCAAGTATCATAACAGGCGCTTATGCATTACAAAAATATTTATTATATTTTGATCTTTGATGCTTTTTATATTAAGTTTACAACAACGGCAAAATATATAAAACTTACTTTCACCACTTTATCAGTACCTGATGTGTGATTCTCCTACTAAAATCATGTACTTGTGTCTGTCTGGTTATTTAGATTAAAAATTTGGTTGGGCTACCTTAAACAAGTAACTGTGTTTTCGAGCTAGATTAAATGATCAAGATTGTCTCCCAAAAACAGCTGAATAGTCTTTAGTCTCATGGTAACAAAATGACATCATTTTCTCGTTTGGGGCACGATATTGATGAAAGATGAGTATATTCTTGGGCATTCGATGAAGAGCAGTTACACTAGAATGACGGTTGGTTAACTGATGTATTTTAAAACACCAATCAATGTGAAATTCCACAAAGTTGGATTTTGTTTTCTTTAATGGCTCCCAGCTCATACACAAATTAAGAATACACTCTATTATATCCATCATATATAATCCATTATATATATATATATATATATATATATATATATATATATGTGTGTGTGTGTGTGTGTGTGTGTGTGTGTGTGTGTGTGTAATGGATGTAATACATAATTATAATCGATATTTACATAAGCTTAAGTCACTCGCAGAACCCAATATGAGTCCAACTGTAGCAAACGATACCTCATTAAAATCCAAAACTTCACTCTCCTTTTTTACCGTTATTTTATTACTGTCACTATAAAAAATTTATAAATTAAAATTAGAAATAAAATACAGAAACAGTTCATAGAAAGCTAAAATATTTCTTTATTTAAGCTTATTATTAGCATACTTTGGAGATATAAATAACTAAAATATAATATAGCATCACACATATAAATATGAATTAAATAGGCATCAGAGCATAAATTAAATTAGTTTTCATAAATATTAGCATTAAAAATTTATCGATTCTTAAAACTTCTTTCCTTTGCACTCTTCTTCAAACAATATCTTTGTGCATTCCTGTAAAACAGAAAATAAATATCAATACAAAATTAATTTAAATTGAATATCCCACCATAACAATAATTTCATATATCATTAAATCTATAATTTGTTTTAGATTGATAAATATGTCTGTCATTATAAGATATAAAAAAGTTGTAGCATTGGGCTTTCCTTGAACGTTACATATATGAGACTCTTGTTTTATTATATTTATAAAATTTTCACGTGTAAAAAAGACAAAATCTTCCTAATGAAAAAGTATGTCTTATAGTCTTTAAAACTACCTTTTCCTCTAAAGCCCTAATCATTTTTAAAATATTGAAGTATTTGCATGTAAAAATTATGATAGAAGCATGGTACATATTTGCACAGGAACCGATTTAGGAGGAAGAGAGCTTTGTGCATAAATGAAAATCGAAGTTCCGCTAATATTATAATGGCGGTTTAGCAATACATTTTGTAGATTAATGTAAGTTTATTTTTATATTTAATATTTCTCTGTATAATTTTAGTTATCTATTTTAAAAAATATTTTATGCGAGAAAGACATCGAAGAATCAAAGTAACATATACACAATATTTGAGCAAACTAACAAAATATATTTACTTTAAAGTAATTAACATAATGCTGTTATTTCTATTGTAATGGCCTATAATAAATTAATGCTTAATTAATTCCCTATAACATTTTAAAGCAAAATCATTTATGGAACCAATAAAGTCTAATCTTTGTGTTTATCAGTTTCTAGTGCTAATAAAGCAAGAGATGATAATTTTAATTGACCAACTGAGGTCTTTTAAGGAGATTAACCCTTTGTCTATACATCATATATGATAAACACATCTAATACTTTATATGATTTTATATCATGTGATACAAAATGAACTAAATTTCACATACAAGCTTTTATATATCTTATATCACTGTGTATTACATGTATCACATAGTCAGGTAAAGGGTTAAAATGGTTTGAAATGTTTAGTTTTAATGTATAGTCTTTGTGTAGTCTTTCTACAGTTTCAGTTATCTATTTTCAAAAATATTTAATGACAGAAAGATTTCGAAGAATCAAAGTATTATGTACGAAATATTTGAGCAAATTAACAAAATATATTTACTTTAAAGTAATTAACATACACTCTCTTATTTCTATTGTAACGACCTATAATAAATCAATACTTAATTAATTCCCTATAACATTTTAAAGCAAAATCATTTATGGCACCAATAAAGTCTAATCTTTGTGTTTATCAGTTTCTAGTGCTAATAAAGCAAGAGATGATAGTTTTAATTAACCAACTGAGGTCTTTAAAAAAGATTAACCCTTTGCCTGTACATCATATATGATAAACACATATAATGCTTTATACGATTTCATATCATGTGATACACAATGAGCTATACTTCATACATAAGCATTTATATATCTTGTATCACATGTATCACATAGCCAGATAAAGGGTTAAAGGGGTTTGAAATGTTTAGTTTTAATGTATAGTCTTTCTATAGTTTTAGTTATCTATTTTCAAAAATATTTCATGACAGAAAGCTTTCCAAGAATCAAAGTATCATGTACGAAATATTTGAGCAAACTAACAAAATATATATACTTTAAGTAATTAACATATATGCTATTATTTCCATTGTAATGGCCTGCAATAAATTAATGCTTAATTAATTCCCTATGACATTTTAAAGCAAAATCATTTATGGCACCAATAAAGTCTATTCTTTGTGCTTATCAGTGTCTAGTGCTAGAAAAGCAAGAGATGATAATTTTAATTAACCAACTGAGGTGTTTTAAGGAAATTAACCATTTGCCTGTACATCATATATGATAAACACATCTAATGCTTTATATAATTTTATATCATTTGATACACAATGAACTATGTTTCACATACAAGCATTTATATATCTTATGTCAATGTGTATCATATGTATCATATAGCCAGGTAAAGAATTGAAGTGGTTTTAATAATGAAAAGAACTAGTACAGTTTTATATTGGAAGTGTTAAAAAAATTAGAATACTATTTTATTATAATATTGACCTTTTAAAGTTTTGTTTTTTAAAATATTCGTTTTCAGATTATGATACATGGCATTAATATATCAAACTGAGGTTCCTTTCAAATGGGGAGGGGGGGCGATCATAGACTAAATTCATCACTAAAAATCAAGTCATGTATAGACAACCCTTACTCCTTTAACTATTTTGTAATAAAGTTAGTCATAAAATGTGAATTAGATATATTCCCTACCTCGAAGTTCAACATGATCTTCTTTTCAGGGAAAGTGAGCTAAAATAAAAAAGAGTGAAAACGGCTCAACAAATATAATATACAAGTATCATTCATCAATATTAATGGCTAGTTTAAAAAGAAAGTTAGGCGGTATAAAGTATGAAAAAATTAGCATTTAATAAAATAATTACGTTCAACGCTAAGTAATAAAATAATTAAGTTCAAAAACAGGAAAAGATGAAGGAAAAATGAAGAGAAGAAAAGTGAGAAAGGAGAAAAACTAAAATGAAAAAAAAGAGAGAAAGTAGTCCAGCAAATATAATATAAAAGTATTATTCCTCAATATTAACGGCAAAATTCCAAAGTCAATATTAAAGCTATTCTAAAACTAAATGGTGGTATTAAGTATAAGAAACTGCTATTTAATGAAATAATTAAGGTTATTATTACGAAAAAATACCAGTTTCATATAGACATGAGTAATGTAGAAAACTTACCTTTTCAACTTTCTCGACAACGCATTCAAAAATCTGAAAGAATTCAAAAAATACATTAAGTTAAGGAAAAATCAGACCCATACTTGAAAATATAAATTAATGAATACCAAAAAGTTGATTTTGTACTCTCAATTACATTGAAATTTTACCACATTTAATGTGTATATATGTAATATATCAAAATTATTATGCTTATATCTCTTAAAAATTCTCCTCTTTCCCATTCTTATTCCTACAAATCTATTTTCCTAGCCATAAAATATCTTAATTAAAGGAGTGCCCGGGACTTAGAATTTTTCCAACCTATTTCCCAAATCTTTCTCTGCAATAAATGCAAATTTCCTGCCCCTTCCCATATCTATCCGTCATCCCCCGTTCACTTTTCAATCATTAAAGTTCCGTTTTACTGTTGAGAGCGTTGACTAAGAAGTTGAGAGCTCTTTCTTGGGAATTCGTCTCAGCTTCTCACTCTGACGTCTAATCCTGTAATCCACGAATTTCACGATCATTCTGCTTTCTGAATTTGATACAGCCAAATGTTGTTCTCTTAACTCAATAAAAGTTCTTTAAACGGACTCGTCGTTCTGTACAATGTGCCCCCTCTGTTTACTTCAATAGTCTAGAAGCCTAGATTTCTCCTTGCCCAATAGCCCGAGCAAGTAAAAACAATAGGGGCTACAATTTTATTGTAACCGGTGAAATTAAATTGGGGCTGGATTATATATATGTACATATAATATATATATAAATATATATATATATATATATATATATATATATATATATATATATATATATATATATATATATATATGTATGTATGTATGTATGTATATATATATATATGTGTGTGTGTGTGTGTGTAATGAGATGGACTTCTCGATGGGTAGTTGCAGTCATGACCATAAAAATGATACCGTTTTAGCTAAAGACGTTTATTAAGATAACGTTGGAGGATGGGTTTCCACTTCATCATAGGGACAGGACAAATTGAAGGGGCAGTGAGCATGAAGTTGTATGTACAAGACCTTTAACACCTGGGTCAACATCTGTGGGAAAAAAAATCTGCCTCCGACAGCGTGTATCACTTTTTTATTTGCAGATTTCCTAAATTTTCCGCTAGGGCTATGTAGAGTTATAATTGGTCAGGCCCCTTCTTTGAGGGCGTAAACTTTAGCCCCAGTGGTCAATTTAAGTTAGGGGTTAAAAGGGGGAATGCAAAATTACGAGGGAATTTTTAGCTTTTGATTTAAGTTTTGAAAACCCCTGAGAATTTTCTTTATATATATATATATATATATATATATATATATATATATTATATATATATATATATATATATATATATATATATATATATATATATATATATATATATATATATATATATATATATATATATATATATAATACAGACACGCATACACACATATGTATATATGAAGTGCAGACCGAGATAAGAAGAAAGATATCTATTCCAGGCGTTAAAGTCTTATTTTAATGCCATGTGTGTCTCATAGTTCAGTTTGCATTCAAACTCATTCGATAGCAGGTCACCAGCCCACAAGATTTACCTGTTCTCTCATTGAACTTGGAGTGCTCTGATTTTAAATGATGTAGTTTTATTAACTTATTCTCCCTCTTTATATAGATTTCGCTCTCATTTTATTAATTAATGCTTTAATGTCTATCTTTAAAATTCCAAACTTGATACACATATACACATACATAATTATATATACCAATATATATACACATACACACAAAACATAGGCTTACAGTTTGGGTAAAAAATATATTTAGGATGTTCATATTAAGCTATTTTACCTTTTCGGGTACTTCCTTTGTTTCAAAGATTACTGAGTAGGGAGTGCACCTCTTTATACCTTCGGGAACAATTTCCTTTTTACATTCCTCCAAAGCGAACAGTACCTAGAGTGAAAGGAATTAAAGTAAAAATTATAGTCAAGTAAATCTAAGTTCTTTATTTTTTTAGTCATTTCAGTTTAAAAAAAATTCTAAAAGTTATAGATTTTCCGAGCATTTAGAAATTTATCCGGCAGATTATCTGTTAGTTATAGCAAAAGTGCCATACAGAAACTTTCAAGGGAGGGAAATGTGCGGTCTTGAGGGCAGGCACATCCAGCCTCAAAAGTTTATTTTGCGGCCTCCTGTAAACTTTGATATCAAATAATATTTAATTATATAGATTAAGAAAATTATGGATTAAGCAAAAGTATCATTTAGAAACGTTCAAGGGAGAGAAACGTGAGGTCTTAAAACCACATCCGGAGTCAAAAGTTTATTTTTTGGCCTCCTGAAAACTTTCTCTGATATTAAATAATGTTTAATTATATAGATTACAACAATTTGAAATATAATATTGAAATAATGATCGGCATACATTTAAGTGACTGATTGCAAATTGTACATTTTTCGATTATAATGCAATAAATTTATTTAAAAATATTTCTAAGGATATTATTACTCTTTCTACTTAATATTATCATTTTCCTATTGTATTTCTTTATGATATAATAAATTTATTTAAAAATACTTCTGCATTATAATTTTTCAAGTGTATAAAACATGTATTCGTTTATTAAAATAATAATTAAATATTAATGTTACATCAAATTATTACCATTATGCGAGTCCAAAACTATTTTATAACTTAAGTTAAATAATAAATAAACAATTTAATTTTTTGCAATGTATTACTTTCAAATAGTGCAATAAATTTTTGAAACCGTATAAAAACTACAATAATATCCCCAAAATCGCATTTATAGGTATATCAACTGGTACGGTGTCCTTAATTACTGCTTAACTTAAATGCTACAGAAGCTCTTCACCTATGAGATATATTATACTGTTTAATGGATGAAAGGTTAACTCAGATATAAGTAATTACACTTCGAAACTCAGTTTAAAACAATTACATAGTTACTTTTAATGGTTTAGGAATTGCAAAAACATGAAGGTACAACGGTATTTAGACGTTAATCCACTAGGTTATTTTAGTTTCAAATTTTTTAAGATGGACCATAAATAGATTTGGATGTTAAACTTACCCTTGGTGACATGAGTTTTTCACAAGCTGCAAACTTGGAACACAGGATAGGACTCTTACCTTTAAAAATGAAGAAAAGTTATTTTTATTATTTGTTATTAGTTTACCCAATAAAATAAAACTGTTTTTACCCAGTGCCGTCTTTATACTTTTGGTCACCCTGAGCGACATAATTTTTAGCACCCATTATAATAATTTTATTAACCAGTATTTCGACTGCGATTTAGGGGGAAAATAGATATTTTTAAACTCAGAAAAAATGGTTATCTGTTGTATCAGAGTTGTAAAATTATCCTACATTAGAAAAAATTATCGTAAATATCAATAAAACTGTTTGATTCACCGATCAAAGAAGACTGCGATGCCCTAGACTACTGCCTTTCCCCCTTGTACTGCTTTAATCTTTTGTTCTATATTTGAATAGCAGTATTATTTGGCATTATACTGATTTTAAATTGACTAAAATTTTCATAAGTATTCTTAGTTTTGCGATACAGCAATAGATGGCGACACTATATTTTAGCTATTCTTTCAATTGATAATAATTTTGCTGAACAAAGCAAATGTATTTTTTAATTTTATAGTATTACATTAATATAAATTTACACTTATAATTTGGAATTCTTCTATTATAATAAGTATGCTATGGTTGAGAATAAAAAATGTTTCATATATTCAAATACAGATATTCAAATGCAGATAATTTCTTTTTAAATTTCTGAATAAAATCAAATTAATAATATTAAATTTAACGAATTTAAAATAAACCTGGACGAGAAGAATTAAAATATTATAAATTATCTACTCCATGAAATTAACTTAAAATGAATTTAAAATTGTAGAGCTAGATTATTTTTAAACTATAATATTGCCTAATGCATAAATTCCCCGAAAATCATTTAAGTTATTTTATAAATCTCTATTAAACTGTGATTAGTATTTAAAGTTAAACCATAAAATTAAGAATATACTGTATTAAATACATTTAATAATAAGGCAAAAATTTGTTCATTTCTACAGATCTCATACGTATATCTATATACATATATATCTTTGTGTGGGGTATGTGTGTATATATATATATATATATATATATATATATATGTAAATATATGTAAATATACATATATATATATATATACATATACATACATATACATACATACATATATATATATATATATTACATATATATATATACACACATATACATACATTATATATATACATATATACACACATACATACATATACATACATATACACACATTATATATATACACTAAAATGCTGAAGGATTTAGTTTGTATCCAATAATTTATAATTCTTTGGGAAAATAAAATTTCATGTACTTACTTTTGGCAACACAAAGAACGACATCAAGAAGTTCCTTTTTCTCCATAGTCACCATGTACTTTGCAGGATTGCAAACTGCATTCACCTGAAGAACTAGCACGGCAAGAAGAGCGAGGTATCCGATGGTATTCATTGTTTCAGACGGTAGAGAACTGTTTGAGTCTACTCAAGAGAATTGCTCTACAACTTTGCTGTTCCGTCACTTGATGTTGGACCTTATATACATCCAGCTAAAACTGGAGATGCCAATTTAAAGGAATGCGATTGCACTTAACACCTTCCCAGAACGTGTAATCCACAAGTGTTAATCCCGTTATAAGAGATGGAAGAGTTTCACGTACGATTGACGTCATTGCAAAATACACGCAATGGAGCAAGACGCATTACACGATTTTAAAATTTGTATTATCTTGCTTACAAAGTATAGCCTCCGAAGGTCAGTTAAACTTTAGCGAATTTGCCAGTATCTTATTACTGGTTATAAGAATATTAACAATTTTTTTTAAGCATCAGAAATTAGTTTTTTGACCCTCAAGATTGGCTAAAGAAAAAATATTAAGAAAAAAATTGTATTAGATTAAGCTTTATAATGCTTATTAGAAATAATCATGTTATAAAAGTAACTGTAGATAAAAATCTAATATAATCACAGTTTCTTCCCATAGTGCAACGTTCTTTAATCCCCAACTTTATTTTCAAATTAAGTTATTGTGACTAATAAACCTCAGAAATAACCTAAATAGCCCACACTTTAAAGAAAAAACGATTTAACCCATAATGGAAAAAAAACTGTTTTTCAGCTGTGACTTATTTGCTTCGGTATGAGAATTTTTAAGCTTAAAGAAACTTTCAATACACATTCGATAGTTGTGTATTGAAAGTCATAAAATTTTAAAGACTTTTACACAACTCTTACAAAATTTTAAAATCGTTTTCCTACTTAAAAATTTATCTAAAATAGCTCTACATGATAAAATTACTTCCGAAAAAATAATCGATAAAAATACCTACTTTTTTCAAGACCCCAAATTGATAATTTGTTTTAATAGGGAATAATATTTATTTTCTGTTACTATTCCATTTAAAGAGATAATGCAAAAAGAAAAATCATTTCTATTTAGGGATATCTGTAATATTTTTAATACAAATTTTATGTAATCAAATGCGTAAATTATACTTACAAATTCTTTATTGTCTAAACTTTTATAAACATTCATTTGTTTAAAGCCGCTCCGAATAATTAGATTCATATCGACAATTCAAATTCATAAATCTAGTACCGAAAGGTAGCACACTATTATTCTATTACCATTCGGCGAATTAATTTTAGAGAAATATAACTAAAATATGCTACAATTTGTTCATGCAGTCAGTGAGTTTAAAGGTAGTATTCTAATATTCGATAACCACTCGGAGAATTAATTTCACAGCAAAATTTTAAAAATATGTGACAATTTCTTCTTATAATTAGTGTGATCAGAGGCAGCTCAATACTATTCTGTTACCATTTGATCAACTAAACCATACAGCGCCGTAACTAGGTCCTTTAGCGCCCCTATCATCCCATATAGGGAGAAAATATATAAATGTTTCTTCTATATCATATATATTTAAGGAACTCAAAATATTTTGTCATTAAAATGTTCCTAGTATTCCTGGGACACCTAGTATTCTAATTCCATTAAGTGAATTCACTTTAGAGCAATGTTTAAATATGCCAAAGTTTGTTCCTATAATTAGTGGGTTCAAAGTCAAACTCCAACTATTCGGCTACCCATCGGCAGTACCGAAAATAGGTACTCTGGCGTCCTTGGCATAAAACTGGTTTGCACCCCTACCGCCAAATCTAGTAAAAAATATTCAAATTTTATATCTGTATCATATGCTTAGAATGATCTCTCAACTCACAAAATAAAAAGGACTAACTTTATTTTTATGCATTCTATAAAGAGATAAGGCATTAATAACTTTCCTAGATCTAGCTTTCACGAATAAATTAACGATTTCATCGTAATTCAAGCTATTTGCGATTTCTTTGTCAATGTACAGTTTGGATATATTTCCTTCCCTGTCTCAATAAGAAGCCTAAATATGATTTCACCACTTCCAGGTAGCCAAAAGAATGTTCACACTAATCTATCGTTATAAGCAGGAACAGAAACTTTCTCAAAGCAGTTAACAAGATTACACCACATACGTTGAATATATTGAAATTTTCCACTTCTGATATAATTTCATGTGAATTGAAAATTAGTAAAGTACTGTAGTTCAGATAAGCAACATTTTGATCCCTTCAGATACATTTGTATTATGATCATGGCCAATAAAAATTTAAAGTCATCAGCAACTAAGTCTAGAGTCTCTCGGAAGATCAGTCAGAAATATGTTGGAAGTCTGACTGTTGTCAGGTGGACCAATTATCGTGTAGTGCTCTAGAGATATTTTATTTTATAATAGCTTGCAGAGGTCGTAAGTGTTTAAATATTTAGTACATTTGATAGGTACATTTGATGAGTTGAGTTTATAATTTAATATTAAACCCTTAACGCAAGTTTCTGAGAGCCTACAGACAATTTTGGGGAATTTAATATTTTATTATTCATCAATCCTGACTCCTAAAACAGCAAAATATTAATTTTTAAAAAAGTAAGATTTTATTTATACTGATATTAATGTGTTAACTTATTTATACAAGATATACAAATATACTTTCATTAATACTTAGCAGTTGTCTTCAATTTTTGAATTATTTGTGTGTTAGCGTAGTAGCCTAATCAACTTTGAATTCAAAAAAGTTTTGATAGATTTAAAAAATCAGAATTCTTTAGTAAAAAGAGGACCAGAAACCCGCAATTTTTATGAATAAGATCTTCCGTACCTTTTGTTTGTGTTTAAGTAACACGCGGGAGGGGGAGATTCTCTGTGATAGCAGAGTTGTATTAGGTGGAACTCCGATCTCAGTCTCCCCTCCTTCTGGTCAGGTTCTCTCGGATCCTGGGACACTATTTCATTGATTTGGTCTGTGACAATTGCTTACCATTACTGCTTGCTGATTCCACAGACTGGTGTTAATAATCGATAACAAACACATGAACCTAGGACTTTGACAGCCATGCGGTAGGTATCTTTGCTACAACCTCTTATATTAAATATTACAATATAGTTTTGAATAATTGTGGACATCTACGAAAAATAAAAATATACTAATTTTAGTGAGATACATTCCGCAGGAGACGATCTTCATATTGGTTGGTTAGTTAAAGTTTTACGGCGCAAGGTCCTATTTAGAACATAAGCACCAAGCACAAGGTGTTTTTTCGTAAATACAACAAGACATAACAGATAAGTGTAGTAAAACAGAACAAGATAAAACAAGCAAAGGTAAAACCGTACCAATTTTAAAAAAAATTATAGAAATGTCTACGCATGTACACAGGATAGGTACGTAAAAAGAGAACGAAACATTAGAAGGTAAAAGCTGAAAGCATAAAGCACAATTTTTAAAAGATAGAAAAAGTATTAAAACAATTCATAAAAAAAAAGTTAAATTGACCAAAAAAACCCTGTAAAACAGAAAAGAGGGATGCGGGGGTTCATCCAGTAAATCCCTCTAAGTTAGGATGCCGTGCGCCCCCCCCCCCAAAAAAAAAACAGGCTGTAAATTGCTACAAGAGGTAAGTATATGTAAAATAGATAGCGATGACTCAAAACGAATATATTCATATTTGAAGGTTCTCGTTTCCAGCATGTGGACCCATTACCCATTACGGAAAAAATTACAACTTTCTTATGACTCATATTTTAAATTTGAGTCTACCTTCGTTCCTTAGACCTGCTTTCAATAGATTCAAATAAGACGAAGTAATATGCTCCAAAAATCTTGTACATAGAACTATTTAAAAAAATAAAAAAAAATAAACTTCACCAGCATGATAGGCAAGTCATGCATAGGCCTTCTATGAGCCGAACTTTGATTTTTTTAAACCCTCATTGCATTTTACTTTAAACACTTACACAAGTCGAGCATGGAAAGTTTAAAAAATGAGCTATAACAGAATTTCATTTACGAACATTTCAAAACCAGTATTTCAGATACTGACATATTGGAGACTGGGTTATTTTCTACATTTCATTCTTGCTTTATTTCTAGTAACCATTTTTGCCAAGTCTTAGAGTGGGATTAGATACTCCTCTATTATAATCATTATTCACAAATATGGGTTCATATTTAGTCCTCGGTACCAATAATATGGATAAACTTTGAAGAGTTGTATTAAATATCTTTGCAAAACACTAAGTCGACCGGGGAGTGAAAAATTGACTTTGAAACCCGCCCAGAAATGTTAATCTGTATAGTTATGATCTTTGTGATAAAGGTACACAAATAATGTACAAAGTTAAATGTAAAAACAAATAACGACTTAAGTTTTTAAATACTTTATTTTTTCGTCTCTACATATGAATACAAATGAAAGCACAGTTTGGTTTGTTTACATAGACAGCACACAATAGTTTTAAGAATATTTCCATATCCTTCTAAAGGGAGTCTTGCATTCAACAAAACAGTTGGTAAACAGAACAATAAAATTTAAACTACTCTTCCAACACATTTTACCCATCATTTTTCTGCATAATGACAGTTTAGTATAATTAGATTATTTTTTGTAAACAGTATAAAAACAGATTCTCTAATTTGAATCAACAAAATC
The DNA here is from genome assembly GCA_032207245.1 of Pardosa pseudoannulata. Taxonomy (NCBI): domain Eukaryota; kingdom Metazoa; phylum Arthropoda; class Arachnida; order Araneae; family Lycosidae; genus Pardosa; species Pardosa pseudoannulata. The sequence goes on from CM063505.1 coordinate 20,107,591, forward strand.
AGTTTTGTTCTTGAGACAGTTGTTAAAGACAGATAGGTATATATGATGCAGTATAATAAATTTTGTACATAAAAATTTGAGCCATACTTCAATACATGTTTCCATTTGTTACAAGTATTTACCAAGCGAATCACCTTTAATTTATACAGATTGACCTGTACCATACCCTTTAATCATGCAAAATTTAAACCTTGTTAAAGTTTTCAGATAATTTTAAACTCAGGCATACACAGTATTTCCCCCATTTATTTACAATGAGTCAGAATTGTCCCCGATCTACAGACTTGTGAATTATTTTTACAACATAGGGATTTTAAATATAAGAAGGCTCTTTTCCAGAATCCTTTATCTCTTCTACAAACTACTTATACTATACTACTTATTTTACTATTCTATATACTAATAGCTAAACTAAATAACTATAACTAAAACTAAAACTAAAACATGGCCATGTTAAATCTTAAAATCTAAATTACCACAAATATTCAACACAAAGATCAACACCAGATATTGTAAATAGAAATATTCATCAAGATGTCATGTTAATAGGCGATTCTTGTCATGAGAAATGTGTCGCGAGGTATAAATATTCACAGGTTGGGAATGAATTCAATAAATTGATCCCACACACAATGGCATTATAGAAAAAATATCAAGAAGTCATAAAAACACAAAGAGAAAAGGGTAAGTGAATAACTTCAAAATTGAGTCAGTTCCTAGTCGAAAGTTCTCACAATAAAAGAATTCAACTTTGGATAGACTTGATCAAACCCCAAAAAGTAAACGTAGAAGGTTCATCTAATTGTCATGTCTTGTTCTGTATAAATATTCAGCAGGTAGGTAAGGCTTCCCTTGTTCAAGTTGCATTCGATCAAGGATTCCATGCGACTAAGATAAAATAAAAATATATACAAGTTACTTTTACGTGAACAACTAAAAAAAGAGAAAAAATTAAATGCAATTTAAGTTTTTCATTATTTTAATACCCAAAAATAGGATAGAATTATATATTATCAAAATTTAGCTTTTAACAATACTTATTGCAACTTTACACCATTATAATAATTCAAGAAAATTCAGTTTAATGTAATAAAATCTACTCGTAATGTGTTAAACTAATCCGGACGGCAACGCATATCCGTTCCAACAACGGAATTTAAACCTGTAAACTCCGGTACATAAGATCTGCAACCTAGCCTTCGGATATCATTCGCTGAATTTTACAAAATTAGTCCAAAGGTAAACAAAATTGCCAATTATTAGGGATTTCACTGACAAGTTTTATTAATTTAGTACTGCACGATAGCAACAAACAAAAACCTCTATTGGACTAAGGATATGACATGTACTTCGTAAATTTGAGATATCATGCAACAACACAAAGTTAATTAGAAACTGTTGAGCCTTACCTTCAGCATCAATGAGTTTCTTGATGTACGAATATATGAAGAGATACAATTGTTGATACCCACTACGACAAAGCTTTTAGATTTTAATCCAGCCTCTCTTCTGTAAATTCATTGATAACATTTCCTCAGCAAAATATATTTGGACTTAGTGATTCGCCAATATTTTTATCACAGTTTTTTTCTTACATCATCGGGATCACCTATAAAAAAAGCATTAAATTTTAAAATGTTACAAGTAGGTCATTCCTGGCTTTTTTCAAAATACATTGATTTAAGTACCTTAGAAATTTCTAAATGCAATTATTACATAATATTTTATTCAAGACTTTTCATGACAAGTGTTATGGAAGTTTTTTTAATATTACATATTTACAGTTATGGAAGTAACTAAAAATGGAGTTAATTTGGAATATATCTAGTAAAATACTTAATCAAAAATACTAGGAAAGTGAAAGCAAAGTATATACAATATGCAAAAAGATTGTTTATGGAAATCAAAAGGAGTCCAAATTTAATACTGTGTTAAGAGGTTTTGGTGTATCACTATAATTTAACCAGTTGTGCTCTAAACTAATTTAATCACTCCTAATACTCTAGTTTAAACGTTAGTTGCACCAATTTATTGACATTTCGAGTTAAAAGTGGAAGAAACTAAGTTCAACGAATGGGATTAGTAACTTACGGCGTTGTAACAAACTCTATTTTATCCGTTGCAAAACAATTTGAGAATAAAAGGTTAACTATATGTACAACATTTAGTTTCAACAAGAAAATATACAATTTCTTCTATTATGTTTTTCAGTGCTGTAGAAAACTACAAATTTAAGTATTTTAGCTATGGAAGTGGTAGTCCTGTATAACTGTTGTCAAGCAAAATATTTTGAAATAAGTGCTTACCATCAAGTTATTTTGTGAGTGTTTACAGTGTTTTGTAAATATCAATACAAGAGGTAGTTTCCTGTTTTTCCAGTTTGATTTAAATTTATTTCTATCACAGGAAACCAAGTCATTCTATACTATACGTTTAAAACTTTAAAAATTGAATTTCAAACCAGTACAGAATGAACTCAAAGAATGACTTGTTAAGCAAGATTATTGTGCTATCAAAGTTGTCATTAAAATGTCTTACCTTTACCGAGGAGGTCAGGTGTACTTCTAAGAACTTTAAGGTCTGACTTCACATTAGATTATCTGCGAAAGTGTTGCTAAACTTTGTGCCCATGTGCTGTAGAAACAGATTTCATAGTGGATATCAGTGCATATAACTCCTGAGGATCCAGTTTTGGTGTTTTCATGAAGACTTCAAATTAGATAAAAACCGTTTCTTCCAAGAATTTTCTTCAAACATACGTAGATTCATACGTAGATTCCGAGAAAAGAAATACATGTTCTCATAACGACGGGGAGACAATTCCCAAGAAATCATATATTCATCATTCGAAATCCCAGTGTAGGCCAGAGCCTTCTAAAGCAGTAGATTCCAGGTACATCCACTTACAAACTCCTCGATTTCTTGGTCTAAAAAAGTCCTCATTGATTGCGTTCACTCATAGAAGTTTGAGCAGCTTGTTAATGGATAGCTTTGTCTTGACAGAATGTTTATAAAAGTGTTTTAAAACATCTTCTCATCAGTCTTGACAGGAAATTTCAGCTTACAGTCTTTATAAATACTATACGAAAGAGTTCTTAAAAAAGGAGATTTATTACTCATTAATGCAGCCTCGTGCACTAGATTTAATACGGAATATTTAATTCTGTTCCATGAGGATTATTTCAGGACTTTTCGGTAAGATTTTTCAAAGACATGGATCGTACAAAATTATCTTGATGCTTCAATAACATTTGCTCAGTGGTGTGAGACAAGTAACTTCATTTAATTGATAGAACAAGCCTTCTATAAAATTTTAATTGTTGTGGCTGATGAGTTTAGCGTTTTATATCAAGAACATTTTTGATCTGTTAGCAGAGTACGAAGTAAAGTTTATGCTGTACCTATTGTATTATTCTTACACCGGAATGAAGATGTCGAAAATTAAACAGTTACCGAGTTATTTTAAGCGACCTAGCTCTAAGAATTAGATGATAGCCAATATAAAGGAAATGTGTTCAATTTCTAATGTTTTAAAATGGAATGCTTTTAGAAGTATTATGTAGTAGGGAGTAAGTGTACCCCTAATATCTCCTCCCATGTTTTCTTAGTTGGTCGATTTGGAAAGCAATGGGTTTTTTTGGCGCTACACGAGGCTCATTCGGACCTGGACCTACTGCTTAAAGACTAATCTTAACTGATACAAATATCCATGACTGCAGTGGATATTGATTTGAAGCCAACTTCGTCTAAGGGTTATATTTCTTAGATGAAGCATTAATATGCCAGGTTTGACAGATGTTAATATATATTCATTTACCTCAACCTAGGAATTTTGATTCTCGTTTCCGGCTGTACAGAAAGAAATTTAGAGAAAAAGTAGGATAGGAGAAAAATAAATTTACTGTTAAACCCCAACTAAAATAGATAAGTTTAACAGCCGGAATCGAGGAATTATATCCTAAACTTTGAAAATTTAGGAGGAATTTGAAAATGTCACGCTTTTAAGCGTAGACGGTGCCAGAGGGAATATATTACAATTACTATTTGACCTAATTTATCTTTAACTTGTCAAACCTGGCGTACATCCTCACCTAAACTTAGCACTATATTTTTAACACTTTAAATACATTACAGAGTTTTTAGAAAAATTTGTCATTATCTAATATCAACATTTCAAATGATTACCATTTATAATTTCTTTCAAAAAAAGATGTTTGACAGAGACGAAGGTGTTTAAAACTCATTCTGACAAATAGAAACAAACGCAACAGAAGCTGAAAAATTGGTCATCCAAAGGATCTTTCAGCAAAATTTTATGGAATTCTGCAAAATTCATTCATAAAATCTGAAAAATTGTAAAGACAACTACTGTATATACTTAAAATAGGAAAATAAGCCGAGACTTCATTTCAAATTGCTTACTCCATCAGTTCACGCAGGAACCGTCATAAATATCTTTGAAAAACGATAAAGACGGTAAATAAAATTATAGGATATGGTATTGATTTCAATAGTAAAGGAAACACTTCTACAAATCTAAAGAATAGTTATAGGAGAGTTTCCCGTGTTATATTTAGGATTCAACGTTGCCAAATAAAGCTAATAATTAAAATGTTAGCTGTTCTACAGTACCAATTTAGATGTAAAATAGGAAAACCACCCAGAACCAGAAACCACCAGAGAATTCAAATGCTAGTATTGATATGACCAAAGTGAATGAAGATTGCCTTTAATCATCAAAAATAGAAATACGATGTCTAATGTACGTATGTATTCTACTTAGATTTTTTTTAAATATAAATTGTTTAATTAGTACCAGAGCCATTCCAGCCAAATATAAATATTTATGAATACTGTATATAACTTGTAATGGATTTCAGACTAAAATATGAAGTTAACTATAGCTTTAGATAGTATAGTTATCTCTTATTAGTGACCATCCATTATTTTAAACACCATCACTTGTAAAAAAAGTTAACGAAAAGAGGTACTTCGTATAACACATACACGTAGTATCATAAATTGAAGCTTTGGGGTAGACAAAACTGTCAGGATTTTAGTTGGTAGACCTGCCGGAAAAGTAAACCGATGTTTTAAACCTGATAAAAAGGTAGATCCAAATAGCAAAATTATAAATAAAAGAAGATATCTGAATATGTAGACTGTTTACAGGATTGTCATTTAGACTGAAAAGAAACCCCAAATTTTCAAGAGAAGAGACTTAAATGTTTCAAAGATAAGTGTGTACTACAGCTGTATTAGGATGAACAGCATATTCATACGAGTCTACATTTTCTGAAAAAAAAATTAAGCTCTGAAATATTGCGTTTATGACAATAACAGCGGTTTTGATGCTTCATCATTGAGCAATTACTTATAAAGTGTTACAGAATTTAAGAAGCATAAAATATATTCAGAAACCGCATGGAAAGGTTGGTTCAACGATTAAATGGTATGACTCTACTGGATCTATCTTCAAATGACAAATTGCCTTAATTAAAACTATTTATGTATTCTCCCACCAGAATTAATGTTATATTGATTCAAAAACTAAACAAATGACGAGTCCAAGTAGTATGCAATAAGTGAGTAAATTCAGAGAAATTTAATGCATAAAATAAAAAGTTTATACGTAGCAATAAGTGAATTAGAACGTTATGATCGACTGTTTTGCTAAACGTTGGCCGGGATCTTTCGCACCGAACACCTATATCAGTGGAGAGTTTCAACTAAAATGCTAATCATGTATAGTTGATAAATTTAATTAGGTTACTAGTGATAAATATACAAATAGTGAATATACAGATATTTAGACTTTTGAACATTTTAAATTGTTTAAAGTTCCAGTTCAATATAGTTCTAAACTATAGTTTATTGAATTATACTTGCAAAATTCTTAAGTCCTAAAAATATATTCATTTCTTATTTGGAAGGAGATAATTCTTAAAATTTACATCTTGAGTGTAACACTTAACTTCATCAGCCACTTTAGCAAGTCTAATCTGATTGACAAGTTTTTCTTCCTCAAGTTCTCAAGGCACATAGTTTCCAATAGGTTTAACGGACACATTCTCCGTAGATAAATATTCTTTTATGAATGCTAATGAAGTGACTAATAGATTGATGGATGTCCGATATGAAAGTAATGTTAATGAATGTTCTGAAGTAGTTAGCAAGTGGAAATAGATTCCACGAGGTTTCATTCATAGTCATTTAGTCCATTTCTACAAAATAGAAGTCATTAGACTTTTTTCATTCAAATAATTTCTACTAATCTAAAAGTAAAACTGTTTAACAAAAGCATTACTGTTATCTTCTAATCTTTATCCCATGTCAGCTGCATCAGAAATTCAAAAATTTTAAAGTTCTTTTTTGCAAAAATTCCACAATTTTCCGAACTTTGACTACAAAATGCATGATTTCAGGCATACCTGTCCAGAACAGAAGAACACTGCACTGACCTTGAAATTAGAGGCTTGTTTATATTTAAACTTTGTATGGCTCTTTTAGTAACACGAGCTACCACCAGAAATAGATATGCATTATGCAAGCTTTACGTAAAGACGAAAATCGGCAATAGCCACGGGATAAACACTGAAATACAAGCACCTTAGATGAGATCCGTTGATGACTTTCTCTTAATAGGACATATTGGGACTACCAACAGGCGATTCCCCCAATTCTTGATTTCACAAAACTGACGCCATCCAGTCTACCTATAAAATAGAATTAAAAAATTAAACCATTACCAATCTATTTTTTATTTTTTACCTGAATACATTGACAACTTAAATCTTTTCAAATGTAAATTTTGTATCATGACATAATTCAAGACTTTTCGAGACAAATGTTTCAAAGATTTTATTACGTATTTACAATTATGGAATAAACTGAAAATAGTTAATTTGGAATATATGTAGTAAAGTATTGAATCACCATGTAGAAAAAAAATTTCAAGTAAAATATATTTAAGATATGAAAAACTCTTATTTATGAAGATCAACAGGTGTTCAGGGAAATCGATTACCTAGTTCAGATGTTTTGGTGTATTGCTAGAATTTAACGCGTTGGGCTCTAAACTTATATTCTAGTTAAAAATGGTAACTGTTAATTTACTTATATTTGAGTTAGTGTGGGAACAGAAATATAAATACAGTGCCAAGCCACAATCGGCATTGTATTCCTTGCAAAATAAAGCGCGAGTAACTTTCGTTAAATATACTCAATTTACAAGGATTACAACAGTGAGGTTCAAAAAGAAAACAATTGTATTTTTCCCTCTTTCCTATTTCAATGTTGTATAAATCAATTTATAATTTAAATAATTTTAACTATGGAAGTGATAGTCTTACATAACGGTGGTCCTGCAAGATTTTGAAATAAGTTATTTTTGAAATATGTTACTTTTTCTCAATACACATTGATAACTGAATTCATTTTCAAATGTAACCTTATGACAATGCTTTACTGAAGACTGCGTGACAAATGTTTCAAAAAAATTTTACATATTTACAGTTATAGAATAAGCTGAAGATAGTTAAATTTGGAATATATACAGTAAAGTATTTAGTCACCAAGTAGAAAACAATTGCAAGTAAAATATAATCAAAATATGAAAAACGTTCTTGTCCAGGAAAATCAATAGGCTTTCAGAGAAGTTTTTACTTAGTTCAGAGGCTTTAGTGTATCGCTAGAATTTTACCCGTTGGGCTCTAAACACAGATATTCTATTTTAAATGCGAGTTCTATCAATATACCGATATTTGAGTTAAATGGGAACAGTAATAAATACAGTGACAAGCCAAAATTGACGTTGTATTTGTTGCAAAATAAATTGAGATCAAATTGTCAAATACACTTAATTTACAACGATTACAATATTGAGGTTTAAAAAGAAAAATTGAAATTTAAGTTTTCTATTTTAATGTTGTAGAAATCTATTTGTAAATTTAAATTATTTTAACTATGGAAGTGGTAGTCTAAAATAACGGCGGTCATTCAAGATTTTGAAATAAGTTACGCTTGAAAAAGTAATTTTTCAAGTGTTTACAGTGTTGTAAATAGTTTTCGATACCAGAGTTAGTTACCAGTTATCCCTCCCCCACTTGCGTTTAAGATTTTTTTCTATAGCTGAAATTAAGGAATTCTTTACATTCTTGTTTAAATCGTCGCGATTTCAGAAACAAACTAGTACAGTACGATAACCATGTACTTGTTAAGCACGATTATTTTGCTAACATAATTAGTAAAATGTCTTACCTTTAGCGAAGAGATCCGGGGTGTACTTCTGAAAACTGTAAGGCCCACTTTAGCATAGGCTGCCAGACGTAAGCGTCATCAAGAGGGATGATGCCCATGTGCTACACAAAGATGCCATAGTGGATATCAGTCCATATAACTCCTGAGTATTCAGTTTTGGTGGTGTTTTCATGAAGACTCCAAAGTAGCAAAAAACCGTTTCTTCCACGAATTTTCTTCTAACATCCGAGATTCCGAGAAAAGAAATACATGTTCTCATAAAGACTGGGAGACAATTCCCAAGAAATCGGATATATTCATGGATCGAAAACCTAGTGTAGGCCAGAGCCTTCTAAAGCAGTAGATTCCAGGTACATCCGCTTACAAACTCTTCGATATCTTGGTCTTAAAGAAAGACGGTCCTCCTAGATTGCGTTCACTCGTAGAAGTTTGAGTCACCTCCTTCCTAGATTGCTTGGTCTAGACAAAATATTTATCCAGGCGTTTTAAGACAGCCTTTCTCATCGAAGTCTTTAGGGGAAATTTTTTGTCTCGCAATAGTCTTTGTAAATATTATACGAAAGAGTTCTTTAAAAATGAGATTTATTGCTCAATGTAGCCTCATGTTTTCGATTTAATACGGAATATTTAATTCTGTTCCATGAGGATTATTTCAGAACTGTTCGATAAGATTTTTTAAAGACATAGATCGTACAGAATTATCTTTATGCTTCAATAACATTTAACAGTATTGCTCAGTGTATGAGACACAAGTAACTTCATTTAATTGATAGAACAAGCCTTCTATAAAATTTTAATTGTTGTGGCTGATGAGTTTAGCATTTTATATCAAGAACATTTTTGATCTGTTAGAGTACGAAGTAAAGTTTATGCTGTACTTAATGTATTATGCTTACATCGGAACGAGGATGTCTAAAATAAAACAGTTATTCAGTTTTACGAGACTCAGTTCTAACATTTATACGAACACCAGTATAAAGGGTCCACAGATATGCGTTCGAAAAGCTTTCCATTTGGAAAAACTAGAAATTTAAATACTACTTAGTAGGGACTCAAAATGTCACGTTTTCTTTGTTGGTCGATTTGGAACGGTTGATTAGTTAAAGTTTTACTATGCAAGGTCCTATTTAGGACCTAAGCACCGAGCACAAGGTTTTTTTTTTTCGTAAATACAACAAGACATAACAGATAAAAGTGCCCTAATCAGGAAACAGAACAGGCTAAAACCAGCAAAGATAAAACCGTACCAATTTAAGAAATTTATAGAAATGTCTACGGTATGCATACTCAAGTATACAGGAAAGGTACGTAAAAGGTAAAATGATGAAACATAAGATAAGAGATAAAACCATAAAATACAATAAATTCCAATTAAAAGATGAAAAAACTAAAACAATTCGTAAAAACAAGTTCAATTGACCAAAATAAACCTGTAAAATGGAGAAGAGGGATGCAGGAGTTCATCCAGTAAATTCCTTAAGTTAAGACGCCATGTGCTAAAAAATAAGGCATAGACAGACTAAGTTGCTACAAGAGGTAATTATATGTAAAATAGATAGCAATGACCGACAAATAGAGCATCGGGGTTTGGGTTCGTTTAAAGAGGTTCGATTTGGAACGCAATGGGTTTTTTCTACAAGAGGCTCAATGGGAACTGTACCTACTGCTTAAAGACTGATCTGAACGGCTAAAATACCCATGCAAGCGGTGGAATTTGAACCCACGAACTTCGACCAGGAGCTTATTTCTTAGGTGAAGTATTAATGTCAGGTCTGACAGGAGTTAATATATATATATTCATTTACCTTAACCTATGAATTTTGAATCTCGTTTCCGGTTGTATAGAAAGAAAATTAGAGAATAAGTAGGATAGGAGAAAAATAAATTTACTGTTAAACCCCCAACTAAAATAGGTAAATTCAACTGCCGGAATCGAGAAATTATATCCTAAATCTTAAAAATTTAGGATAGAATTTGGAAGTAATTCACGCTTTTACGTGTGCCAATGAGAATATGCTATAATTATTAGCCGACCTAACTTTTAACCTGTCAAACCTGGCATGTATCCTCACTTAAACTCAGCTCTAAACTAACATTTTAAAGACATACAGGATATTTAGAACAAAATTTGGACGGAATTAATAGCAGGGTTGATATTCCGAATTATCACGTATTACCATATTTTTAGACCACAAGTTTTATTGGAAGGAAATATACAGAATTTTACTTTGAAAAATAGGAGCCAAATGAAACAAACAAAAGAACAGTTACCCGAGAGATCTTAAAGCCAAATTTTAAGAAGAATACGAGAAAATTCGAAAGAACTTCTGAGTGTTACCAGTAATGTTGCATGCAACTTTAGCACACTGCAAAGTATATACGGGAAATATAAGAAGGCCAGACTTCCGAAGAGAGCTTACTCCATCATTTGATAAGAAATTGTCAAATATTTTTAAAAACAATAAAGATAATACAGAAAGATATAGATTATAGTAATTTAAATAGCGAAGAGAAAACATTTACAAATCAAAACATAGTTATAGATGAGCTACCACTTTTATACTCAGGATTCTACATAGCCTAATAAAGCTAGTGATTAACATTTTATATACTTTCAAGTACTAATTTTCGATATTAAAGTAAACTCTCCAACAAGAAATTTTCTTTCAAATGCTAGTATTGATAGAACAAATGTGGAGATTACCTTTCCTCGTTAAAGACGAGTAATACTTTGTTTTTAATACATGTGTTTTACTTATAACTAATTTTCAATCTGAACAAACTGTATAAACTGTTTAAACCATGAATACCAAAATAATTTCTGCCAAACATAATCCTGAATACCTCAAATATAACTTAAAATGAACTCTAGACCAAAAAGAGACCTAAAAGAAAGCACAGTATAGCCGTTCTTCATTAGTGACTACTTTAAACACCACATAATGCCAGTTAAAAAAAAAATGCATGAAAAGAGGTATTTGGTAAAACGCGTACACATAGTGTAAATTGAAGGTTTATGGTAGACAAATTATATGTCATAACTTTAGTCTATGTACCCGCCAAAAAATCAAATATTTAGCGATGTTTGAAACCTAATAAAATGTAAATGCAAAAGACAAAGTCACAAGTAATAGAAGATGTCCGAAAATGTTGTAGATTGTATACAGGACTGGCGTGTAGGCTAAAATGCAACAAGTTTTCTATTTCAAATTTTCGAAAGCAAGACTATTAAGCTGAATGTTTGAATGACCAATGAGTACAACTGTAATAGGAATAAGAACCAAGTATTCATTCGAATCGACATTTTCCCAATCTGTAGAAAGGATTAAGTTCTGAAAAATTGTGCCGATGGTAGTATTAACAGCGGTTTGATGCTACATCACTGATTAATTGCTTAGCAAGTATTACAGTGTTAAAGTAGCATAAAATATTAGATTCGAAAACTAGATGGAAAGGTTGGCTTCAAGATTGAACGTAGCTTCTATCAGATTCATTTCCGAGTGACAAATTACCTAAATTAAAACTATTGAAGCATTCTACCGCAAGAATTAGTGTTGTCGATATTGATTCCAAAACTCTAAAAAACTAAGTGAACGATGATTCCAATACTTTAGTATGCAATAAATAGGTAAATTGAGAGGAATGGTGTGAAAAAAAAGGGAGTTTATCCATAATAACACATAAATAGAATCAGAACGCTACTGTCGACTGTTTTGCTAAAAGCTGGCTAACAAGACAGGTACCTACGACTTTAAACCCTTAACGCATTTGCCCGTGTCTGACACGGGCAAAATTCAAAATAAATATGCAATCAAATTGTTTACACTTTGTTTGTGTACCAATTTTTTATAACTTTTACCCCCTTTCTCGCTCTCTAGTCACCACCCAGAAATAAAATTGCAAAAAATAACTTACACTATACTTATATATTCTTTTTCTGTCTTAATGCAAATTTTTTGTCAGATTTTCCTAAAAATATTCATGCTTTAAGGGGTTAAACACCTGCATTAGTGGAGAGTTTCAACTACAGTACTAATCATGTACAGTCCCTAAATTTATGTTTCTAGTGATAAATTCACAAGTATTGAATTTTTTGATATTTAAAGATTTTGAAATATTTTAAATTGTTTGAAGTTCCAGTTCAATATAATTCTAAATTATATAATATAAAATACATAATTCGTTTATATAATTTGTATATATAATTTGTTTAATGAATTATACTTGCAAAGTTATTAAATTCACAACTTAAGTTTAAAGCTATTAACTTCATCAGCCACATTAATTAGTCTTATCTTACTGACAAGGTTTCTTTGTTCACAAATTCTCAAGCCACATAGTTTCCAATAAGTAACGTCGCATTCAAAGTTGAACAAAATCATTTTATGAATGTTGACGAAATGACTAATGAATGGATGTAATGATTTGAAAGTAATGTCAACGAAAGTTTTGAAATTCGTAACAAGGATAATCAATTTCACGAGAAATCATTCACAGTTATTCAGTCCACTTCTAGGAAATACATGTCTAATAAGAACTTTTACCATTTACTTCAGATGATTTCTATCAAACTGATAGTGAAAATATTTAAGACGAGTATTACTGTTAGTATCTAGTCCGTACAACGTATGACAGCCATAACAGAAATCCAAAACTTGGAAAGATTCCTTTCTTTTGCAAGAAGAATTCCATTATTTTATGATCTTAGACATCTAATTACATAATTTCTATGACTTGCATATAGAACAGAACAACACTAGCACTCACCTTGGATATTTAGAACCAAATAGAGACGTAATTATATTTAAAACTTACATGTTTTACAATAACACAAGCTACTGTCACATGTAGATATGCATTACACAAACTCTCCGCAACGACTGAAATCTACGCATCTACGAGATGAGTACTAGAGTTTGAAACACACGCGATAAGACTTCTAGAGTAGTAATTTATAACTAGACCAAAAAACGGTGAAAGTTATCTTGGGCATGTGCGAACGTAGAAAATTTGAATTCCTGCAGTTGCCAAATAGAAACTGGATAATTGGCGGTTCGAATACACGGCACATTAACTACGAAAGTTCAAAATTCTTAATTTGTATTGGCATGTACAGGTCCGTTTTTAGCTGTTTACAAGTTTTATTTTCTTAATAAGCCAAAAAATAGTAATAATACTTCAAACAACTTTTCACCCTGTGAAACTATATTCTTGGTTTGATAATACATATTTTTATTATTAGCAGATGCTATCTCGACTGATCAGAAAAGAAAACTGTTGTGACGTCATTTCGACGTGATCAAGCTGACGTCAAAGTGACGTCACACGAACGTTCGACCAGTCTCGCGACATCCAGAGTAAGCCCCTGAGAACAAACGCTTCTGCAAATAAACTTTAATGCTGAAAATATCAGTTAGAATGATGCTCGGGAAAAACCGGGAAGGGGTTAACCCTTCCCGGTTTTTCCCGAGCTGAGCTCGGGCAGGCGAAATGTACCATCCTGGCTCATCCCGAGTACAGCTCGGGCTCTGGGAAATCTTACACTGTGCAATCAGACTTTCCCAAATTATCTCACATATGCTTTTTATGGTTTCGAATGTTTTTGTTTACTTTTCTGACTACTAGATTATTTGCTGTTCAAAGAGAGACAGCAGAAGGAAGACGGTAAGGAGAGAAACAAGGTTCTACTGTTTAGATTGCGATATTGGACTCTGTGCAGTACCTTGTTTCCGATTGTATCATACATGATCAAATTTTGATTAATAATTTCATAATAATTTATGTAAATGAAAAGGATATAAATACAATTTAATTCAAGATAAATGCTAGGTATTCTAAGCTTTATATTTATAATTAGTGTGAATTGACTCCAAAATCTAATGATTTGTTACGCACAGAAAGCAAACTATACAGGTAAATTACTAATTTATTTACATTAATTTTACATTAATTACATTAATTTTTAGGAAATTTTGTATGCGAATGATGCTATTATGTTTAAATAGCTATGTACGTATGAAAATAAGCATAAAAATTGACATTGTTTAACCCATAATCCCGAAATAATAATACATAATCTGAACCTGGAAGGGGTTAAGAATCATATTGCAGAGAATAAAGTGAGTACAATTGTTTCGTCAGTATTATTGTTGGGCTACTGATTCCTATCTTCAAAAATACCAAAGGAATTTTGTAAAGTGTATTTTTACAAAACAATACACAGTTTTATGAGAATGCAAAAATAATCTAGAAGAACAACTGAAAAGGAGAAACCAACAGTCGTTTTGGAAAATTAATCTTAATTAATCTGTTATTTGAATGTAAAATGTTAAATCTCATATTAACATGATTTTTAACATTCCCATTCAACTAAATATGTTAAAAATAAATATATCACAAAGACAATTTTTTGGAGAAAATGCATTACCGGACCTAAATATTTCAATGCAACATTTTGAAAATAGGATATTTAAAAATTCAAATTTTAGGAGTGAATATTATGTTTAATATATATATATATATATATATATATATATATATATATATATATATATATATATATATATATCCAGAGCCGTTACTAGCATGAATATGGGACTGTTATTTACGTTATTGAATTATTTTTGTTTCATTGTATGTATATATATACATATACATAACAGTAAAAATTGAAGTTTGTAGAAGTTCTAAATTATGAGAGTGGCGTCGTTGTGTTTCCAGTTTTGGTGGTCACGTGACAGTGAGAGAAAGATTCCATGAAATGACGGAATGTGGTGTGGTTTAAGGCCTACGTATTTGTGATTATGACTTTATTATGGTGATTGGCCATGAACTCTTGAATATGTTACATATATATATATATATATATATATATATATATATATATATATATATATATATATATATATATATATATGCGTGTGTGTGTTGAGAAATTAGCCTGTAATGATAAGTTCAGTACTAAGTTTAAACACAATTAAGTCTCGATGTATTTAAGTTTTGAAGATGATTGCTATCGAACGAACCATTACACATGGGGAAAAGCTCTTTTAATTATTATATTAGTTTTTTGGCTTGTTAAGAAAGCAAAATCTTATTTAACAGGTAATAACGGACCGGTAATACGTGCTGATAAAAATTAAGAATTTTAAATGTCGTAATTAATGTGATGTCTATTTGTTGCACCTATTTCCCTCTATCTGTTTGGCGATTTCAATAATTTAATTTTTCGATGTTCGAGCATTCCCAAGATAACTTTCACCTTGTTCGGTCTGTCCTTGTATGTTTAAAACGCCAGTAGTCATACTGTAGATGTATGTATTTTAAAGCCGATCTCATCAAAGTCGTTTAACGATTAACCGCGATTAATCTCTGTCTAAACGGAAAATTGCGTCCCACCATTGGTTGGCGCCATGGGTTACTCGGTTAGTTTTTAAACGATTTTGGTGAGACCGGCCCGTAGTCTTCACGCCAGATTTGTTTAATCTATGTCTGGTTAAACTGATATACAGAACAAATTTGCTAAAACCCTCAATTGTTTTAGAAATCTAAATAAGGTATGGAAAATCTCTAAATTTAAGAGTAAAATTAAATCTGTACAAATACCTAATAAAATCAGTCCTTTTATATAACTCTGAAATGTGGTAGTTGACAACAAACCAGGCCAACAAGCTACTTAGCTTTCAAAACCTTAGATCACCTTAGATTGCCCTAGATCGTGGGTTCAAAGCCTTAGATCTATCATTAATGAAGATTTTGTGTTCTAATATAATAACCCATGACAAGATATGGTAAGAAACCAATAGATGATTCAGGCCTTCTTGAGAATGGGCAGAGATGAGATAAGATGAGGTGCCTGATGTTGCTCTCGAGTTGACACCGGGGTGAAGACGTAGAGGAGGTTGCTCAACATTAACCTGAACCACGAGAACAGAAAAAGTAAAAAAGACGAAGCTGGATCATCCAGTTGGCCGAAAGCAAGAGTGGCTGAGGCGGACAGGGCACAGTGTAAAACAAGACCTTATGTACCACAAGGCATTAATAGAAACTATGATAATTATGATGTCTGGTTAGAAAATTAGCTTGAAATACTAAGTTTAAAAACTAACAAGTCTCGATCGGTTCAATTATATGTCTTCAAGATGTGTACCAGTGTTCCTCTATTTTGGATGCATGTGCTAGAAATTGTATAAAGTCAAAGCTCATAAAATTTGTGGCATTTTTACAGAAGATATAAAACCTAAAAACTTTTGGTTTTTTGATACGGCTGACGTACTGTGTTGGCGAGAAAAAGAAAAACGATTTGAAAACCATAGCCGGGTCACTTCGCCCCCTACCGCCCGAAACAAGTTCACTGTCCATTAGCATCGTCATTCTGCCTCTCCCTTGGGGTGGTATCGCCCCCGTTGAGAACCACTGCTCTAGTTGAACCACAGCAGACGGTTAATTTTAAAAACTGGTTGATCTCATTTTTGAAATCCTCTCTTCTAACAACTAGAACGCCCCCACGGTATTGCGTTTGTCCCAAGTTGAGAAACAATTCCTTAATAGTATATAAGCAATTGCAAAGTCAAAATAGTCTCCTCCTCTTTATTTAAATTTAAAGACTTAAAATTCATTTTCAAAATAAATTGATTCAAAACTTATTTAGCTGTAATAGTTTGTACCTTTCCCTTACATGTTATAAAATAAAAAAAATAAAAAGTTTAATAAATCTAAAACATTCTTTTCGATAAAGCAGCGTGAAATAACTCGTCACAAAATTGCAAAACATACATTGGATATTGATAACTAGGCATTCTTTTAGCATTTTGTGAAGCACCTTTTTTAAGACATCACAAAAGTGGTTAGAATATACCTTGGTATCAAATGTACGCTGGTTTTAGTGGTTTGGTTTGGTTTGGTGTGCTACGGTCTACATTTTGCAACACAAGGGCTAATGAGACCAGGACCTACAGCTTAAAGCCGATTCCGAACGGCTACGAACATCCATGCCTCTATAGGATTCGAACTCCCAAACACCGATACCGAAGGCCAGCACCCTAAACAATCGGCCATCGTTCGGTGTGGTTTTAAGGGATATTCTTGTCTACGCTACTTATCAACGTAAAAATTTTAATTTTTCTTCAAATAGCGTGATAGTTTACCTGAAAATAATCATCAAAAATTGGAAGTTGATTAAGAATTAAACTGATTGTTTATTAACCTATAGAACATTTAAATGCGAATTTGAATGAAGACTCCACCTATCTTTTTCTTTTCGTATACAAACATCTGCTACATTGTTTTGAATATCAAAAAGTGACAGATTCCATTTTACTGCGCTTCGCACTTGGTTTCATCCTGTAACGTCACGGGATCCTCGGGTAGAGTGTGGGTGTCGAAGTGGTCATAACACGACATACAGCTTAGAAACTATAACAAAGTTTATTCTTGATTAAAATGGAGTATGTACAAATTTTCCAAATGAAAATCACAGGGCTCAAGCGGGCTGGTGCGGACCTAAAAGTCCCTGGTTCAAGGTGAACTTAAAAAAGCAATCTGCGGACAGGTGCCGACAGATACCGGTGTACAGGGCTATAACTGGGCCTCCTAGAGTCCCACAAAAAGCTGGAGAAAACTCTCCAAAAAATTAACCGCCGCAAATCAAACCTCTGTCCGTTCCCTTTTTTCTGGGGACTCTCCAGCGAAAAACTCACGCCGCCTGACATCACCTTTCGCCTCTTCCCATTGGCTTTTCTTTCCGCTTCGTTGTCCTGGTAGCCTCTGATTGGCTGCTTCGGTGGCTCCTCACTGTCTGACATTTCGTTGTCCTTTTCATCCGTCCGATTCACCTTGGACATCTCAAGACATGGTCGAAGCGACAACCCTTTGTGGTGTAGTGTCAAAAACCCAGAGAGAGTGTCTCCCTGCCCTAGGCTTCAACAAAACCCCTTTGTAAAGCCAATGGGGTGTAGCGAAGTCACAAGCCCCTCCTCAATTTCAGCTAGTTGCACTAAACTTCGGACGTTGAAGTTCAAGCCACTCCTAATCTAGTGGACGCCTAGCTTAATTCTTTTATAGATTTCATTTTTCACGATTATTACTTGCAATGGACAGAAATCTACCCTTTTCCATTGATTTGTGAACGTCTCGATTCTACTCTCCTGAATTCAAAATTAAATAAATGTAAATGTCCAAGCTTAATTTTTTATAATTCTAATATATCATTTTTAACCTTACATTTTAACTGGATTTTTGAAAAGTTATTTTTCAACTTTGCCTTATTACTGTTCAGAGGCTAAGCATCCTCGTTCGGATTCCCTTTCAGCAACTTTTATTTTGCAAACATTCTAAGCAAGGACGGCGACCCTAAGACAAAAGTACTCGTGCAAATGCCACCTTTGCCACGCCATAGTTTCGGCCCTGCCCATCAGTGAATTCACTTTAGAGCAATATGTTTAATTATGCCACAGTCTGTTTGTTTGCAGGAAATGTATGAAAAGCAAGCCTGTTTGGCAATAAGTAATCAAAAGTAATCAAAATTTTCTGATATACAAATCTAGGCTTATTTTAAGTTGAATAAAGCTGTTTACCGAAAATCAAATTTACAGATTCAAAAATAATGGTATTCAACAAAATAGCCAATCAATGTGATCCATGTTTGCAGGAAATGTGTGAAAAGCAAGCCTGTTTGGCAATAAGTAATCAAAAGTAATTTGTATATCAGAAAAGCAATCAAACTTTTTGATATACAAATCTAGGCTTACTTCAAGTTGAATGAAGCTGTTTGCCAAAAGGAATGTCTCGATGAATTTCTGAAACACAGCGTCCGTCTTAAAAGACTTAAATCTATTTGTTATGGCTTCCAAGAGTCTTTTGGAAAAATCTGGGAAGTTGAGACTCATAGACAGTTTAGAAGCAGTACAGCCATTCACGGAAACAACCAAATACCTGACTATTTTTTAAGACAGGTAATCTCAACGTTATGGGAATAATTTGAAAAAGGTGGAACTTTTGCAAGAAGACCTGGATAAGGTCACTAATGAATGTCAGCAGCTACTGAAGAACCTACATATAGTCCGACATATGACGGATCAGTAAAATTTTTGATTTTCCAGAATTGGAAGGGGAGGAGAGTCTGGGAAGTTGAGACTCATAGGCCGTTTAGAAGCAGTACAGCCATTCATGGAAACAGCCAAATACCTGGCTGTTTTTTCTTTTTTATGGCATAGTCTCAAAGTTATG
Organism: Pardosa pseudoannulata; assembly: GCA_032207245.1. Lineage (NCBI taxonomy): Eukaryota > Metazoa > Arthropoda > Arachnida > Araneae > Lycosidae > Pardosa > Pardosa pseudoannulata. The sequence continues at coordinate 20,127,076 of CM063505.1, forward strand.
GGAATAATTTGAAAAAGGTGATACTTTTGCAACAAGACCTGGACAAGGTCACCAATGAATGACAGCAGCTACTGAAGAACTACATATAGCCCGACATATGACGGATCAGTTAATATTTTTTGATTTTCCAAAATTGGAAGGGGAGGAGAGTCTGGGAAGTTGTGACTCATAGGCCGTTTTAGAAGCAGTACAGCCATTCATGGAAACAGCCAAATACCTGGCTGTTTTTCTTTTTTATGGCATAGTCTCAAAGTTATGGAATAATTTGAAAAAGGTGATACTTTTGCAACAAGACCTGGACAAGGTCACCAATGAATGACAGCAGCTACTGAAGAACTACATATAGCCCGACATATGACGGATCAGTAAAATTTTTGATTTTCCAAAATTGGAAGGGGAGGAGAGTCTGGGAAGTTGAGACTCATAGACAGTTTAGAAGCAGTACAGCCATTCACGGAAACAACCAAATACCTGACTATTTTTTAAGACAGGTAATCTCAACGTTATGGGAATAATTTGAAAAAGGTGGAACTTTTGCAAGAAGACCTGGATAAGGTCACTAATGAATGTCAGCAGCTACTGAAGAACCTACATATAGTCCGTCATATGACGTGATCAGTAAAATTTTTGATTTTCGAGAATTGTAAAGTACCCTATGAGACAAGTAAAAAAATAGTTTGTTTTTTGGCTGAGAATTATCTGGTACATGCTCAATAATTTGTTTATCTTCCTACTGCTCTAAAGTCTCCCGATACTGTGAATGCAGTTTAGAATAACGTTGAATTCATTTAGTCAAACCGTGTAGTTATGTATAAAAAACAAACACACGAGTGAACAAACTTCTTAATTTTCAAAGATACATAACTTGAAAGCTAGATTTTTATTAGTGAAAGAAATAGACTCCTAGAATTTTATGAAAAGAGTTTGTTGTTAATACGGGTGATAAAATTTTCATTACAACAAAAAATAATCGATGATTCAATTTGAAATTATTACATATGTACCTAATCTATTATTTAAGCCAAATATAAAAGCAAATTATTGACGTAATATCTAAGTTCAGTCATAAAACCAGTGATAAAAATAATGCAGACGATATTTAAATAATTTAAAGTAAGAAACGATTCAATGAGATGGTTAAAGGAATGACGCCATAATGCTAGAAAAAATGTTATTTTTACCTATTCACTATGTGATAAATTGATAAATTTAATCGCCTGCTCTTAATCGGGGAAAATAGGGCTTGTAATAATGTCATTAAATACTCGAAAAGGGGGGAAGGGGGATTTCGAACATTTTAAAGACAACAATATTTTTCGATGTGATAAGGAAGCATATTTATACCAATTTATTTTAGAATCGGGTCGATAGTTTAGGAGAAGATAAACTTTACTCGCTTTGAATTTTGTTAACCCCAAGTCATTAAGAATCCAATATGGATGTTTCTATCCATTCCAGGTCCAACTGCTTCTTAAATTCGAGGACAGACGAACATATAACTTAGGCTATTATTATATAGGAGAAGATATCTGGTAATAGCTACCCGCCGTAACAGGAAGTCCACTGTTCGCCATATAAGTCAAGGACTACTTCTACTCGAAGTATATGTCATAACTGAAAAATAGACCCGGAATGTTGCCTAGGGCCCGCTTTATCTTTAGTCCGCTACTGAAATATCCCCCCAAAAAATGACACTCGGAAAAACTGGGTTGTCAGCAATTTGACTTCGTCAGCATTGGGATTTCACAAAACAGACATTTGTTATAAAGAGTTTTCTAAAAAGAACAGCATTTAAATATTACAGATAACAGTAAAAAGATAATTCTTTATTATTTAGCTGTTAAAAATCTTAGCATGAGTGAAACTGATGTTAACACAGACCATTTTTAAATTACGTTAAAAGCGAGAGACAATTCGAGAGAAAAGTTCTTGTTCGTGTGTGTCGCCATTAAGCAAAATAAGATAACAAATCGAGGAATATGTGACAAGAATAAATCTCTTTTCTCTCTTTTTTTTCCCTCCGTCTGCAAAACCTCCGCCGTCTGGTGAGATAGAGCATAAGTGAAAATTTCGCTGCTGACGTATTTGCTGTAATCATACAAGGTTTAACAAGCAAATGTCTGCTTATTTTTTTCCGTGTATCGAGGGATTTTATTGATTTTTTAAACAGAAGTTGTGAAAAAAGAAACATTTTAAAGCTATGGTGAACAATGAAAAATAATATATCTTGTTTTTATACAAAATAAATTTACCCAAACAAAAATCTAGACATGCTGAAACTAGTTACTAATATATTTACATACAAATCGTCCCAAATTCTAGGTGAAACCTTAATTAAATTAAATTTATCAGTTTGTTCAAACATAGCTTTGTTAAACTTTACTGAACTCTACTAACTGTAACTGTTTATTTTACTTAAACTGGTATTTTTACAACTTGCTCGCACTGTACATAAAAAACTATTGTACGCATTGATTTCATATTTTCAAAATAAATACATTATACACCTACGATGAATTTTTACTTTCTTTTTATTTTGCTATTTATTTCGTTTAGTACTTGAGATAGAACTTTTAAACATTATTTTACCTCTTTTCAAAATTCCATTTCGTGGTATAAGATTTCTGATAATTTTTGAAAATTAAAATGAGTGGATAATTATACCTAATAATTTTCGCTTACAAAAAGGCAAAATTATTAATAAAATTCACTTTATTTTGGTTTTGTCTGCTCACATTGTATCAGAAAAAATTTGAAAGTGTTAATACATGGTCTGAATTTTCCCTTTAAATAAAAAGCTCTTATCTTTTAGAAACAAAATAAATTTATCAAAACTAAGTAAAAATAGAGAAAAAAATGCTGAAAATCACATTTATTTATAATAATATTAATAAAGATATGGTAAAGAGAAAAATAAGAAAAATCTTTTATTTTAATTTGCTTATAGTTTATGTGCTCCTTTAAATCTAAAATATTTTTGATACCACATAATCTAAAAAGAAAGATTGCTTAACACTAGTTTTACGGACCGAGCCAATTTCATCACTATATATATATATATATATATATATATATATATATATATATATATATATATATATATAAACCTTACTAATTAACTTTAATATCACTTTTACTTAACTTAACTTTAATATCACATTAACTTAACTTTACTTTAATATCACCTATAAAACATTAACTTTAATATCACTTTTTAAACATACATTGGTTTTTAATTAAGTAATAAAATATATGTAAACTTTCATTCCTCTTCCCCGTAGACCCCTTTATTTCGCATTATCAAATGTGGTATACCTATTTTCATGGTTGTGAGCCAATTTGACTCATAGAATGGTTTAACAGTTAATCGCATAACATGAAATTTATTGGTCGACTCAAGTAAATATTTCACGAAAAGATTTTATTTTCCAATTGGCTGAAGAGCTAAGAAGTAAATATAGAGAAGAAGTCGAGAACACTTCCATTCCAATGACAGAAATTCATGCTACTGAAGCACGGAAGAATTGTCAAGTTCAACAATCATGCAAAAGAAACAGATGTAGAAACCATTGTGCTAAATGTAATAGAAATGTTTGCAGAAAATGTGTTTCAAAAACAGATTTTATATGTAAAAAATGTTTTCCATGAATTTTTTGATAATAAACATTTTATTTAAATTAATTTGGAACTATTTTCTTTGCAAAAATCTTCAATTTTCTTGTATGAGTCAAATTGGCTCACTTCAGTAAAAATAGGTATATGATCAACATCCGTAAATCTAGTGTTAAATATCAGTTTTGCAGAAAATAAATGATAACAGAACCTATGAAAAAAGAATAATGTAAGCGTCAATAATCGTGGTAAAATATGTGGCATTTAAGAAAATAAATAAAAATTTCCTCTATCTTAACTCTTCTCCGGAATAAAGATTTTCTGGAACCTTTTTCAAATATCAATAACAACGACGGTAGAATGATTATGCATTTATCTTATCCGTTTCACAATTTCACCGTGATAAATTTAACTTTTTAACGTTTCATCAAATAATTTGAGCAAATTTACAGTTTATCAGAATAAATAGTCATAAAAATGCAATTTATACAGGGTGTATGGTAAATTCAGAACGGATTTTTTTTCTGTACAATGATTGAAATACATCAGACTCACAATTTTCTTTCAAATAAGAAAATCTTTTTTTATTGTGGCATTTTAGTTTTAAAATTTTTGTGAAAATTACAAAAACTAAAATTTTAAACATCCCATTGTTTTTATCATTATAATTAGCAACATGTGAACCTCGTCCGAAGAACCATAATACAAATAGTTTCACTTCATTGTGACGAAATCTGATCGCATATTTTAAATTCAAATTTCAAAAAAATTTACCCCGTGATTTTATTTTGAAGTTTCTTCTTTTTAGAAGGAGTATCAAGGAAGGATTCCGTGTCAAGGTATAAAGTGTCTATTACATAATAAACGGATAAACAATTCCGAAGTGTGTTATAAAGAAATGACCTTACGTTCACCAAGTTCCTTAAGTTCATTTAATATTTTCCTTTAAAAATGTGTAAAATTAATCAATAATAAATTTAACGTAGTAATTTTGGAATGGTAAAAGGTGAAATCTACATATAAAATACAAGCAATCTGTCAATAATAATCTAGGTCAGATGTTTAAAACAGTGTTACGATAGATTTACTAATTTATAACTGAGACTATTTGCTAAAGTTAAAAGTGAAAACGATTTAATATTTTCCTTTAAATAACTGTAAAATTAATCAATAATAAATTCAACCGAAAGAGTAATCTTGGAATCGTAAAAAGTGAAAACTACAAATAAAATACAAGCAATTTGTCGATAATAATTTAGGTGAGATGTTCAAAACAGTGTTACGATAGATTTACTAGTTTATAACTGAAGCTATTCCTAGTGTGACTGAAACTAGTTCATAGTGAAAACGATTTAATATTTTCCTTTAAATAACTGTAGAATTAATCAATAATAAATTCAACCGAAAGAATAATCTTGGAATAGTAAAAAGTGAAATCTACATATAAAATACAAGCAATTTGTCGATAATAATCTATGTCAGATGTTTAAAACAGTGTTACGATAGATTTACTAATTTATAAATGAGACTATCTGTTAAAGATCAAAGCGAAAACGATTTAATATTTATTTAATATTTAAATAAATGTAAAACTAATTAACAATAAATTCAACGCAGTAATTTTGAAATCGTAAAAAGTGAAATCTACATATAAAATACAAGCAATTTGTCGATAATAATCTAGGTCAGAGGTTCAAAACAGTCTTCCGATAGATTTACTAGTTTATAACTGAAATTATTCCTTAAAATTCAAAAATGAAAATGATTTAATATTTTCCTTTAAATAACTGTAAAATTATCCAATAATAAATTCAACCGAAGTAGTAATCTTGGAATTGTAAAAAGTGAAAACTACATATAAAATACAAGCAATTTGTCGATAATAATCTATGTCAGATGTTTAAAACAGTGTTACGATAGATTTACTAATTTATACATGAGACTATCTGTTAAAGATCAAAGAGAAAACGATTTAATATTTATTTAATATTTAAATAAATGTAAAACTAATCAACAATAAATTCAACGCAGTAATTTTGAAATCGTAAAAAGTGAAATCTACATATAAAATACAAGCAATTTGTCGATAATAATCTAAGTCAGATGTTAAAAACAGTGTTACGATAGATTTACTAGTTTATAACTGAAATTATTCCTTAAAGTTAAAAGGGAAAACGATTTAATATTTTCCTTTAAATAACTATAAAATTAATCAATAATAAATTCAACTGAAAGAGTAATCTTGGAATCGTAAAAAGTAAAAACTACATATAAAATACAAGCAATTTGTCTATAATAATTTAGGTCAGATGTTCGAAATAGTGCTACGATAGATTTACTAATTTATAACTAAGACGATTTGTTAAAGTTCAAAGTGAAAACGATTTAAAATTTTCCTTTAAATAACTGTAAAATTAATCAATAATAAATTCAACCGAAGTAGTAATCTTGGAATCGTAAAAAGTGAAAACTACTTATAAAATACAAGAAGTCTATAATAATTCAGAGCAGTTGTTCAAAACAATGTTATGATTGAAATTTCGCAGAATAAAATTTCAAAGCAGTTGTTTTCTGGTCTATATCATTTCCAGAAATTACGTGGCCGGCGCAACACAATCATGACCTTCGAACGGTCGACGTTGAAATGGTCACTTCGATGTCGATTGCTGCAGAAAACAGTTTTTCCACGCAAGGATGATTTCAGTTATCATTCGCGGGGGAAATTTGTAACAAGATCAGTGACTTTTCGTTATATCGCTAAATCAAGTTCTCTTTCGTCGAAACTTAGTAAGACGCTTGGTTCAGCGAACAGAGTAAGCACCTGATGCCATACGTTTGTTTTTTGTTTGAATTGAAGCAAATCCCCTTTTTTTTCCAGCCTTATTCGAAGCTCACTGGATTTTGCACTGTATCGCGATTGGATTTAATCAGAAAAGCTATATGAGATAATTTAAGTGTTAAAGAATGGATTATTCTGAGCTAACCATTGAAACCTAAGGGTAAAGTCAAAGAGTGGCATATAGCAGGACCAGCACCAAGTGTTTTTGCTACTGTAGTCGAACCTCAAAAATGTTACCCTTCAAGTTAAAAAAAAATGGTTATAAAAATTCTACAGAAGAAAAACAAGTTGAATTAAAACAATAATGATAGTTTGAATTTACGGAAAACTGTTTTATTTAAAAAATAAAACTTTTGCAGCACTTAAAATGTGCTGCCTTAAACTGTAGCTTACCTTACCTACAGCCTAGGGCCTGCCCTGTAAAGTACTTTGTCGCCAGTATAGAGTGTCTTAAACTTATATACTGTTATGTACTATTTCCAACGCCGCCTTTACTATTCTGAGGAATCTTTCATCTCTTTTTTAGCTAGATAACAACTTTAGGCTTATTTTTTGTAGTTCAAAAAGTCTAAAAATTTCAAAGAAGAATAAAATTACAATTACCACGATGTGAAAAGTTGGATGAAAGCATTGAAAATTATTAAATGTTCGAGGTAACAATGTAAAACTGATGTTTTAAAGTTAATTTTCCAGTTTAACGATATACGAAAAATTGAAGTGGCAGAATTTTTTTTCAATGCTACTTTTCTCCCAAATGCTTTATACGTTTCAAAACGCAATTAATACAATCTAACGAGGCATTTTGTAATCAAATGGAATAACACTGATCATTTTTATTTCGATTAGGTGAAAAAGTCGTACTTGATATAAAACAGCAAATGTGGAAATGGAACATTATATTGAAAGTAGTATTGGATTGTAAAGAAAAATAACCAAACCAAAGTACTGGGCTGTTAATAAACGTAATAATTTCTTGACAGTTTTGTTGAAAAAGGCATATGTACAGAAGGAGAATGATTTCCAGAGAAGTTGCACTGATCTTAAGAAGTTCTGGACAAGTCTAAATGAAAATTCAAATGAAATGAATTTTCATTTTGAATTCTGCATATATATATAGAAAAAATTTCATTCTACTTAATTAAAATTATAATTAGTTGTAACTGTGCAGCGTATAAATTCATGAATCGATAGTTGATAATTGATAATTCTGTTACAAAATCCCAAAAGATTAAATACGGGAAAAGAATGATTTCCAGAGAACTTACATTGATTCTAAGAAGTTTTGAACGAGTCTAATTCAAATTTTGAATAAAATGAATTTTCATTTTGAATTTTGTAAATATAGAGGTAAAAAAATCTCATTCCTCTCAATTAAAATTGTAATTAATTGCAACTGTGCACCGTATATATTCGGTCACTGAATTTGAAAGGTATATCATACCTTCGAGCAAACTGGGCATTTTGGGTAATTCACTTGTAATATTTCAAAACTTTAATTCCTGTAATACGAATAACCACTGCAATTAAAATAATACCTGAAAATAAAATAATACTATGCACACAAAGAGGGTGCCCATTGATTTCACTGTTCTGGACGAAGTTTTACTTTCATTACCATGTCACGGTAGAGTGTTTTCGTGAAATGGGAAAAGATTGTCGAAAGTAATATTTCAAACCATGCCTGGTGAAGTCCATTTTCCAGTTGAGTGCTGAGATAGTCAAGGAAATGAACTAGCTGTGAAGATAAGTGAGGAAAAAAGGTTTTACAGTCTTTGAATAGAATGTCACATTTCATATTTTACCTTCGAGTTAGACCGTTGTAAAAGTTTGAGATTATACAAAAACATAAAAAATATTTTTATACACGAGAAATGTTAAACGATATCCAGTAGATAAAACAACCTTTTATGTGTATCAAAAGAGCATAGCAAAATTTTCAATCAAAGGGGGTCACAAATTTATGAGATATATTCTATGTATAGTTATAACTCAGATTTTAAACGAACGATGGCCGTATGGTTAGGGTGCTGGCCTTCGAAACCGGAGTTCGTGGGCTCGAATCCCACTATGGCATGGATGCTCGCAGCCGTTCGGAATCGGCTTTAAGCAGTAGGTCCCGGTCTCATTAGCCCTCGTGTTGCAAAAAGTAGACAGTAGCACTGCGAAACAAAACAAACAAAAAAACTAAGATTTTAGATAGGCATAATTTATTTATTTCTGACTAATTAATATCATGAAAAAACAAACATAACTACAAATTTTGTTTAGATAGCAAAACAAATCTTAAAAAAAGAATGCAAGTCAAAATACCAAAGTAGTAGAGCATTAACGTAAAAAATATTGTAAACAATAAAAAAATTCTTTCTATTAAAATTTCAATTACTTGTAACTGAGCACCGTACCAAATTCAGACAAAAATGAATTTGAGAGGCATTCTATTTTGAAATATTATCATATTTTCGAACAAATCGTTTTGTATACGTCACTTATAGTAATTCAAAATTTTAATTAATGTAATACACAAAACCATGAGTAATAACACTAGATTTATGGACCGAACCAATTTGACTCATTAAAAATTTGATCACTATACATATATAAAACTTTATCACTTTTCAAATATATACGTTTTTAGTTAAGTAATAAAATATATGTAAACTTTCATTCCTCTTCCCTGCAGACCCCTTCATTTCGCATTATCAAATGTAGTATACCTATTTTCACGGTTGTGAGCCAATTTGAGTGATTGAACAGTTAATCGCATAACATGAAATTTATTGGTCGACTCAAGTAAATAATTCACGAAAATATTTTATTTTTCAATTGGCTGAAGAGCTAAGAAGTAAATATAGAGAAGAAGTCGAGAACACATCCATTCCAATGACAGAAATTCATGCTACTGATGCACGGAAGAATCGTCAAGTTCAACAATCATGAAAAAGAAAAGATGGAGAAACCATTGTGCTAAATGTAATAGAAATGTTTGAGGAAAATGTGTTTCCGAAACCGATTTTATATATAAAAAAATGTTTTCCATAAGTTTTTTGATAGTAAGCATTTCATTTAAATTAATTTGGCAACTATTTTCCTTGCAAAAAACTTCCATTTTCTTGTATGAGTCAAATTGGCTTACTTCAGTAAAAATAGGTATATGATCAATATCCATAAATCTAGTGTTAAAATAGTACTTATAATATAAACAGTTTGGTTCTGTACAAAAAAGATAAGATTGTTACTGTAATTTTGGCCAAAAAAAATAACATTTTTGCTTGGCCTGGGAATTTAATTGGCAGAAACCTTATAGAGAACATGTGCAAGTTCACCAAACGGGTAATTGCTGAGGATGTGATTCCCACCAAGTGCCATTTGATTGAAATTGTCATCAGACTTTGGTATTACAACAAATACAACAGTCTATATCCAGAATCTGGTAATGTTCCTAGTAATTTTGCCACTCACTGTATGTGTAACGGGGAAGAAAACTATATATTCTTTCGTGTGATATGTTATAGAGAGGAATTTTGAAATGAATTTTGCAAATTTATTAAATTAGGAAGAGTCAAAATTTATGTTTTTGTAGATTGAAAAAAGAATTGAAATTCGTCATCCAAAATATTTTTCAATTTCTAAATAAGGAAATCACTGTATGCTTAACGTGGAAGAAAGCTATATTTTTTTTTCACTTGACATATAAGGAGTATTTTTAAACAGAATTTTGCAAGTTCGTTAAATTAAGAAGAGTGGAAATTTAATTTTTTGTAGATTGAAAAAGCATTGAAATTGGTCATCCAAAATATTTTTCAATTTCTAAATAAGGAAATCACTATATGTGTAACGTAGAAGAAAGCTATATTTTTTTCATATGACATGCTGTAAGGAGTATTTTTAAAAAGAGTTTTGCAAAATTGTTAAATTAGGAAGAGTCAAAATTAAATTTTTTGCAGATTGAAACAGAATTGAAATTGGTCATCCAAAATATTTTTCAATTTCTAAATAAGGAAATCACTATATGTGTAACGTAGAAGAAAGCTATATTTTTTTCATATGACATGCTGTAAGGAGTATTTTTAAAAAGAGTTTTGCAAAATTGTTAAATTAGGAAGAGTCAAAATTAAATTTTTTGTAGATTGAAACAGAATTGAAATTTGTCGTCCAAAATATTTTTCAGTTTCTAAATAAGGAAATCACTTATGTATAACATGAAAGTAAGCTATTTTTTTTCACGTCACATGTTATAAGGAGTATTTTTAAAAAGAGTATTGCAAGTTCGTTAGATTTGAAAGAGTCAAATTTTTTTTTTTTTTTTTTTTTTTTTTTTTTTTTTTTTTTTTTTTTTTTTTGTAGATTGAAACAGAATTGAAATTTGTCATCCAAAATATTTTTCAATTTCTAAATAAGGAAATCACTATATGTGTAACGTAGAAGAAAGCTATATTTTTTTCATATGACATGCTGTAAGGAGTATTTTTAAAAAGAGTTTTGCAAAATTGTTAAATTAGGAAGAGTCAAAATTAAATTTTTTGCAGATTGAAACAGAATTGAAATTTATCATCCAAAATATTTTTCAATTTCTAAATAAGGAAATCACTGCATGTTTAACGTGGAAGAAAGCTATACTTTTTTTTTATACTTGACATGTTATAAGGAGTATTTTTAAAAAGAGTATTGCAAGTTCGTTAAATTAGGAAGAGTCAAAATTTAATTTTTGGAGATTAAAACAATTAAAATTTGTCATCAAAAATATTTTTTAATTTCTAAATAAGGAAACCACTTATGTGTAACGTGGAAAAAAGCTGTTTTATTTTTTTCACGTGACACGTTATAAGGAGTATTTTTATGAAGTGTTTTGCAAGTTCGTTAAATTAGGAAGAGTCAAAATTTATTTTTTGTACATTGAAACAAAATTGAAATTTGTTATCCAAGATATTTTTCAATTTCTAAATAAGGAAATCACTGTATGTGTAACGTGGAAGAAAGCTATATATTTTTTCACATGACATGTTATAAGGAGTATTTTTAAAACGAGTTTTGCAAGTTCGTTAAATTAAGAAGAGTTGAAATTTAAGTTTTTGGAGATTGAAACCAATTGTTTTGGCATTGAAATTTGTCACCGGAAAGTTTTTCAGTTTCTAAATAAAGAAAAATAAATTTGCAATTTGCAATCTTAACTTGATATTGTATGAATGGAATTTTATCTGTCACGTTTTATCCGATAACGTCATGTCTAAGACAGATGCTCAAGGGTTCCTAAACAGGTTATTATCATCTTCTGATAAGACATCTTTATAGACTATGAACTTCCCGATATTGACAGGTTAGCTGCCATTCCCTCCTGTGAATAAACGTGAAATAAGATTACTTTTTAAGATGTTGGCTTTCTTCATTAGTTTAACTTTACTTGCAGTTGGTGAGTATTAAAATTTTCTACTTTATAAAGATGTAAAGAAATTTTTTCTATTGTGGAAGGCAGGAAGGAGTAAACTAAAGAATCGCAACAAATTATATACATAAATGTGTATAATTTGTACACCTAAAATAATAATTTATTACACCTAAAATATCCATCTAAAATTTTCCTTTTACACCTTTTCATTCTGTAATACCTAATTTCCCAGCCGTAAAATGCCAGATTTAAAGGAGTATTTGTCAGCTTGAATTATTTTTACCAGTCTCCGAAAACTAACGCTAGAAGAAATGCTAAATTTCTGTCTACTAGCCACACTTTTCCAGCTGTCCAAGGAAAATAGTTTCTCACCTCCAATAACTAAATTGCCACCTGTGTGTTTTTCGAGTTCATTCCTGACTCCCATACAACGCTGAGTAATCTGCAGGTCTCTTGGAAAAACATTCACGAGATCACTCGCTCTTGGTTGCGAAAAATTGAAAGATGAATTTTTCTTGAGGATTTTGAGGCAAAGCTCATGCCTTGTAAAGAGGTTTATTTTTAGCCTCAATAAATTAAAGTTAAACAAAATTAACCACTGAAGACCTCCTCCTTTTTTTCTTTTTTTAATGGAGTCATGACTGCAAATCACTTAAGTTTTCTTATTGCTCTTTATTCAAATGATAAGGGCTATTCAAATGATAAGGGCTAATTTCCTGTGTAATAGGTGAAAATAATTTCGATGGTTACATATTTATGGTACTTTTATAATATAATAAATTACAATAAGAATAGGGAGAATCTGCAAGTGTACTTTAGAAAGGGTAGTGTAGAATTTGTGCTGCCTGCCATCATTAAAGAAATAATGTGCCTAATTAAAGCAAGTTATATTTTTTACTCTGTTGGTCTAAAGCCTCAAAAGTTAATTAGTTTTTAATTTAGAGCATACAAAATATGCCTAGTATTTTCCTCTATATACTTGATTTTAAGAGACAATACAATCTGGTAAATTAACGCCAATAAGTTCTGCAAAGATCGACATTTAATTTTTCACCTCCTCGTAAAGCCTCTTACGATTGCCAAATTAAATCCACTTGAAAGAGCTTGAAGGATTTTCTTTATCAAGTTGATCTTTGATTCATTTAGTTCCAACACAATGACTAAGTCCTCTCGAGTTTTATCGAGATTGTCAAACGAAGATTTTAAACGATTCATTTTTGTTTTTATAGCACCGTAAGTGCAGTTTAAACTAACTAAATCACTCATAAAAAAATAATATTTATAATATGAGTGATTTAGTCATATTAGATTATTCCTAGTCTAAACTAAACTAAACTCCTCGGCACAACAGCGTCTACGGAAGCCCCAACAGTGCCAGTCTTCGTGTCCGAGACCAAGGGCTCTGAGACGTTCATATGTTCCCGTTATGTGGTCCACCTCACGCGGAACCCTCAATGCTTAGTTCCCAGGCATGCTTGGACTTCTGTTTGTCTACCCAGTGAAGGAATGAAAGGCTGAGTCAACCTTGCCCAGCCCGGGGATCGAACTTGGGATCTGTGTCATGTGAACACGAAAGCTACCCCAGCACCACTGGGCTTCTTCCTCCTGGTCTACAGGACCAAAAATTGTAGATAGCTCAGCAATGGATCTAAAAAATGTTAGGATCCGAAAGGTAAGTAAATAAATTACATAAGCTGGTTCGTTTAAAACTTAATAAAAATACTTTAATAGACTGTGTAGTGAGGAGGGAAGGCGCAAGGCACATCTTAACCCTATCGCCATTGCAATAATTCTCCCCGACAATTGGGCAAAAACATGGAGGAGGGTCTTATCCTTGCATTGGGCTCAAGGAGCGTCCTCTAAGGGGGATTTAACAGGATCATCAAAATCCCCGGCGTTGTATGGATGAATGTTGAACAAGCAAGTGCTTCCGCGTTATTATATGCTTGCTTTTGAGTGACAATGCAATCTGGCAGCTTTCAACATGCCGTTTCACTCAAAAAAAAATCGGTTCAACAAAAATAGGAGTTTAATTTTTTACATCCTTTCCTCACGTCTTATAACAGCAAAATTGAAATTTTACAGACACTTTTTCTAACGGATAAGGCATTTTATTAATGTCTAATAAAGTGGTAAGTTTAAAATTAGTCTTTGTCAGTTTGTCTGCAATATCCCGAAAATGGTTCCTCAAAATCGAATCCAGTCGATTCAACGACGTTATCTACCATACAACGCATTCGTGTATGAAATTTTGGTACCGACTGGTACAAGTACGAGAATTTTTATAATAGACGAACATTTCCTTGGTACTCTGTTTCCTTTTTATATTTACTTTTAAGTGACAATGTAATCTGGTAATTTACAACATTAAAGGTAATTTACTCCAATAAAGCAAATACGTTCAGTACAAATCAACGCTTAATTTTTTGCTTTCCCATCACACCTCTTGTGATTGCCACATTAAAATTTTTCAAACAACTTCGCCTGTGGATCTTTTAGCATTTAAATACCGGGTCTTATTCAATATTTATATAATGACGTCTAAAAATCGAATACAACAAATTATACCGCTTTTTCAACACACATGACGTAACATTGTCACCTTTATTACATACTGGTGAAAGTATGAGGATTCGTGTTGAGGACAAATATTTCCTTGGTACTCGATATCCATAAAAACTTCTTAGACGTTTAAGTAGTATAGATCCTGTACCCGCATATGCATGCAGATAGTGCTATACTCTTTATAATTGACCTATCTAAATCTTATTGAGCAGAAACTTCTAGAAACAAATCTTTAGTTATTATTTACTCTCTAATTTCAGGTGTTTCTGCGACTGCAATAGAAGATGATGAATGCAAGGGAGGTATTCAGTTGGTCGCCTGCATGTTTCTAGTAGATGCAGATAAGATCAGTGGTGATAAACTTGCAGAAACGGAAGAAAGTCTTAACAAAAGATGCGAGTAAGCTATCCTTTGATTATTATTAATTCTTTAGAAGTCTTCTAGTTATTGCAATCTGATTATACATTTGAATAGAATGATAAATGTATAAGAATGATTAATAGTAATAGAACAGGAAGAATAAGTCATTGTAGAAAAAAAGGATATATATGATTGTAGTATTGTAGAAAAATTTGATCTAGCAGTCTAGCTGATGTCATCTCAGTTCGCAAAAGCCCATCAATTCAAGTTGACCAAAAAAAGTCCTTAAAAAAAGCGAGAATCATGAACAATTCAAGCAAAGATATATCAGTTCAATGCTCAGTTGTTATCTGTCGCTGAGTTAAACGTGACAATGATAAGGAATCATTTATTTTCATTGGGTATTTTTCATTTCCTTCGTGAAAAGATTATACCTTTTTAGCTAAAAGTTTTAAAGACAATAGAAAGATAGATAATATATATATATATATATATATATATATATATATATATATATTTGGCCAAGGTTCATACAGCAAACCTTTCTGGAGATACTATACTCTAATTCTTACATTTCAAGAGCTTTTATACGGAGTTATTAGTGATTCATGCGCCTACATGAAAGAGTGTGCTACGTTTCCTGAATTGAAACCCAGAATTATTAGTCTTATGTTTTCAAACATATATATATATTTATTAATGTATATATGTATATATATATATATTTATATATATATATAGATAGATAGATAGATAGATAGATAGATAGTTAGATAGATAGATAGATAGATATGGACATATATATATACATATATATATATATATATATATATATATATATATATATACATATATATATATATACACACATATATATATATATATATATATATATATATATATATATATATATATATACATACATACAGATATATATGCATGTATACATGTGCGTTCTGTTACGAACATTTGGGCTAATAGAAAGAGTCGAACCCATGAGTTCCATTACCAAAATTTAACACCCTACTCATTTAGTTATCGTCCGCCCCCCCTCCACCAAATATTTAGGCTTTGAGTCCAGAAAAAAAAATCTTTGATAATATTTATCTTGTTTTTTATTTATTACCACTTCAAGTTGTTTTTATTTATTGCCTCTGTATTTTTCGTTTAGCAGAGTATCGCTACTGTGAAGAAACAACTTTCAGTGAGTCCTCGTAATTTGGAAGAACCAAAAGATAAGCAAACTCGCCCCTCCCCCCCCCCACCCACATTCACAGGTATCATTTGATAACTTGGCATTGGAACCACAAACCTATATTAAAGATTATTGCCCAGTACGCCATTAATGAATACGATGGCCTTTGACTGGGCTCTCCAATTCACAACTCTCTGACCATGAACTTCGATGGCTTTGTCAACGGAATTACTGAGCTTCTTGATTTTAAAGCCTTAGCTATAACAAATGGTAAATGTTACTGTGTGTAAAATTAAATTTGCATAATACAGACATACGAGGAGCTTCCAGAAAGTAAGTTTCCCTATTTAAAAGAAAAAAAAGAACTCACATTCTTACGGACATATTTATTGGCAATAAGTACAGCAATGTTTCAGCTATTTTTCAACACAGCCACCACCAGAATTGAGACACATGTCGTATTGTGGGATCAACTTTTGTATACCTCTGTCGTAGAACTCTGCGCTTGTGAATGGAACCAGACTTCCTGTCCCAGAACACCGTGCATAACCCTTTTCGTACCGACAGCGTCTGTTTGAATCTGGTCCTGACCGAAGATCCACTATGATGGCAATCCATTGACTGTTACTTGGTTTCCGTTATATATTACATATATATATATTATTTATATATATATATATTATATATATATATATATATATGCATGTACGTTCTGTTACGAACATTTATGCCAATAGGAAGATTCTAACCCATGAATTCAATTACCAAAGTTTAACTCCCTACTCATTGAGCTATCGTCCGCCCCCTTCAGCGAATATTTAGACATCGGTTATTCTTGCTTTGAGACCCAGAAAAAATATCTTTGATAGTATTTAGGTTATTTTTATTTATTGACACTGCGTTTATCATTTATCAGAGTATCGCTACGGTGGAGAAACAATTTTTGGATCATAGTTAGTCCTCGTAAGTTTGGAGAAAGTAAAAGATAACCAGACTTGCCCCCCCCCACCTTTATAGTATCCTTTGAGAACTTGGTATTGGGACCACAAACCTATTTTACGGATTATTGCTTTGGACGACATTAATGAACACGGTGGTCTTTGACTGGGGTCTCCAATTCCCAGCTCTCTGACCATGAACTTCGACGGCTTTGCCAACGGAATTACTGAGGATCTGGATTTTAAAGCCTTAGCTATAACAAATGGTAAATGTTAATGTGTGTAAAATTAGATTTGCAATAATACAGACATAAAAACAAGAGAATAATAGCATAAACAAGTATTAAATAAATATTGATAAACTCGATTGCCACAATTTTATGAAATAATCTTTTTTTTTTTTTTTTTTCTAGAGAATCCCAGCCAATTTTAAAGTGTTTGAACGATTGGGCCGTTAAATGTCCGGGTGGAGATCTCGAGAACCTCAAGACATTTTTCATCGACGAATACGCCATCTCAACGAAAGTGTGCGATAAGAATGGCAGCTTAAGGAAAAGTAAGTGCACAGTGGTAATCTCGCTTAATGAAAGTGTGCCTCTTAGTATACCTCGAAATATACTAAGTTGTAATACTGAATAAATATAATTTATGTCGGTAAGATTCAAAGATAACGTTAGGAATATATTTTATGTTACAGTGATAATAGTTTTATTGCTTGACGATGGTGCATGATAAATAGAGTAGCTTAAAGAAATGATAAAAGTACAATGGTAATCTAGCTTAATGTAAGAGTGCCTCGAAATATACTAAGTTGTAGTACTAAATAAATAGAATAACCTAAGCCGTAATTTATGTCGGTAAGATTCAAAGATAACGTTAAGAATATATTTTATGTTACAGTGATAATAGTTTTATTACTTGACGATAGTGCATGATAAAAATAGCAGTTTAAAGAAATGATAAGTGCACAGTGGTAATCTCCCTTAATTTAAGTGTGCCTTTTAGTATACCTCGAAATATACTAAGTTGTAATACTGGATAAATATAATAACCTAAGCCGTAATTTATGTCGGTAAGATTCAAAGATAACATAAAAAATATATTTTATATTACAATGATAATAGTTTTATTACTTGACGATAGTGCACGATAAAAATAGCAGTTTAAAAAATGATAAGAGCACAATGGTAATCTTACTTAACGCCAGTATCTCTCTAATTATACTGGAAATATATCAAATATATCAAACATTTTTATCCGTAACTTTCTTGAAAATTATTCCTATTCAGATATTGTTATTTAATCTTAACTTTCCCAGCCATCTGAAATAAATCATATACATGATTCATTGACACTGGTTTACTTTCCCGATTCTCATATCCAAAGTCTGAATTAATAATTGCTACTCTTGGCCTTTTTCTAACACTTGATGGCAACTCTCCCAGGAAAATCCCAGGACTGGTCAATTCTGCACATGAGTATATGGAATTTTTGTGACCTTAGTATTTTACATGCTTAATAATCATAGCAAAAAACCTCTTCTTCTCACTCCCATGGAGTGATAAGCAGCGTGAATAATCACTCTACTGGAATGGCATTTCTCACATCTACATAAATGCATGTTAACTCTTGGATATATAAGACGTATCCGGCATTTCTCCAAGTTTATGATGGCCGAATGTTTAGGGCATTAATCGAAGTTCGTGGCTTCGAATCCCACTGTGGCTTGTATGTTCGAAGCCTTCGGAATTGGCTTTAAGCAGTAGGTCCCAGTCTCATTAACCATCGTGTTGTAATAAAGAGTAAAACGTAGCGTTCCAAACCAACCAGAGTTTATGATAAAGAAACAAAATATAAGCTTAAATATTAGCTTAGTCTTAGTTTTAAGTCACAACCTTTTTTGATGTGACATAATCTAACATACCCTAATAATCCATGTAAATTTAAAAATATGAGTAACCTCTAGTATGAACGTTGATCTGTTTTTTATAATTTTCCCCCACGAAACTATGCAAAATTAAAAAAACAAAGGATGAAATTAATAAATGCTTTAATACTCATTTAATTTCTTTTTCAGAATATTTGGAAAATGCTAAGTGCCTCAATAAATATAAAAGACAAACAGAAAGTAAATGTGGACAGTTGTTCGAATTTAAAGAAGCAGACAAACTCTCAAAAGAACATTGCACGTAAGTTTAAAATATTATTTTATTTTTTTGTGTAATGAACATTTTCAAACAAATACTTCTAATGAAATCACAAATTTATCAGTAATTGAAGGAATTTCTATCTACTATGAGTTTAAAACTATATTAATGTTAACTACTGATTTTAATAATTATATTGAGAAACAATTTTAAATTAAGTGCTGCCATCTCTATTTGTATATATGAAACACAGTTTTAATTGAAGTACTTTTAATTTTGCAATTTTGTACTTATTAACATTATTTCTTAACAAGTGTGAATTAGGAAACTAAATAATAAACATTATGCCTAAATCATTTTCTATTAGTTCAAAAATTCTAATATAAATTGTAAAAAACTAAGCACTATACGTATCAGAAATTAAGAAAATTTGTAAAAGACTTATACTAGTGCTGCCATCTGTAGTTTGCTATTTAAAGCAAAATATATTCAGGTATGAATTTTTAATTTTAGCTTGATTTCATAAATACAGATGATAGCACAAGTTTAGCGTGATATTGATATTCTACTTTAATAAAAAATATGAATAATTAATATATATACAAAACTAAAACATTTAGAACGGTTAAAAATGGTTTCAATTGTATTAAAATTGTTTAAAAAAATGTTTTGTAAAACTATTTAGTTCACTTATTAATTTAATATAGAAAATTTAAAAATGTTTGTAACATGTGACTAAAAAAATCACAGTTATGACTAAAATAATCACAATCAAATAAAAGTCTTCAGATTTTCTTATATATATTACCTGATTGGCTCAGAACTTTTAAGATTTTTTTCGCTTCATTTTACTGTTGGTCTAAAAGATACTTTAAAATATTTATTCATACAATATGTACCCTATATCCATTACCTTTTCCTCTACATACATAAAAATAATATTGTTATATTCTTGCATGAATTGGTAAAACTTTTACTGATGCCAGTGAAAAAAAAATTATGTTGATTTCACAACTTAATAATTTAAATATTCTCTCTCGTGCATTATTTCAGATAGTATAGTTATTTATAATTGTATACATAAAATATATAAAAACTGTGGTCTGAAATTTCTGTTTATTTTTAAAATTTCAGCACTTATTCTGAGACTTTCCAGTGTACTTATAAAGATGTGGAATCTACCTGCGGCAAAGATGCTCACGATTTGGAAATCCAACTTTTGATACCTGTAACAACCTTAATGGACCATGTATGCAGCGATTTTCAGTTCTCTGAATTGAGTTACATGTCCCAAATTTTGAGAAGCTATCCACATTTGGTATAATAAATTCAATCTGGAGTATATAAATAAATGTGTTCATTTGTATACATCAAAAATTATGCAAATAAATATACAGTACATTTACGTCGAGCAATCTTTTTTTTTTAAACTATCATTTTTCAGAAAATTTAATTCCTGCAATTAAAATTTTCTTAAAAATGGTATTCCCCAACCTTCAATAAATCTATATAAATTATGAGATTTAGTACATCATTAGTAAAATAGATGGCAGCACTATTCATATTGCTATTGTGAAACTTTCGACTTTTTTTTTTTTTTTAGTATTTCCAACATCAAGACTGGCTAGCTAATCATATTACTAATGAAAATTATAAATTTGATACTTTCATTTAATAGCAATCATTGTGTCTAATTATTTATCAAACTTTTTTTATATATGTCTAAAGTAACAGACAGACTAATCAATAAACATAAATACTTCCTTCAAAATTATCATAAAAATTTTATTTAAATAATGGGCTTATTGATTTTCTTAATAACGTGTTAAATAACAAATTTATAACACTTCTTTCATTAAAAAGAAAATTTTCAATTTTTTCATAATTTTTTTAATTTATTACGTCGTTTTTAACAATAAGCACTTATATTGAAAGGTATCTTTAATTTTATAAATCTTTAGATATATAAAATTAAAGATTTTTTTCTATTTGGTATACAGTTTTTTTTTTATTTTTAAAGAAATATACATATAATGTTTTATAAGAAATATATATATATATATATATATATAAATAATATTGATAAAATTTCAAAGTAAAATATTTTGTAATAATAGACCAATAAAGCACAAACAGATTATCTAATAATTTATTATTATTATTATTTTAGACATACAGTTGATTTTCTGTGTACATAAATTCACACGGTCTTTCACAATTTGTGATGTAAAAAATTCATTTTAGACAAATTGGCATTTAGAAGTTGAATTCTTCATGTTAATTACAATAAAACTAGAAAATCTTTTTAAAAATTAATTTTTAAACTAAACATGATAGTTTTTATTTATATTAAATAAAGAAATATTGTGCAATATTCAACTAGGGAATATGGAATGTAAAGCATCTTAAAACATTATTTAGGGATATGGAAAAAAATTAAATGATTAAAAGACATTTTAAAATAAAAATTGGAGTGGTCATTATTTATAAAATCAGGATATGGAGATTATTTTATTTATTTATCTATTTGCTTCAATTGAATAGAAATTGAATGTTTAGAAAATGTTACATTAAAGTTTATTGCAGGGACACACAACTGTGCTTAATTTGTCTTGTAAAACATATTGAAATTTTAAGTTAATCTACTTTAAATAAACAGAACATTTCAAGACTTTAAAAAAAAACTGTATTACTTTTATAAACTGCCATTTCTTGTTTGTGTGTGTCTTATACAAATAGCTTAACTATTTATAGTGTTTTTAACTTATAGTCTTCAGGAGAAACAGTATTACTTTTATAAACTGCCATTTCTTGTATGTGTGTGTCTTATACAAATAGCTTAACTATTTATAGTGTTTTTAACTTATAGTCTTTATGAGAAACAGTATTACTTTTATGAACTGCCATTTCTTGTAAGTGTGTGTCTTATACAAATAGCTTAACTATTTATAGTAACTTACAGTGTTTATGAGAGACAGTATTACTTTTATAAACTGCCTTTTCTTGTTTGTGTGTGTCTCATAGAAATAGCTTGAATATTTATAGTGTTATTAACTTATAGTCTTTATGAGAAACAGTATTACTTTTATAAACTGGGATTTCTTGTTTGTGTGTGTCTTATACAAATAGCTTAACTATTTATAGTGTTATTAACTTATAGTCTTTATGAGAAACAGTATTACTTTTATAAACTGGGATTTCTTGTTTGTGTGTGTCTTATACAAATAGCTTAACTATTTATAGTAACTTACAGTGTTTATGAGAGACAGTATTACTTTTATAAACTGCTATTTCTTGTTTGTGTGTGTGTCTTATACAAATAGCTTAACTATTTATACTGTTATTAACTTATAATCTTTATGAGAAACAGTGTTACTTTTATAAACTGCCATTTCTTGTTTGTGTGTGTGACTTATACAAATAGCTTAACTATTTATAGAGTTATTAACTTAATAGTCTTTATGAGAAACAGTATTACTTTTATAAACTGCCATTTCTTGTTTGTGTGTGTGACTTATACAAATAGCTTAACTATTTATAGAGTTATTAACTTAATAGTCTTTATGAGAAACAGTATTACTTTTATAAACTGCCATTTTTTGTTTGTGTGTGTCTTATACAAATAGCTTAACTATTTATAGTGTTATTAACTTACAGTCTATATGAGAAACTGTATTACTTCTATAAACTGCCTTTTTTTGTATAGAAGCAAATCTATTATTCTAAACTAGGAGACTTTCTAGTAAAATATTACATAATACTGACCACATGAGAAATGAATATATGGAATGACAAAACTGTAATCCAAGACAGTTAGTAGAGAGCACAAAATTTAGCAAATATTTTTTATTTATTTTCTGATCTCTTTTATTTGTAAATTTTTTTTAAAAAATTCTTTATATTTCTCAATTTTCAAATTTCTTATAATATTTATAGTAAATCAACATCACAGTGAATGATTTTTCTTTGAATGAAATTTTATGAACGTTTAATATAACCTTTAAGAAAACTAATGAATGGAATAATCTAAATTTGCAACCTTTCTACAGAAACAATAAATAAGATTGACTAAACACAAATTGCATAAATTGAAAACACCTATACTAAAAATATAAAAGCAAATTCAAAATAAATAAAACGCAAAATTGTGTAAAAGTTTCAATTTTAAAATTTTGTTTCTAGTCATATTTTTGTACATTTTATTTTTAAAAACTTTAACAATTTTCAAATTTATAATACTACCTTCTTAATCTTGGAAAGAATCGATATCACTTTAGATATATACATTGAGAAAGAATATTAAATAAAACTTGTGAATATTTGAATAATTTATAGCACCTTTAAATTAAATAGATTTTATGTTACACCTCACATCACTGTGGTACATATTTATAAGTTTGAGATATAGTACTTCATAAAGATAACAGATGGCAGCACCAG
>CM063505.1:20155554-20165554 GCA_032207245.1 Pardosa pseudoannulata
GATATTTAAATAATTTAAAATAAGAAATAATTAAATGAGATAGTTAAAGGAATGACGTCATAATACTAGATTAAAAAAAAATGTTATTTTTACCTATTTATTATCTGATAAACTAAATCGCCTGTTCTTAACCGGGGAACATAGGGCTTGATATAATGGCATTAAATGCTTGAAAAGGGTAGAAGGGATAGATTTCGAACGTTTTAAAGACTCACTTTGAATTTTGCTAACCCCAACTCATCAAGAATCCAATATGGATGACTCTATCCATTCCAGGCCCAACCGCTTCATAAATTCGAGGACGGACGGACAGATAACTTAGGCTGTTATTTTATAGGGGATAGCCATCTACCAATAAGAGAATTCGCTAGAGACGGTGGTGCATTATATAAATAGGTATGATTTTTTTTTTTTTTTTTAAGAGATATACGAAAAAACCCGAGAAAGTCGATTTTTTGAAAAATCTTACACAGTGCCATCGTAGTATCTTAAAACCACGTTGCAGTAAAATGCTGCAACCTATTACTTCAGGCATATTAATATAATATTAAAGGAAACAGCCAGATAACCAGAACATTCTATCGGTACCGTCAATTCCAGTAAATATCGAACACAGAATGTGACTAACTTATCCATAACTAGCAAGCTGGTTATAAGAAATATGCATGCATGCCAGATGAGCCGCATATCTGTAGTGGCATTTTGAAGACTTTCATCATGCTTCGAAGATTTACCACTTGTTATAATGCTGATAGTCGCTTTACTCATGAAAAGCATATCACTTCCTAATAGATATTTACTTAGATTTTTAGCTTTTAAATATTTTACTTTACGTTGCAAGTTCAATATATCGAAGCTTCTATCGTATATTTAAAATGTAGGTTTAGAATACTGACTAATTAATCGCAAATAGAATAAATGATTTATTTTTCAATTTCATTCTAACTTTACTTAAGTTGGATTTTTCTGTTGTCGCCGTCCAACAACTTAAAATATTTGCCGTTTCGCTTGCAGGGCTCTGATGTTCTTTAATGCTGAGATGCCGGTATCCAGGAGATGCAGTAAGAGTGCAGCCTAAGCATTAAAATCCAAATATTTATGGTATTTTGTAGATTTACATCGTACTGTGAAAATCCATCGCTTGTCATGGTTTTGCGTCTTACTTTACTGATAAAAACCATTATTCAAATAGCTATTTGCTTAGCTTTTTAGGTTTTCAATGTATTATTTTACGTTCCATTTTAATTTTCAATGTATCGAAGTTTCTATCCCATATTTAAAATTTTTCCATACTTGGAACTTATATTCTTTTGCTTATAGTACCGTAATTTAGCACTCATATCCGCACCATCGTATAGTCCGCGAGTGTAACTTTTTATTTAAAATTTTTATAAATCATAAGATCTGCGGACTATGCGTGCAAAAATAAGTATTTTAATACGACAGTATTAAATGATTTTAAAAACAAAAGAACTAAGTACAGTAAAGTGCCGAAATGTCGGAATATTCGTTAATTTATTTATTTTGAAGTTAACGCTATGTATTACTCTGTTCGAGAACCCAGCTATGTAAATCGTCTTCTAATGCAAGCCATTGTGTTTTTCCACGACGATTAGATTGCTTTCTTCCATATTTTTTAATGTTTCCTTTTTGCTTGCGCCAATTTTTTACTGCTTTCTTGTCGACCTCAAAATAACTGGCCGCCTCTCTATTTCCATCCGATTCTGCTTTCTGAATTACTTTCGTCTTGAAATCAGCGGTCAAACTGCGACGATGTTTTAAAGATTTAATGAATGACCAATATTACCACAAATCAATGTGATGAGGTGATTTAGATCAGTAATATAATTGATTCATTCATACAAGAAGTAAAATGCTCGGAATCTAAATCTGACCTCATCACATCTTTGTAAAAAGACAGAAGACCATAAATTTATATTTTATGGATATTGTTGTCTTGTACGGTGGTCTTGGACGGGGTTCTGATCCCAGTCCCAGATTAGAATCCCGTCTCCGTACTTGACATTAAATAAGAATGTACCTTTGTGGAGTATTTATGAGTCCCTAAGGGACAGTGCCCAATTAGAAGGGATAAGGTTTTTCACGTTGGCGGTCTCAAGGCGGGGTTTAAGCAGACCAATGAGATTCTTACAACTATCCCGATTGGACGATAAGAAGGTGTTCGGAAGTCCCAAAAAAGGTGTTCGATAGTCGAGACTAGAGGAGAGTCCGACAGAAGGTGTTCGAGAGTCGAGACGAGGAGAGAGTCCGACAGAAGGTGTTCGAGAGTCTAGACTAGGAGAGAAGTCCGACGGAACGAGTTCGAGAGTCCAGCCAAGTCCGACAGGAAGGGTTCCTGCATCAAATAGCACGGCCGCACCCCAAACACTCAGGAGGAAGCCCCTGACCAGACCGATGGAAGATCCATAGATACCTATCAACCAGCAGTGTTCCGGGCACACCATTTTCACTCCCCAAAGGTACCCCCTTTTACATACATTTTGAAATTGAGATTAGGTCCTCTCTCTATTTACAAAATTACTTAAGTATTAAAAAATTGTCAGAACTAATTTAGAAGATGTTGACAAAGCTTATTTTATGAAAATTAGCATAAGTTTTGTATGTACATAGATGTATATATATTATAATAAATTTACTTTTTTTATATTAAGCTAGTTTCGGATGCTGTTAATTTAGCTTTTAGTTTGTCTTCATATTTATGTCTGTAGTTTCTCAGAACCTGTGGTTAAATTTAGTACAAAAATACTTTTACACAACGCAATCAAAATAAAATCCCCACTATACATTTGATCAACGGTTAATACTCAAATATAAACGAGGACTACACGATAATCAAAACTTTGAAAATAAAGCCCTCTGTGTTACGAGGGATCCTCGTGGTGAAATGACTTTCGATCTTGAACCCAACCAGAGTTGACAATCGCTTGTAAGTAGTGACTATCGATATTTTCCAGTACTCCAGGACAAAATTTAAGATTGCATTACTTGCTAGTAATGATTTGCCTGCTCTATCGGGTTTTTTTTCCATGGTTTACCAACGATACGAGACGATGATGTTTTCTTGATTTCTCGAGTTTACTTTGATCATCGGACGTTCGCATGACGTGCTCTCCCCCCTTCTACCGATTTTGATGATTTGAGCAATGAAAAACCAGTAGATAGTCAGAGGCTGAAGAAATTTGCTTTTTAAATACAGATAGTCTGTACTATACGTAAGAAGATAGGGTACTTAATATTTCCTTAACGCTTTGAGAAATTTGTCTTGTATTTTAAACTCAACGATTCTTTAGTAATAAATGAAAATATGAATATATTTATATAAGAGCAAATCTGGTAATATTATCCTCTATTGGGCTTGCTCTTATGTTAGAGTAACAGTATCTGAAAAAACATTGCAGTGCAAAACGACACGAATAAATAACCCAAGCTTATTCAAGCTCACAAAACTCAGACAAGCACGTCTGCTGATATGTCCGAAAAGCAAACGTCCCAGCCGCTTTGAAAAATGTCTCCGCTCCGAGGCATTTATGAAAAATCCTGTCTTCGGGAGAGGGGAATCTGTAATAGATGGCATATTCCGGGAATAAAAAGGAAGAAATGTCGGAAAATGTCCAGCTCGATATGAGTAATAGAGGTTTCTGCCCCTCCTGCCATTACAAGGACTTGGAGCACTTAAAGGAAAACATATTAGAGGACGATCTGCTCTTTCAACGGCAGCGTGCGATTCGGTGATTTATAGGGACGTTTATTTATTGTGTCCAAGCTTGTCTTTGGAGATTTTTTTGGCCAGCTGCGAAACTTTGTTCGGAGGAAATGATTTTTATGTTTCCATACCGTTCTTTGGAAAAGCTAACTTTAAGGAATTGTGTAGGGGAAAATCATAACATAAAGGGCGAATTATATAAATAGATAAAATAATATAAACTTATTTTTTCACTCTTACTTTTGAAACGAACTTAGCACGACGAGATGGTGATAATTTAATCAAAATAGTAAAGGTATTCCTCAGGTGTTATTGTTGTTGTTTAAGAAAAAAAAACATTGCTTTTGGCCCTAGATTATTTATATTCCAATTACTGTTACGAAATCACGGTTTGCAAAGTTGCGATTACATTCCATTATTACTACATGGGACAAAGGTAGGCGAAAGAAAAGGGAACTTTAAACCACTCCTTCGCTGCATTGATTAGAATCATTCTTTTGTTGTAATTGTTTAGTTTTATCCATTTGTATATGTTCTGCGACGTCGCAACTATCATGATCCAGCGTTTATAGGACACCAGACCTGGTAGGTCAACAGAGGCACCTGCTCATCAATGAAAATGAACTAATATAAAAAAAAAGAATTTTCAAGCTACCGACATAACATATGTTCATATTGGAAGCTCAGATACAGGGGGTGCTCAGACTTAACAACACCGGGAAATGGGGATTCTCTCACTCGTTTTACGGCTTTCCGTGATGAACTGTCTAACCAAAGACTGGTGACCAACTGACGTTAGACATCAGGCAGATTACTTATTATCTTAGTTACATGGGATTTTCAGCATTTGTTCTCTATTTTAATGTAATTGGTTTTTCTGAATTATTTTGTCTCTTTAAAACAAGAACTTTTATATAAAGTGATAAGTGAGATCTTTTTTACAAAATTAAAAAAAAAAAATTCTGACATACTGGTCAGCAGACTCATAACAGTAAAGAATGAATTTCCTTAGTAATTTTTTTCTTTTTTTTTGCAAACAATAATTATTAGGTATCATTCTCCCCTTATTTAAATTTTTAAAAAGTATCCTAAATGATACACAAGAGGATTGAATTTTCATAAAAAGCTAAAATTCTATTTAAAAATTTCATTTCAAATACTATAAATACCTAATGAAATAAACAACAACGGAAAAATGTAGAGATAATTTCATCGTAGGTCTATAATGTATTTAATGTGAAAATTTGAAATCAATAAGTGCGATAGTTTTATATTTACAGAACGCGCAGATTGAAATAATGCCGTTTTAGTCAAAATTTAAACTTTTAAAATCTCAAACTGAACTGGAAAACCTTAGAGTGCGAGTTTAACTTTAACTCGCACTCTAAGATTTACGGACCGAGCCAATTTGACTCATTAAAAATTTGATCACTATATATATATAAAACTTTAATATCACTTTTCAAAAACATACATTGGTTTTTAGTTAAGTAATAAAATATATGTAAACTTTCATTCCTCTTCCCCGCAGACCCCTTCATTTCGCATTATCAAATGTGGTATACCTATTTTCACGGTTGTGAGCCAATTTGACTCATAGAATGGTTTAACAGTTAATCGCATAACATGAAATTTATTGGTCCTATCAGGCCTGGGATATTTTCCAATTGACTGAAGAGCTAAGAAGTAAATATAGAGAAGAAGTCGAGAACACTTCCATTCCAATGACAGAAATTCATGCTACTGACGCACGGAAGAATTGTCAAGTTCAACAATCATGCAAAAGAAACAGATGTAGAAACCATTGTGCTAAATGTA
The DNA here is from genome assembly GCA_032207245.1 of Pardosa pseudoannulata. NCBI lineage: Eukaryota > Metazoa > Arthropoda > Arachnida > Araneae > Lycosidae > Pardosa > Pardosa pseudoannulata. The sequence continues at coordinate 20,161,097 of CM063505.1, forward strand.
ATAGAAATGTTTGCGGAAAATGTGTTTCAAAAACAGATTTTATATGTAAAAAATGTTTCCCTCGAATTTTTTTATAATAAACATTTTATTTAAATTAATTTGAAACTATTTTCTTTGCAAAAAACTTCGATTTTTCTTGTATGAGTCAAATTGACTCACTTCAGTAAAAATAGGTATATGATCAACATCCATTAATCTAGTGTTAAGTGCCACATTAATCGATACACCATAAAATTGTTCACTAAAAATGTGATTAATTTCGGACACAATATCGCAGTGAATAGAAATTTCAGTGGTTAAAAGTCCCCATGACAATTTATTCTTATATACTAATAAAAACCTTAATACTTGAATAAGTAAATAAGTAGCCAATCATTTTGTGCCTGAAGTGTTGCTCCTGTACCTCCTACTTACCTTCGTCGTTAATGGGTAAATCTGCCGCCTGTGATGACGCGATTCATCACTTTCAAGACCAAGGCAGCGTGTTGAGCAATGTGTTATGAAGGAGACAAGCGTCTTCAGTAAATAACTGCATTTCTATTGACTTCATTATTTACCTTCTATTTGCATGAATTGAATTGTACAAATTAAACAGTTACTGCGCTGTTTACTTTTTAATATAGTGCAATAGTATACATATACAGAGTGGTATTTTAAATAGTGAAAGATTAAAGCTAAATCTTTTCTGATTTAAACTCTAATGGTGTATGTTATTTCCTTAGGAGACCAAGTACTTTGAGGTAAATATATCCTACTACTTTTTTTCTAAAATGTATGGAAAGTTGAGAAAGTAAACTGTACTGACTTTATTCACCCTCTATTTTCAGTAAATTAATCGGATACACTACACAATCATTGTACAGTGTAATTTAATATAGCAAGACAATATTGATGTTTAAAGTGGTATTTTAAATACTGGCATAGTAAAGTTTGTTATATCTTCTTTGATTTAAACTTTAATAGTTTGTGTTCGTTCCTTGCGAGATCAAGAACTTTGAAATAAATGTATCCCATTACTTTTTTTAAATCAATGTATGGGAAATTGAAATTTATAAATTTACTATAAACCCAAGTCCTTTTAAAATTAATAGTTCTATTCACATATTATGAATAGCACAAATATTCAAATGTACAAAAGTCAGTGAAATTTTTATAAACGTTGGCATAGAGATGTTTATGGAGAGGGTCCGAACTTCCCCAGAGATATTTTCAATGTATGCAACATAAGATTTTTAAACTTTCTAAAATTTGTGTACACTACTAGTTTTCATTGCAAGAGTTGAAAAACTGTTATAAACCACTAAAAGTGCAAAAAATTTTTTTGCATTAGAACTGGTTAAATGGGATGGACAATTTTAGCATTACTTTCGGTGCATAGAGGCTAGACTATAGATTGCGGATAAAGATTTGAACAAGCGTGCTTTAAAAGCTAGAAGAATAATTTACTTTTTTAAAACGGTAGCTTATAAATTACTGATTATGCTAGTCTGCTTTTCTAATTTTGAAAAGAGTAATTTTAGCAATAGAACTCGTCAGATGAGATTGGCTATTTTAAAATTACTTTCGGTGAATAGAGGCTAAAGTATAGATGCGGATAAAGATTTGAACAAGTTGGCTTTAAAAGCTAGAAGAATAATTTACTTTTTTTAAAACAGTATTTCATAAATTACCGATTATGCCATTCTGCTTTTATAATTTTGAAAAGAGTAAAAACGTTTTTGCATTAGAACTGGTCACATGGGATTGACAATTTTAGCATTACTTTCGGTGCATAGAGACTAGATTATAGATTGCGGATAAAGATTTGAACATGATTGCTTTAAAAGCTAGAAGAATAATTTACTTTTAAAAAAGGTAGTTTATAAATTACCGATTAGACTATTCTGTTTTTCTAATTTTGTTGGCATATTGTGTGCGTAATTTTGTATAAGAAGATATGTCATAATTCTTTTCTCAATATATTTTGTATTTTCCCAATTATGTATTAAATTACTTTACTGTAAATTCATCTGATAAATACTGGAGCGTCAATTAAATATGCTCCAGTATTTACCTGAACTTAAACTTGGTATAAACTTGGTGCTTAAATTAAGAGATGATGTAATTGTAAATTTTTCAAGTTACCGTAAAATTACGTTCGTCGTTGCTGATTTTATGACGAATTTATGTATGCATTTAAAACTATACATGCAAGTATAAGACTTAAGTATGTATGTATTAAACATTTACTTTGTGTGTGTTTGTGTAATGATTTTTTTATGAGAGTGGAAGTTCATTGCACTTTGGATTAAGACTTTAAAACTTTCCCGACAAAAATGTCTAGATTTATCACTAAACTCTGGATAATGTTAGTTTTTGTAAGGGAACTAAAACAGTTAAAACGACTGAAATGGCTAATATGGTTAAATTCCTGTAAGGAAGTCATCAAGAAGATTACAAGACATTTAATACATTTTTATATTTTTCACTATAAAGACATTTAACATTATACATTATACATTTATACATTATTTTGTACATGACTTTGTACATTACACATTATACATTTATACATTACTTTGTACACGACCAAGTACTTTGAGGTAAATATATCCTACTACTTTTTTTCTAAAATGTATGGAAAGTTGAGAAAGTAAACTGTACTGACTTTATTCGCCCTCTATTTTCAGTAAATTAATCGGATACACTACACAATCATTGTACAGTGTACTTTTTAATATAGCAAGACAATATAGATATTTAGAGTAGTATTTTAAATACTGGCATAATAAAGTTTGTTATATCTTTTTGATTTAAACTTTAATAGTGTATGTTCATTCCTTGCGAGATCAAGAACTTTGAAATAAATGTATCCCATTACTTTTTTTAAATCAATGTATGGGAAATTGAAATTAATAAATTTGCTATAAACCCAAGTTCTTTCCATATTAATAATTCTATTCGTATATTATAAATAACACAATCATTCAAATGTAGGAAAGTCAGTGAAATTTTTATAAACGTTGACATAGAGATGTTTATGGAGAGGGTTCGAACTTCCCCAGAGATATTTTCAATGTATGCAATGTAAGATTTTTAAACTTTCTAAAATTTGTGTACACTACTAGTTTTCATTGCAAGAGTTGAAAAACTGTTATAAACCACTAAAAATGCAAAAAACTTTTTTTGCATTAGAACTGGTTACATGAGATTGACAATTTTAGCATTACTTTCGGTGCATAGAGACTAGACTATAGATTGCGGATAAAGATTTGAACAAGCGTGCTTTAAAAGCTAGAAGAATAATTTACTTTTTTTAAAACAGTAGCTTATAAATTACTGATTATGCTAGTCTGATTTTCTAATTTTGAAAAGAGTAATTTTAGCAATAGAACTCGTCAGATGAGATTGGCTATTTTAAAATTACTTTCGGTGAATAGAGGCTAAAGTATAGATGCGGATAAAGATTTGAACAAGTTGGCTTTAAAAGCTAGAAGAATAATTTACTTTTTTTAAAACAGTATTTCATAAATTACCGATTATGCCATTCTTCTTTTATAATTTTGAAAAGAGTAAAAACGTTTTTTGCATTAGAACTGGTCACATGGGATTGACAATTTTAGCATTACTTTCGGTGCATAGAGACTAGATTATAGATTGCGGATAAAGATTTGAACATGATTGCTTTAAAAGCTAGAAGAATAATTTACTTTTAAAAAAGGTAGTTTATAAATTACCGATTATACCATTCTGTTTTTTCTAATTTTATTGGAATACGGTGTACAATTTTGTATAAGAACATATGTCATAATTCGTTTCTCGATATATTTTTCATTTTCCTACATATGTATTAAGTTACTTTAGTGTAAATTTGTCTGAAAATACTGGAGCGTCAATTAAATATGCTCCAGTATTTACCTGAACTTAAACTTGGTATAAACTTGGTGCTTAAATTAAGAGATGATGTAATTGTAAATTTTTCAAGTTACCGTAAAATTACGTTCGTCGTTGCTGATTTTATGACGAATTTATGTATGCATTTAAAACTATACATGCAAGTATAAGACTTAAGTATGTATGTATTAAACATTTACTTTGTGTGTGTTTGTGTAAGGATTTTTCTATGAGAGTGGAAGTTCATTGCACTTTGGATTAAGACTTTGGAACTTTCCCGACAAAAATGTCTAGATTTATCACTAAACTCTGGATAATGTTAGTTTTTGTAAGGGAACCAAAACAGTTAAAACGACTGAAATGGCTAATATGGTTAAATTCCTGTAAGGAAGTCATCAAGAAGATTACAAGACATTTAATACATTTTTATATTTTTCACTATAAAGACATTTAACATTATACATTATACATTTATACATTATTTTGTACATGACTAGTTTTCGCTGCAAGTGTTAAAAGGTCGTTTTCATTCAGGAAAAGAGTGAAAACGTTCCTCGCAATAGAACTGGTCACAAAAATTTCACA
>CM063505.1:20170554-20203054 GCA_032207245.1 Pardosa pseudoannulata
CCATCAGCTATTTCCACTTGATTTATACTTAAGTTATATACAGTTTGTATAAAGCATTTATTTTAACTGCTACGATGTTTAAGCAATGTTGTAGTATATTATAGTATAATATACTACAACATTGTTTAATTATATTATTATACTATAATATTGCAGTGCTGTAGTATAATATACTACAACATTGCAATATTATTGTATAATTACCATTAGTAAATAGCATAAACTGCAATATTTGTTATTTTTAATAATTTTTCATAAATGACCACATAATATTCGTAAGCTTCCTTCCCCAAAATATTTACTCATTATGATTTTGGGTTTAATGCAGTATATGCAACATTAAGAATGTTAGTGTTACATTTCTATATAAAGGTATATTCAATGGATTTATGAATATGGCATCAATCAGATACGTTGACATGGAGTTAAAATTCCCCTTTTTTGGTAAAAAATTTCAGCATATTATCCATGTACTAAATCTAATTTTTTCCATCAGAAATTTCCACTTGTCCAGTAATTTCCATTTCTACTTTAGTTACATACAGTTTGTATAAAGCAATTATTTTAAATTCTCTACTGTTTAAGCAATGTTTTAAGTTGCTAAAACGGTAATACACTCTATAAATAGACAAAAGTACTGTACATTTTGAAGAAATTTTATAGCAAACACCTTATTAGAAAATGTCCAAAAATTAGAAAGAGATTGGAAGCATTGCGATTGGAACATTTTAAAGTCGCAAATAATGTGAGCCGATTTTGTCTAAGTATTTTAATCGAATCTTCAGTAAATATGTCAAAACGATTTAAATCCTATAAGCAAACACTCCTGAATCTGTTAGAATTTTAAAACTTTCAATTTCTAGCCATGAAATTCAGCGGGTCAGCAATACTGTACATAATTTTATTGTATTTCGAAAAAAATTGCAACCACATTGTGTGTATTAATTTACGCTTAGTTTTTACCAGGTTTGAATTTGCCCGGTAAATACTCGAGAATATTTAATTTAAAAACTAAACTCATCGGTGCAACAGCCCCTAGGGAGTCGGGGCCTACGATACCTATTTCCGGTCCGAGACCAAGGGTCCTCGGATGCGAAGAATATGTTCCGGCTAGGTGGTTAACCTCACACGGAATCCCCGGTGTTTAGTTCCCAATCATGCTTGGTAATCAGTTTTCTACCCACTGAATTGATGAGTCAACCTTACCCAGCACGGGGATCGAACCTCGGACCTGTGTCGTGGTATCGCGAAGCGTTACCAAACGCCACTGAGCTTGAATATTTAATTTACTATCCAGAAAATACCAGATTGATTTAAACACATTAATTTTATGTATAACAAAAATATATATTCAAAAAATAATTATGACATATCCTTTCATTTTACTTTTTCAAATTTACACACGTTGTATGTAACAAAATAATCCAAACAAAAAACATACAAACATACAAACAACAAAAATCCAAAATAGAATTTAATAATCACTAATATATTAACTATCATTGTACTAGCATATAACCCGTCATATGACGGAATTAGTAAAATTTTTAATTTTCCAGAATTGTAAAGTACCCTATCACGCAGGTAAAAAAATATTTTGTACTTTGACTGAGAATTATCTGGTACACATTGAATAATTTTTTTTATCTTCATACTCCTCTAAAGTCTCACGATACTAAGAATGCAGTTTACAATCACGTTGAATCTATTTAGAAAGATAATTTAAAGTTTTCTTAGCTACGTCGAAATTATCGTTAAGTTCTTCCCAATATTTTTGCAACAGTAATTAATGGAAGTAAGGGAATGAAACTCTCATTACCACTACACCCTGAAGGTAGATAGAAATTGTTGTTAATACGGGTGATAAAATTTTCATTGCAACAAAAAATAATCGATGATTAAATTTAAAACTATCACATACTTACCTAATCTATTATTTAAGCCAAATGTAAAAGAAAATTATTTACGTAATATCTAAGTTCAATGATGAAACGTATGAAAATAAGGCTGACGATATGTAAATAATTTAAAATAAATGATTAAATGAGATGGTTAATGAAATGACTTCATAATGCTAAAAAAAGTGATTTTTACCTATTTATTATGTGATAAATTGATAAATGCAATCGCCTGTTCTTAACCGGGGAAAGTAGGGCTTGAAATAATGGCATTAAACGCTCGAAAAGGGGGTAAGGGGTGGATTTCGAATGTTTTAAATTAGACAGTATATTGCTGTGATATGAAGCATATTTATGCTAATTTATTTTAGAATCGGATTAATAGTTTAGGAGAAGATAAACTTTACTCGCTTTAAATTTTGCTAAGCCTAACTAATCAAGTCTCCAATATGGATGTCTCATCCATTCCAGGTCCAACCGCTTCAGAAATTCGAGGACAGACAGACAGATAACTTAGGCTATTATTATATAGGAGATAATAGGAAATTTTTTCTATCTTAAAGCCAGATTATTCAATCCTTCATCTGCATTTATAGGTATGCTTATCTGAAACGAAAGAATTGCTAATTTAGTCAAACTTTTAAGATTACTTCGCTGAACGATGGTCAAATGGTTAAGGCGCTGATCTTCGGTACCGGAGTTCCTGGATGTGAATCTTATTATGGCCTGGTTGTTCGTAGCCGTTCGGAATCGTCTTTAAACTGTAAATCCCGGTCTCATTATCCCTCGCGTTGGAGAAAGGTAGACCGTAACAAACCAAACCTTAAGACCTTTTCTATTGCAAAGAAATGTTTTTATTGTGTTCATGTGCGAAAACGATCTTTCAACACTCGAAGTGAATAATAGTAATGTACAAAATTTAAATAATTTTAAAAAATCTCCCAATACATAGATCATATTTGGGGGAGGGTCTAGACTTCCGGATCCTAACCCTTTTCCCCTCTAAATACGTCATTCAATTTGAAGTTATTGTATTGATTGAACTTAAAAAATATCTTTTCCGTGCTTCCATTTATTTCAAAATTGTCTTAAATTCCCTGTTCATCAAATAAAGTGAGTATGCAGATCAGTGGCGTACGCAGAATTTTTTCAAGGGGGTTCATAATTCTAAAAAATAATAGCCCCCTTAATTTCTACTAAAATTTTTATTTTTGCCATTTTGTCTGAGCTCAAGTGGGGGGGGGGTTAAACCCCTAAACCTCTCTCTTGCGTACTCCCCTGATGCAGGTATTAAATATATATATATATATATATATATATATATATAATATTGCATGATTTTGTGAGAGAAATCTGTCAAAAATCTTATTTCTTTAGCAATCCCAAAGTAAAAATTCAAAAGAATAGACAAGTTTTAATTTTAATTGATTCTTTTATCAACGTTCAAATGTTTAGTAACTGTTTCAAATCATATCCGTAAGATGGCGTTACATGATCAGGTGAGTAAATAAATACCATTACAAATGGAAAATTACATCATGATAACATTATGGGCTACGAATCACTGTATTGGTTGAACTACTATCAGACGTAAGTTTTTGTTAAAAAATTACTGTATAATTTTACTGATTACCATGAAGAAGTAAAAGTTTTATTTGAACTATCTTAAATTAAATTGTTTAGTAAGAATTTAAAAGGCAGCTTTACAATCAGATGATAATTTTATTTTGATGAAGAAAAATATCAGTTATAGATGAGGAAAAAATAAAGACAATATATAAGTAATATCAATTTTATAAGGTAATTTTTTATATAAACAAATCAATCTATCACATATTATCCTCAGACAGGTATCTAGTTACAAAATTCCATAAATAAATTCATTTTTGATTATTTAAAAGCAAATTAATTACTTATAAAAGAAAAACAATCGTGTATAATAAATATTATCAGTCATCTACATAAGCAGCCGTGTGTGCAGCTTTACTTAAAATTTTTTCACAAATAATGGTGTAATCTTTGGTCCCTTCTCGAAATTTTTTCACTGTACGAGTTTGAATTTATGATATATATGCAACAATATAAATGTTATAAAAGTTTTATACAAATATGTGAGTGTGTGTTTTAATCTGATAGGCTGCCATGGAGTTTACGTTATTTTTAGTACAAAAATTCAACATATGACCTGTGTACTAAATCTACTTTTTCATCCATAATTTCCATTTGAATTTTTGCTAAAGTAAAATTTGAATACTTATAAATGCTTTAATTGAAAGATATATTCGCCAGCAAGAAATATGTGGGACACAGAATACGCATTTGAACAAAAGTTGAATTGAAAATTAAGTACATATTTCATTGATTTAAATAAGACCAAAGCACTTAGCTTTATACACAATCAATTAAACCTACAGAAACTGAGCTATTTCTAATATATTTAATCAGCACTTATTTTCAGTTTTCACTATTAAAACTTTCTTCAAATCCTCAAAAAAGTATTTGAGGATGACGGCTTAATGCTGCTGTTATTAGAGCATCTTACACTTTATATAGACTAATATTTTAGTCGCATTTAAAAAAATTCCGTTCTATAGATTCTTAACTCACAAAGTATGGAATCATTATTCACTATTCAAGTATGATTAAAATAGTCTGATACATTAATTTGCATACATAAAAATTCAAAAGACTGATTTACCAAAGAATAATTTAACAGGAACTTAATTTAATTTGTTCAAAGATATAGTTATTACTTTTTGAAGTCTTATATAAAGAACTCCAGAAATCAATTCCTAAATGTAAATTGAAATTTACTGCATTGGTATTTACTTGAATTCCGTTTAAAAAGAGACTATTTACTTTTTTAAGGTTACAACTATCTTGATTGAAATTTGTTTAATGATACTGTGAAACACCAAGTTCAAAATTTTGATTTCTTTTCTATGTTAAAAACTGAAACTCAATTACATAGGTAATGAGAAAAAGAATACTTAGGTAACCTACTATAAGACTTTACTAAACTTTACTTTTAACTTTTTAAACTTTACTTTACTTTTACTAAACTACAAGACTTTACTTTTACTATTCTTTACTAAATTAAACTAATTCTGGCTATAAAAATTTGGCTGTTTTAATAGGTGAAGAGCTAGTTCAAAGCAACTCAAAATTTTAAATAAAAGTAAAATTAATAAGTTTTTTGGTAGACTGTACATCACACCTATAACAAAAGGAGGTACTTAAAAGATAAATCAAAATTTAACATTTTCAACAGCAACAAGTGCGTTATCCGCGATGTAATCAATTTCTTCCAGTATTATCGTGTTCGAACGGTTTTACAGCAGGGCGACAACTAAATGGTAGCATCTGTTGTCAGAGGGGTGAATGGGGAATGTGTCAATGAAAAATGTCAAGTAGGGTTGTTGGGGTCATTTCCCAAATGACGCAGTCCTTCCATCGAAAATTGTTACACGTTCGGTGAATAACGAATTTCCCTAACCCCGTCTTCTTTTTCAATTTGCGCCCTCCACTTTAAACGAAAAAAAATCCCTCACTATGGAAATTTGCATAAGGGATATGATTATATACCAAGGTCGGGGGGAGAAAATGAAATAAAACGATTTCTCTACTGAAGCTTCTGTCTCCTTGTAAATATTATCAATGCGTCTAAGTATAAATAATGGCACATTTTTTGAAATCTAGACATTTATAAGAAAAATTTGCAGCTCTGTACAGTATCTATAATCATTCTCTACACATAACTGTGCAAACAGTACAGAATGGATCCTTGTTTTCCTTTGAAAATATGACAAGATATTTCACGATAACTAATTTTTCTGATCCTTCATCTTCAGTTCTTTATATTAAGAGGTCATATCACCTTTAAGCAACTTTAAATGGAAAATTTTTTTCTTATTTTTCACCTTATGTTTTTAATTATTATCGTAAATACATGGTAATTGCATTTGTTTTTTATTTGAAATATGCAATTTATGATAAATATTTTTTAAAAATATTATATTTCTATATTTATTTAGTTCATTTATAATGAAATCATTTAAGCATATTTAAATGGAACTTTTTCTACCTTTCATTTAGTTCTTTATATTATGAATATATCACCTTTAAGCAATTTTAAATGAATTTCTTTCTATTTTTATATTAATAATTTTTTTTAATTATTATTAAATACATTTAATATAGATATTCTCTATTATATTTAGTTACAATATTCATTTTTGAAAATATTTCAAGATATTTCACGGTAACTTATTTTCTTAACTCTTCATTTTTAGTTCTTTAGATTAAGAGGTCACATCACCTTTAAGCAACTTTAAATGGAAGTCTCTTTCTTATTTTTTGCCTTATATTTTGTTTTAATTATTATCGTAATTGCATGGTAATTTTAGCATCTGTTCTCTATTTTTGTTTAATTAGTTTTGCTGAATTTATTTTGATCACAATATTTATTTTAAAAAAACTTCAAGATATTTCATGATATTATATTTAGTTACAATTTTTAATTTTGAAGATATTTCAAGATAACTAATTTTTCTGATCCTTCATCTTCAGTTCTTTATATTAAGAGGTCATATCACCTTTAAGCAACTTTAAATGGAATTTTTTTTCTTATTTTTCACCTTATCACATATTTTTAATTATTATCTGAAATACATGGTAATTTCAGCATTTATTCTCTATTATATTTAGTTACAATATTCATTTTTGAAAATATTTCAAGATATTTCACGGTAACTTATTTTCTTGAACCTTCATCTTCAGTTCTTTAGATTAAGAGGTCACATCATCTTTTATCAACTCTAAATGGAAGTTTCTTTCTTATTCTTTATCGTATCATATTTTTTTAATTATTATCGTAAATACATGGTAATTTCAGCATTTGTTTTCTATTTTTGTTTAATTATTTTTGATGAATTTACTTTGGTTACAATATTTATTTTTTATAATACTTCAAGATATTTCACGATATTATATTTAGTTACAGTATTTATTTTTGAAGATATTTTAAGATATTACACGATAACTCATTTTCCTGACCCTTCATCTTCAGTTCTTTAGATTAAGAGGTCACATCACCTTTAAACAACTTTAAATGGAAGTTTCTTTCTTATCCTTACCTTGTCATATTTTTTTGAATTATTGTCGTAAATGCATGGTAATTTCAGCATTTGTTCTCTATTTTTGTTTAACTAATTTTGCTGAATTTAATTTGATTACAATATTTATTTAAAAAATATTTTAATATATTTCATGATATTATATTTAGTTACAATATTTATTTTTGAAGATATTTCAAGGTAACTAATTTTTCTGACCCTTCATCTTCAGTTCTTTATATTAAGAGGTCATATCACCTTTAAGCAACTTTAAATGGAAGTTTTTCTTATTTTTCACCTTATCATATGTTTTTAATTATTATCGTAAATACATGGTAATTTCAGCATTTGTTTTCTATTTTTGTTTAATTATTTTTGCTGAATTTACTTTAATTACAATATTTATTTTAATATATTTCATGATATTATATTTAGTTACAATATTTATTTTTGAAGATATTTTAATATATTTCACGATAACTTATTTTCCTGACCCTTCATCTTCAGTTCTTTAGATTAAGAGGTTACATCACCTTTAAGCAAATTTAAATGGAAGTTTCTTTCTTATTTTTTACCATATCATATTTTTTTGAATTATTGTCGTAAATGCATGGTAATTTCAGCATTTGTTCTCTATTTTTGTTTAACTAATTTTGCTGAATTTAATTTGATTACAATATTTATTTAAAAAATATTTTAATATATTTCATGATATTATATTTAGTTACAATTTTTAATTTTGAAGATATTTCAAGATAACTAATTTTTCTGATCCTTCATCTTCAGTTCTTTATATTAAGATTGTCTTTAAGGTACTTTAAATATCTTTCTTATTTTTATCGTAAATTTATATCGAAAATTATTTCATTTTTTAATATTTTTGTATTTTTTATTTGAAATATATTTCAAATATTTAACAAAATATTTAAATAACCAATATTTTTTTTTGAACACTATATTTTTAGTATAAATTTATAATATTATCGTATTAAAAATCAAATGAAATGTAGCATGTTTTTTTAATTTTTTGAATTATTTGTTTACATTTTTTACATTTTAAAAAATGAAAAAGAGCAATATTTATAAAAAATATTTCAAGTTTTAGTATTAAGTTACAATTTTTTTTGAAGATACAAGGAAAACTTTTCTGACCCGCGCTAAAGTTCTCATTAGTTATATAGAATCACATCTCAATATGGTACACAATTGTTTAATTTTTTTTTCTATATTAAATATTAACTTTATTGTAAAATTATTTACATAAAACGTTTTCAAAGTTTTTTATTTGTAATTTTTTAATATTATAGATCTAATAAAGATGGTAAAATTTTTTTATATAGACATTTAAAATTTTTATATTTGATATTGAGATTAATTTTAAAAGATTTTAATAATTTTTATATATTCTATTACACATAAATATCAAGATATCAAGAGAGATGTGAATTCTAACAGATGTGGATTGATAATTTTGTTAAAATTACAATTCAGATTTAAAAATTTAACAAATGTTTAATTTGATAAATATAAAATACAATTATATTATAAGTTATATATATATAATATATATATATATAATATATATTTTATATAATATATATATATATATAATTATGTATTGTAATATTGAAGAACCAATAGAAAATTTAAATTAGTTTAATTTTAAATATAATATTTAAAATGCAATACGATAAAATATTCAGTTTATCGTAATATACACATGGAAAATTTCCCCGTATAATAGAAATTTTTTCTAATCACATAAACTGTTATGTCAAATGTCTATTTGAAAAAACATCATCGTTCAATAATTTATTTAAATAAATTAATCTTATTTGATTTAAATGCTCGTATTCGACAGATAAGGTATTTTTGATGGATTTTCAGAAAGTAAAACACGAATTCTGAATAATTTAGTGCGTATATATATATATATATATATATATATTATGGATGAGAGAGAAGGATGAAAAATATGAGGATAAAAAAGAGATGAGATAAATGAGAGGAAGGCTTACAGCCAACAATGTCTTTATAATATTTTATATATTATTTGTATTATAATTGAGTAGTTAACATTGATATATTATTTAAGACAATATTAAGCAATTATAATTTAAGATTGAAAAAATTTTATTAACAAAACAAAAATGCACAGCTAAAAGATAGCTCATGCAGACATATTCAAGTTTGTTTATATTTACAGATTGTATGAGTAAAGTTTTTCACACATATATATTAATAGGATATCTAGTATGCCATATCTATCAACATGGCCGAAAGACGTCAAATTTATTTTTAATTCGAAACCGGAGGTCGATGAATATTTGGGCATGGATGTTCGTAACCGTTTGTAATCAGCTTTAAGCAGTAGGTTCCGGTCTCATTAGACCCCGTGAGTAAAACAGTAGACCGTAGGGTTCCAAACCAAACCTAAAGATCTTCAAAATGGTTTTATCAACGAAAATCGCATCACGTGTTATCCTCTCACGTAGTTCTGCTAATTTGCGTGTTAAAGGGGTAAGAAAGTAATCTTCTATATAGCCCCAAAAAATGTCAGATGTTGATAAATCCGGGGAGAGAACGGGTCATGGTAAAAGAAGTACGTTATCTTCGGTAGCTCAACCAATCCAAATCAGTATGAAAATTACAATAAAAAACTTGCAATCAAGTGCCAACTGCAGTTATAAGAAAACTTGAATTGTTTAAATTCTTTTTTTGCTACATTCGTCTTCGTATTCTTTTTACTACAGCGTTTTAAGCCCGGAAGGAACTATGGTTAACTTCAAATAATGTTCATATCTAAGAGCAAAGTTTGAGCTTACGTATTTATCCTTGCGTAGTTGTAAAATTCCTCATTCTACGACCGAAGTGTGACTGCGGCACATAAAATATGTTCTTGGTCACAATGTCCTCCAAGTTCTCAATTAATACCTCTGGGGGTGGCAGGCCAAGCTTATGGGTCTTCTGCTTGGTCCATGCTTCCAAATTACGAGGACCCACTTGAGCCTAAATCGTACTTTCACCCTTGTGGTGCTCGTTATAAACGAAAAGAGCATCCCTTTGCCTTAAAACGAGTAGCTTCCGGCTCAATCGTGCTTGGTTTCACCATGACACAAGTCAACACCAACGACCAAAGTGTTACATGCAATTAACTTTTGACATCTATGAAACAAAGTTGGCGTTAGCAGTTAATATTTTATGCTGGCTATGATCTACTATTAAGTCCATGACTGTAGTGTTAACAGAAGTTACTAGTACAGATATTACCAGTTTGATACCATTTAGAACAAAATATTCATGTTAAAAACCGTTCTCAACATATTCGACGACAAAAACGAAATATCAGAACCAGTTTAATGCAGATTACGATATTCAACTGAAGGTAACACCAATAGAGATAAATTTCTAAATTTTTGTGTAAAAAAAAAAAATAAGAGAACTTTCGAGTCACGAGACAAGATGCTATCAGACTTAGTGACATCAGTAACGCTAATTATGGTGTCATTTAGTTGAACAAAGTAACATTATAAAAGTCTTAATGCATCTGAACTCCTTTTCTTTATTTTCATTACTACTACCAATATCTATGTAAATAAACAACATTAATCACTTACACTTTTGTAGAAAGGTATAGGGTTCCATTAAAAGATGATATAATTCTAAAAGTTCTGAGAATCTTAAAAATTCGATGAACGCTGCTTTAACAATATTTAATAGATTACGATCTATTTAGTCATCAAGTTTCAAAACACGAACGGTAGAATTCTCATTCAACACTGTAATAGTTGTTCACTATGTATTCATTAAACTTAAAATATTCCAACATTTGTCACTCAACAATTGGAATGAAAATCCAGCAAGGAAAAAAAACTGGAAATATCCAGATTACACTCGACAAGGAGTCTTTGAATATGATTATTAAGCCTTCAAGAATATTAGAGTTTACAATATAAACCATAATAATAACAT
This sequence comes from Pardosa pseudoannulata, assembly GCA_032207245.1. Taxonomy (NCBI): domain Eukaryota; kingdom Metazoa; phylum Arthropoda; class Arachnida; order Araneae; family Lycosidae; genus Pardosa; species Pardosa pseudoannulata. The sequence continues at coordinate 20,181,539 of CM063505.1, forward strand.
AACATAATATACAAAAGTATAGATGAATATTTTAACACTTCGAGTGCGGGCAACGTATTTTTACGTTTTTTGCAGTCTGTCACTGGAGCGCGGGTCACGTAAAAATACGTATTTAGTAGAGTTGTGGTGGATACCCGCTAACCACCACAAATCTACTAAATACGTATAATTATATGTATGTGTGACATTATATGCGTGTTGTTTGCGTTGCTATGCAACGCTTTGCATTTTTTCTTTCCACAAATTATGATTGTCGAGTTACTCGGTCTTTTGTTGCTTTATTTCGTCTTCAATTGAATTCCTAGTTCCAGAACGTACTAGTCGTGTTTTGTCAATTTGAAGATTGGTTTTTTATCGTTGAATACAAAATTGATAAAATGAGCCGTTGTGACAAAGATAGTGATGAAGAAATAAGCGCTGACAGATTATCTGACTTTAATTTTAAAAATCCCATATTTTTGTGATTTCGTAATTTTTTTAAATAATCATACAGTATATATTAAAGTGTAAAATGAAAAATGTTTCGTACATAAAAACAAAGTAGTTTTCGATTTATTGTGATTTTTCTGAATAACTAAACTTTCGCGCGATTCACGGAAAAACGCCCGCTGCAAGCGTAAGTTGGCGGTGAAGTATACCCGCATGACTATTGTTAAGTTTCGTGGATGCATAGTAGAGTAAACAACTATTACATTAATGATCATTAATTAATAATAACTAAATAGATCGGAATCTATTAGATATTGTTGAAAGCAATATCTAATAGATCTAATAGATAAAGTTGAAAGCAGCGTTCATCCAGCTTTTAAGATTCTCAACACTTTTAGAAACATATAATCTTTTAACGGAACCCTGTATTGTATTGGGTTGTATAAATTGATTGTACAGGGTTATGTCTTATAATGTACTACTTAGGTGTATTATTTTTATGTTTTGAGCCATAAAATGTTTTAAAACTCATAATAAAGTAAGAGAAAATATAAAGCAGTTAAGGCATAATTTGAAATTTAAATTGGTCTTACAGACTAACACAGTCCTTTACAAGAGATAACACACTATTTTACTGATAGGTACGCACTGAACAAAGACATTTTTGCACTACTTTTAATTTAGACAAAGAATCGGGGAACTATTTTAGTATATTGCCAGATTGATATTTCTTGTAAAAAGGCATTCAATAATAATTATCTGCTTTGGGAGGGACTACTGAAGAATTGAGTTCCCCTTGGCAAATTTGGCGAAAGTATTAGCGATATTTATTAAAACACAATGGTAATCCATCCAAACATTGTATTTCTTGCTTTTTCTGGCGACTTTAATTAATGCACAGTGCGCCATCGTAATAGAATTATATACTCTTTCTTAATTAAAGAAAACGACTTAAAAACTGGACATTCATATTTATTGGCAATTAATCCCTTAACAGTTTACAAACGCAACAGCTCCAAATTATTAAAAATCAGCCATACATTAATGGTTTGTTATATCTAAATTTTTTAAGCATTGCGCACTTTTAATATATAAGAAAAAAGTGACACAAGGAGAGCTGGATGCAAATAACATATAAATTATAATATAGATATAGATTCTTTGGACACGGTGAGATCAGGAGAAAATGTTAGGCGACCATACTCAAACCATTATCGCCAAGTTGGCGGGGGAACCCAATTCTTTAGACTACCCGCTTTGGGATTTTACACAAAGAGCCATGAAACACTATATTACTTCATCACTAAACCAAAATTGTCATTATGTGGCATTCCACTTTTTCCTCAAATAAATACACCAGTAGCGCTAAGTGCGGTCTTTTTTCGTAACTTAGATTGAATATGTAGGGATGTTGCCTTTTCTATACAATTCATTTGCTTTAGCCGTATTTGGCCTGCAAGCCGTAATTTTTGCCACCTCTTGATTAATATGAAAGTAGTCATTCATCCCAATTTTAAGAGCGATTTAATCATCCAAATATTCTAGAAATAACTGGCAACTGAGCTTTTTTTTTCCAATACACTGGACAAACACTTAAATAAATTAAGGAAATTTTCCTCACTGCGATATAAAAATAAGTAGCAAATAATATTAGTCATTGGTGATATATCTAGATCAGAAAGTTTATTGTGTATTCTTGAGCTGTTTACTAAGTCGTTTAAGAAAGATGCTACAACTTTACTCAAACATGTCTTACAATTCAAATAGTATAATACATTAATTACTTTACACTTAGATTCTAACTTAGATTAACACACTAGGCTAATACTATCAGTCTACAAACCATATGATGGACTCAGTAGAATAAAAGTTTGACAACACTTAAAGTTCTTAATATACAATCTATATGTGCCCCCTTTTGATGCCTCCAACGATCTCTTAAAACATTTAGTTTTCATGCAGCTGTCAGGCAACACAGCAATATTTATTTGGGATTAGTTCGAAATTAATTAACCTACACACCTGTTTGGAGAAACGATTAATAGGATTTTTTTTAACAGGAACAATGCCTCGTTTTCAATTGATCGTCGATCAATGGATAATTTGAGCCTTACACAAACCGTATTGCGTAAATTTTGGTAAATTCTGTCTTATAATTTATAACTATTCATAATAATAATTCTTAGCTGGCGTCCCAAAATGAACTTTGAAGAAATGATATATATATTCCTGTAAACACATTTCATATAATTTTTTAAGGAGATAAAAAAAGCTGTGCTTCAAAAGCTAGATATACGAAATGTCTAGGGTTTTAAATGGACAAAGTGCCTTTCAAAATTTAAATTTCCATTATAATTTTTTTTGAATTTGTAATTAAACAAAAAGTTCTTCTCCTATTAGAAAGAATATTTTACAAGTTCTTTTGAAACAATTTAATTTTAAACAACAATTAGTTTTGCCATTTTGAATATTTTTTTCAATAACTAAAAAATATACACCAAAACACAAAAATTAAATCACCTATCCGCAAGATAACTTTTGAAATATGTATATTAAAAATGAAATATTGGTATTAATTTGAAGTAAAACATTAGTTTTATTCTGTAAACCAGAAATTCAAAAGGTGTCTAAACTTTTAAAATCTAAATTTTTTTTAAATACTGGGAACAATTAAAAAAATTATGCTATTATATAAAATTTAGCTCTTCTGAATAGATTTAGAATAGCTTTAATCCTGAATCAAGCAGAAGCTATTTTTATCAATAAATATTCTATTTGATTAAAAAATTTGTTAAAATCAAATTTCAAAAGTTATTTTACGAAAATGTGGATTTATATTTTTTCAATTAGTGTATATATTTCGTGTGTTACTGTAAACATTGCTTCTTATAAACAAGCTAAATAATTTTTGTAAAGTTACACTCATATTAATGATGTAGGAAAATACACAAAGCAAAACAATTTATTTCATAGGGAATTAAAAATTAGCTATTATTATGAAGACTTTTACAGAAACAAGGTTCTACTGTCCAGAATGCTATGTTGGACTCTGTGCAGTACCGTATTTTCGATTGTATCATACACTAACAAATTTTGATTAATAATTTCATAATCATTTATGTAAATGCATAAGATAAAAATAAAGTTTAATTCAAGATAAAAGCTAGAAATTTTAAGCTTTTTATTTATAGTTAGTGTGAAGACTAATAATTTCTGCCGTACAGAAAGCCAATTATACATGTAAATTACTCCTTTATTTAAATTGAATTTTTTACATTAATTTTTAGGAAATTTTGTATCGACTGATGCTTTGTGTTTAAAAAGCTATGTATGTATATAAATAAGCATAAAAAATTGACATTTTTGACCCATAATATTGAAATAAAATGAACCTGGAAGGGGTTAATGGTGATTTTGTCATTACTTTTCATTTCAATTCAGAATGGTAACATAGCCCTCAAGACTACAGTGGATGTTTAGCTATGAGAAATTTGCTTGAAATTCACTTATCTTGATCTCACTGAATAGGGAATTTGTCATTACTTTTCAATTCAATTCAGAATGGTAACATAGCCCTCAAGATACAGTGGATGTTTAGCTATGAGAAATTTGCCTGAAATTTCCTTACATCGATCTCACCGAATAGGGAATTTGTCATTACTTTTCAATTCAATTCAGAATGGTAACATAAACGTCAAGAATACAGTGGATGTTTAGCTATGAGAAATTTGCCTGAAATTTCCTTATCTCGATCTCATTTAATAGTTATTTTGCCATTGCTTTTCATTTCAGTTCAGAAAGATTATATATCCTTTAAGAATACAGTGGACATTTAGCTTGGAGAAATCTGCGTGAAATTTTCGTATTTCGATTCCACTGAATCGTGAAATTACCATTACTCTTCAAATTAATACATTATATACTTTACACTTTCCCATTGCTATCTTCGTACTATAAATAAAACTGACAGTATTATAAGTAAGGATTTTGTCCCACCGACCTAACCTAAGGAACACGACAAAACCATATTAAAAGTTAAATGAATGCGGATGACACATTTTAAATAACTGCACCTTTATAGCAGTTAGTAATTAATATCTTTAATTATTAAGATTTACCTTAAAACTGTAAACAATTTTACATAAATATATCTCTATTTGCACTAAATTTTCAAGCAGATTGGTCAGAAACAAAATAAACTAATTATGAAAGCCCACTGTCTCCTTAAAGGTTAATTCGGTACATCTTGCGGAACAACAACAAACTATAAATATATAAATAAAATGATGTATTTATACAGAAGTAAATCTTATACGTCCTAGAATAACAATAGAGCCTTAAAGCACTTTACTTCTTATACGATTCTTCTACTAGTAAATGTTCCATATTGAATCCAGCCGATTTCCTGTGGGTTCGCAGTTCAATTTCAGTGACACTCCGATTACAATACATTATCCACCCCCTTCTGCTAAGTCCCCCTGGAATGAACTGTTTACACTTCTCATAGGTAATACAATTATGGATCCTTCTACACTTCCCCACCCCTCTCTTTCTCTTTTTACTTGTTCTATTTACTTTTTTTTCATGCATGAGGGTTAACATATTTGTCATGCAAATTTATAGATATCATTAGAGGTGTGGGGTTGCCAGTTTACCAACCCCTAGGAGAAACACAGAACAAAATGGTGCAAATTTACTTTCAAAAAAAATTTTTTTTATTCCTTTGCAAAAAAAGGGTGTGCGGCAATCTAATGGGCCGTGAATGAGAAATGGCTCTTAGGAAGCAAAAAGGATTTTTCTTTCAATTCTTATCCTGGCGTTTGTGTGTAAGGTGTATATTATGTCACTTCAAATGGCGACATGATTCTCGGGAAAGATTGCAATAAATGTTAAATAGTGTCTTTTGGAAGCGTATTTACAAAAGATTTCACTTTCAATTCGAGGAAATGGAATAAGGCCTCATTTTATTTCATACGGTTGAAATTTAACGAATTTTTTTTATGATAGATATTCCTATATTGCAGAGAAATCAAATAGGGATTTTACTACAAATAAGAAAGTGTTTGAAGAAATTATTTGGCCTAGGATTTATACGTGAGAATTAGAGTCGGACTTCTAGACTAGGACAACGGGTGCGATCCCAGAACCCCAGTTTTTTGATCACCCACAAAAACACGAATTTTACAGTTTTCTAATACAATCATAATTGTGTAGTTTTCAATCTATACAGCTATACTATGCAGCTATACTATGCAGCTATGCTATGCAGCTATACTATGCAGCTATACTATGCAGCTATAATATACAGCCATACTATGCAGCCATACTATGCAGCCATACTATGCAGCCATACTATGCAGCCATACTATGCAGCCATACTATACAGCCATACTATACAGCCATACTATACAGCCATACTATACAGCCATACTATACAGTATACTACTATACAGCTATACTATGCAGCTATACTATGCAGCTATGCTATGCAGCTATACTATGCAGCTATACTATGCAGCTATAATATACAGTATACAATACAGCTATAATATACAGTATACTATACAGCTATAATATACAGTATACTATACAGCTATAATATACAGTATAGCGGTATAGTATATATAAGCCGAAAGACGGCCGAATGGTACAGAGCTGCTCTTCGGTACAGGAGTTGGCGGTTTCGAATCCCGCTACTGGCATAGTTGTTCGTAACCGTTCGGAATCGGCTTTAATCAGTAGGTTCCGACCTCATTAACCCCCGTGAGCAAAACAGTATACCGTAGCACCCTAAAATAAACCAAGGTTTTATTATAGTATATCTGTATTGGTTTATTTTCACTAACAACTAAATCCGAAATATCATACGGGATAAAGATTCTTACATTGGTCATTTTTTGTAAAGAAAAAAGTTACATTAAAAAATTAGGATCTGAGAAAAATTAAATAACACGTTTTATTTTTTATTTTTTTCCAAGTGCAACTGACAAAGATATATTTTTAGGACAAACACGTTTCGGGTCTTATTACTAATTTTGCATCACCTGGAGAGCACGTGTAGTTCAAAGAATGCTACGAACACAATTAACAGTGCCATCACTGGGTTCTCGTAACTTAGAAGAAGGGACAAAACACAAGAGCTCCAAACTTGGTCTATCACTTCCAGAGATATCGTTTGAACGTGGAAGGTTTTTTTTAGGGGGGGGGGGTCGCTATGGTTTACTGTTTTGCTACATGATGGCTAATGAGACCGCGACCTACAGTTTAAAATAAGTTCCGAATGGATACAAAATTCATGCCATCAACAGGATTCGAACCCACGAACTCCGGTACCGAAGAGCAGAGCTCTACCATTCACCATCGTTCGATGTGAACTTGTAGGAAATTGCGACTATGAATATATTTTGTTCCCCCTCTACCATTAATGAACATAAAGGATCTTTGGCTGTCTCGAACTTCGATTTTACAACCCACCGGTAATGAGAACCATGCCTTTGCCACTACCACTGATCATATTATTTTATAGAGATTAATCAATTTACATAAAAATTTTGGTTGTGATCGGGTAATTAATAAGTGTGCACTAAAACCTGAAAAAAAATTTATTGAAATATTTTCATATTTTAAATAAAGTTCTATACATTCATCTATAAAGATGAAATAAAGTAAAAATTGTAGATAACGCTGTTTTCATTTAACAATGGGGCAAATTTCAATGTAACTGTGTAACAATTATGACAATTGTTACAATGTTACAAACGTTATAACAAGTGTAACTATTTTCTAATATATTTTTTACTCTCTTGATTCTCCCTTTAAAAGAAAACAATTTTTGTTTTCATTCGGGGCCTCAACTGACCTGATTTCGCTCCGTTGAAAATGTTAGCTCATTTAAAAACAGAGTATAAATTGTAGAAAATAAACTATTATAGTACATTATAGTTACGAAATACAAAAACTACTATTAGTAAAAGATTAGAGTTTTGACCTTTCTTTTCCTTACCCCATTTCTACTACTTGTTAACTCTTGTCTGATTTTTCCTAGAGTTAATGTTATAAAATATATATTTAACTCCCTTTATATCTAGTGTACTAGATTGTTTGGGTTCTTAAAATGGTCCAACACTCGGGAAAATTTTGGATTGTAACTTAACAAATCATAACCCAAAAATCGTAAGAAAAGAATGTATAACCATTACTACATTAAAAAGGTTAATTTGATACTCAACACTTTTAATTTGTGCTGTGAATCTAAGTTTGAATAGAAAATTTTTTTAAATTAAAACATGTAATTTTAATAAAAAGTAAATAGTCAAAGAACATTAACATGTTTTTGGTGCACTACATATTAGCCAATTTCTTTTAAAATTTACTTTGTATATTCAGGATTCGCAAAGAACAAATTTGGTACTGAATTGCACTTACGTTAAATGCTATTTGTATTACGGAATTGTATATTCTTGTGAAATGATTTATACAGTTATGTTACAGTCAATGTATTCATACTATAGTTAAATTAAGTTCTTAAAGGTAATTAAACTGAACCGTCATTAAATTAAAAACTTAATCCTCACTCTTGTTAATCTGGAGTTCCAGAGTATGGAAATTTACGTTACTTAATATCAATTAACTTTTCGTTGTTAATCTTAAAAAATTTCACATATTTAATTTCTTTTTAAATCATAACATGATATAAAACGTAGAAAAATTATTTTCCTCATTTCTGAATTTATTAGTAAAGTTTATAAAACAAATAACTTTAAAAAAGCATTAAGCTTGTTGATATACTGTAAAAAATACAATACCTGTACGTTCCCCGACACATTTTGAACTATATCACAGATACATATCTAATATTTCTGTTTCTATACATTTCATTCTAATTGAAATCTTAGTATATCAAAACTTAAGAGTAATGGTGTGTATAACACGTTATTTACCCTTAAAGAAACAAGGAATCTTGAAAACCTTTTTTAAAAATAACTTTTTAGCAATATTGCTTTCTGAAAAATAATGATCTTTTATTAAGTATACAGGACACTAAAATTTACTAAAAAAGAAATTTTATTTGAAACACGTAATTTTCATAAAAAGTAAATAGTGAAAGAACAATATTTAGTATGTTTAGCTTTTGTGTTTATGTATGATAAGTGATAAATAATTAGGTCTTAGGTTCTCCGTAAGTAATATTTATTCAGGAGATTCGTTGCTATATATGCGGTAATAAAATGATTTCGTGGGATAACGTGTTTAAGTAACACTGCTTTAAATAATTATTATTTTCAGAATTAGTCACTCATAAAAGTGCAACTTTAAGGATGTCCTGTTCCGACGTATTTCAACGACAATTTCTGCTTGTCTTTTTTTTCTCTTTGTAGGAGGAAAATATCTAAGGTGGAAAAACCCCCTTCTGTTTTTAAATTCTTTCTCAACTATCAAATCCCACTGGGGCATGGATGATCGTAGCCATTCAGAATCGACTTTAAGCTGTAGGTCTCGGTCTCATTAGCCCGCGTGTTGCTAAAAAGTAGATCATAGCACTGCAAACCAAACCAAACCAAACCAAACAAACTTCTCAACTTTCAATTACCTAAAACAATATTAGAGAAAAAATTTTAGAAAACACATGTATTATGTTTCCATTCCTTCTATTTATACATTTTGTTCTTATGAAAGTCGAAATACAACAAATTTTTCAAACATATATATTTAAAATGGGATAACTATTGCATTGATTTAAAGTCACTTTTAGGTAAAAAAAAAAAGTAACGGCAGAATATCTGAATATTTTAATCCATTTGTTCAAGAAATAAGACCTCTTACCCTTAATAATCTCATTTAAAGAATTATTACTTTAAGAATCAGTCACTCTTAAAGATTTAACTTTGACAATCAAAATCACACTGTTCTGATGTATTTCAACCGCAGCTCCTGGATTTTTCCAGAAGTCAAATACCTAAGAAGGAAAAGAATTGCTGGGTTTTTAAATTCTTCAACTTTCCATCACCTAAAACAATATTAGAAAAAATAATATTAGAAAACAATATCAGAAAACACAAAACATGTATTATATTACTATTGCTTCAACTTATACATGTTGTTCTAATATATGAAGTATAACAAATTATTCGAAGGCATATATTTAAAATGGTATAACTATTGCATTGATTTAAAATTACTGTCAAGTACAAGAATCATTGCATCATATCTCAAAAAAAAAAAATAAATAAATAAATAAATCCATTTGTTCAAGAAATAAGACTTATCCTTAATAATGTTCATTTACTTCAAAGAATTAATATTTTCAGGATAAGTCACTCTTAAAGGTTCAACTTTAACCATTAAGAACGTGCTGCTCCGACGTATTTCAGTGACAGCTCCTGGTTTTTTTCCAGGAGGAAAATATCTAATGGTGAAAAAACCCTTCTGGTTTTAAAATTCTTTGTTAACTTTCGATCACCTATAGAAATGTTACAAAAAAAAAAAGCTTCGGAAACAAAACAAATGCACTTTTTCGAAAGTTCGAAGCAGACACGCAGAATTTTTACCCTGGAGTCCCGAGAATCCAATCGGCCAAAGACTGTCCTCAGAGAGAAAACCGAGCAAAGAGCCATCTGCGAAAGTTGAAATCGCGTATTTTTATCGTGATTATTTCTACTCCCGGGCTCTCGCCGAATGCCTTGTCCCTCCCCACCCCTAACATGTTTAATTCATGGCATTTCTGGTCACTAGGGGTCGGGCTGGAGCGCGACTTGTAATCACATTGCGGTGAACATTTTCTCCGGCAATCTCACTCCAATCTCCGGATTGCTCTTGGTGTTCTCTGTGCCATTAGCGGCGGGAGAAACGATTCTCGTTTTTCTCGTGTTCTTTTTCTAGCAGCCGCTCACCCCCCACCCCGCAGTTAATGACCTGCAAGAGGTCAGCCGGAGATGAATGGGCTTGGGTGCTGAACTTGGCGTTAGAGGCGTGCTGTCCGTAGCATCCTTCCATGCTGCTTCCGATTACGTTGTCCATTCGCCTAATGCCTCTCGCAAGTGCTGGGCCGAACTCATCTGTCCGTCGGGGGTTGAGCGATTTCTTAAGAGCCGAGAACAAGTGAATGTTTTCCTCGAATTAGCATGAACCACTCTGTGAAAACGTCTTTATTCAAATCGCCATTTTCTAAGCTGTTCATTCAGGGAGAACGAACTATTCGACATCGAATAGCGAGAATATTCCCATTGTCTTCAACATTGAAAATAATAAAATAGAGAATAGTTTTGACTTCTAAAGGATTATAAAAAACTATTCGAAAAGAAAACTATTCAAAAATAAAAATATGTACAATTCGATCATTAGTACTATTGTACTGAAAAATTATAGATTTACTATGTACTTTGATCCTTAGTATTATTATTATTACTACTTACTACTAATTATTAGTAATGAGTACTTTGATCACTAGTACTATTATATTGAAAACATTAGTTCTATTGTACTGAAAAATTACTGATTTACTATGTACTTTCATCATTAGTACTATTATTAATACTAATTAATAATAATTGTCACTACTATTTATTAATATTTAGTACTAATTATTTCTACTGAGTACTTTGTTCATTAGTCCATTATATTGAAAACATTAATACTATTATACTGAATTTTCAAATGAACTGCAAGAATTATTGCCCAATTTCTTTCACAATATAGATATTTATACTTTCTTTCATGCTAACCTACTATAACAAATACTTCGGGATTTCATAAAAATTTGAGGGTGGATCTTAAAAAGCAAAATATCTGACATTTATTTTAGTGTCTGTCTGCTTATATGTAAAAATTATATTTATATGATAAAAACAAAATTATATAAAGATGGTTTAATCTTCCAGTACGGGCGCTGAGCAATTTCACATGAGCACATGCGGGTCGTTTTTCTTTACAACTGCTTTCATTTTACAATTTTTGCCACGTAAATGGTAGAAATTAATGAATATTGGTATTACATATGTGTTTTGTTTTATTCCAATCACATATAACAGTCTCTATCTCTCAAGTAGTATTTGATTTTTAGCAAAAATATATTTATTTCTACCAAACAAAATTTCATTAAGCTTGTTTATACCGATTATTTTCAAAAGTGATCTTGTTTCATCCTCTATATACTTGTCATAATGATTTAGTCTTCGTACACTTTCACAATATTCATCTTTTTCAACTTTAAGCATTTTGCATTTTCCTTTAAGGTTTTACAAGATGTATCCATAGAAAATATGATGTCCATTTCTTTCCTCTCATTCAATATAATCATCATCCGAAATACATTGTACAGATTCACTAGTGGTAATATTTATTTCTATAGATCCTTATCGTGGTGTTTTAGGAGGGTAACACTTTCACAGAATATTGTAAACAGTTTACAATATTCATCTCTATCGTCTTTGAACATTTTGCATTTTCCTTCTCTTTTCGGTGCATACAAGATTTATCCTTAGAACATGTCATCACAATTTTTAGGAATCATTATTACCATCATCCGAAATATATTTATACATTCACTACTGATAATATTTATTTCTATATTATCTTCACTAAAAACCGTATCGCTCTCAAACCCAAATGTTTCCTCTGTGTTTGTTCATCAGGTAATTATTGAAAAATGTGGAAAAAAATCAACAAGTTGTATATATTTTTTATGAGACCTACATTAAAATTATAGATTTGACTTTATACAAATTAAAATAATACAAATCAATTGCTAACGCAAGACTACATAGCAATTCGCACATGTCTATAAATTTATGAACAATTTGCAGCGTAGCACAAAATTCCAATTTAAAATGTCATGTAATTTCTTACTTGCAAATTCCATGATGTGGGAAGGGTTGAAAGGAGTAAAGAAATTTCTTTCAGACGTCTCAGCAGCGATGAGGAAGAAAAAGTATGTTAAAAAACGGAATTTGTCGAAAAATGTCACGTTTGCATGTCACGTTGCAGGTTAAATCAATAATATTCAGTGTCATAATACTTGCCTTAATAAAGTCTTTGCAATATGTGAAAATAAGAAATTTGTTAATTATTTAGAAAACTGTACCTTAGAGTACACCAAAAATTTTCACATTAAAACAAAAGTATGCCTGCCATGTTATGCAAGGTATAAACTTTAACCAATATAAGCATTTTTTCCAGTTACCCAGACTAAAGTCTGGGAGCGAAGCGTATAGTATTCCCTATATAATAATAGCCTAAGTTATCTGTCCGTCTGTCCTCGAATTTATGAAGTGGTTGGACCTGGAATGAATAGAAACATCCATATTGGATTTTTGATGAGTTAGGGTTAGCAAAATTCAAAGCAAGTCCTTAAAGCGTTCAAAATCCACTAATTCCCCCCTTTTCGGGCGTTCAATGCCATTATTTCAAACCCCTTTTTGCCCGGTTAAGAGCATTTAATTAATTTGACACATAATACGTAAGAAAAAATAATTTTTTATAACATTATGACGCCATTCCTTTAACCATATCATTTAATCATTTCTTACTTTAAATTATTTAAATATCGTCTGCCTTATTTTCACACGTTTTTTCACTGAACTTAGATATTATGCAAATAATTTTCTTGTATGTTTGGCTTCAATAATAGATTAGGTATATATGTGATAATTTTAAATTTAATGATCAATTATTTTTTGTTGGAATGAAAAGTTTATCACCGGTATTAACAACAAATTATTTTCGCAAAAGTCTAAGAGTCTATTTCATGGACTAACAAATATCTAGCGTTTAAGTTATATAACTTTGAAAATTAAGAAGTTCGTTTCTGTGTTTGTTTTTTATACATAACCATACGGTTTGAATTTTTTTTAATTTTAATTTAAACCATACGGTTTGAATTTTGGTTAAATTTAAAATTATCACATATATTAAATGAATTCAACGTGATTCTAAACTGCATTTACAGTATCAGGAGAATTTAGAGGAGTATGAAGATAAACTATTGAGAGTGTACGAGATAATTCTCAGCCAAAAACAAACAATTTTTTACCTACCTCATAGGGTACTTTACAATTCTGGAAAATTAAAAATTCTACTAAACCCGTCATATGACGGGCTATATGCTAGTCAGATAATATTTGTCGAGGAATCCGATCTCATTTATCTGAACGTTTAATCAAACATTGATCTCAAAATATCTGAAAAACGTGGGAACAGAAAACCTGTAACTGGGACTATAAAACACACACCAATTTGGAAACAGTTTACACTAAAATGTAATGCTTATAAACAAACGCATATAAATTGGACTGAGTTAATAACATAATCAGTCTAAACTATCTATATAAACAATTGGAATAATATAAGAGTGTTGAAATTCTGTACCGGCCTGAGCCATCCAGATCAGATGACATAATATAAACAGTACCATTGATTTATAAACTGTAATCAAACAATTATAGCGTTAAATTTGTTTATTTAGCCATTATTATAGCTTTTGTCTAGGAACGTTGGCTAAAGACTTAATTTTTAACTATTAAATAATCAATTTCATGAAAGAACAACTCGCATCTTGAAAATTGAGAAGTTAAATCCTTGATCTCTGAGGTTAGCATTTATTTATATTTTCCCAGATTTCAGCTCCAGAGGTCACTAACTCGTTTCCAATGGAAACTAAATTAAAATGGGTGAGAATCCAAAAGTTAAGTAACGTTTTCCCGAAACTCAATGTGTTATTTTAAAATTAACGATTGAGATGTTGAACCCACTCTTTTGTTCACCCAACCTTGTTTATGCATGGATGAATGAGCAGTTTAACACGAATGGATCATCAAACGAATCGCTGGAAAGGAAAAATAATAGATTGCTTTTGAAAGTTTTTGGTTAGAAGTAGTGTTTACCAAGTAGTTTATGTTTATATGAGTAATTTCGGTTTAATTTCTAAAACATTTAAAATAGAAACACTATCTCTTACTTCTGCCTCATTTACGTCAGCTTTGCACGTTTTGCAACAAGATTTTGATTGATATAGTATAATTTAAATTGGAGAGCTACAATAAATAATTGGGTACACAACGGATAATTGGACCTGACTATACAGTTTGATGCCTCGCATAGGGTAGTCTACTCTAATGAGTATAATCGTATTTGATATTCTTTTAACGGCGTTGGTTGCCTCATATGATTGCTGAGTGATCTGAAGCTACGGCATCAACCAGAAACGGCTAACTAGCTGTAGCTGAACTGTACCATAGAATATAAACACAGGAAAAAAGGGAAGGAGCCGTAGAGATAACGCAAACACTCGTAAGTAATCTACGCAAAGTAATCTACAAGAACCTTGTTAGAAAAACCACTTTACAGGCACTTGCTGAGATTCAATTTCTTCATTCCTCTTTTAAGTTGTGTTTTGATTTAGTTTTTTTTAATTATTGAATTTGTGGTTTGGTTTGGTTTGGAGCTCTACGGTCTACTGTTTTGCACACGAGGGTTAATGAGACCGGGACCTACTGCTTAAAGCCGATTCCGAACGGCTATGAACATCCATGCCATAGTGGAATTCAAACCCACAAACTCAGGTATCAAAGATCAGCACCCTAACCAATCGGCCAGTGTTTGGCTATTGAATTTGTGGATTTCAGGTATGGGTCTTTAAAAGAAATTGTAGGAAATATTATATGCTGAAACGTACACATTATTTAAATTAATTTTTTTTAATATGTTCCAAATTAAATTTTCTGCTTCCTGCAAATAGCGTTGAAAATTAGTTGGACTGAAAAAATGTCATCTGATGACATCATCAAAATATAAGTTATTGCATTTTTTTCACCTTAGTGTTAAATGTGTGCATAAATAATAAGTAAAGGATTACTTTACAGACTATTTATACTCGTCATTACTTTTTTACCTTTTTCTACTGTATTTTATGTACTTTCCTAATTAAAACATTTATTAGTTTTTATATCTAACGCATAAAATGAATTGTCGTTGACGTAAAGTTTTCAACACTGATACGAACATTATATAAATAGAAACCAAAAAATTGTCCTATGTGATCATAAATCAGTAATTTTTCTAACGTGCTTGTAACTTTGTTTATGAGTAGCTTGAAAAATATTTTGATTTTTATTTCTATAATGCAAATTATTTAAAGGATGTTTAATCAACATCTTTAAGAAAAATACCTGGTGCTGTTTTAACCCTTTAGCACACAGTGGTTTCATAGCGAAACCTCTTGTTAAACATTTTTTTTCTCTAATTTTTGGAGAAATATGAATGATTTTTTTCCGTTTTGTTTTTGTTTTTGAGATTTAAAACTTACAATAGATAATAGTACTGCAATTAATTTATTTTTTCTTTTGAAATAAATGTATTTATACTTGCTGAACCTGGAAAGTTAGTAATTCGATTTTTTTCCCTTATGACTCCAAACAAAATATATCTATTCAAACAACACGTATAAATTGTTGAACTATTTATTTATTAAACTTTTTGAGAACACTTATTTAGTGTTCTTCCAATATAATTAAAATTTTAAGAAAGTATTGTGTCTATACTATTAAGAGAAGATGAGTAATTTATAGTTTCTGCTCTGTGGCGTCACTATGCCTAGACATACCAATATCATTTAACCCTTTAAAAGTCACCTACATAAATTATTTAGAATTTAATGAAATTAGTCTATAAATATGATCTATAAACCTTATAAATGCAAAATGTTTTAAAAACTTTTTTTACAATCCTTAGAGGGGTTTGCCTTAGAGGATATCATAAGAGGGATTGGGGAAGAGAGGTTAACTGATCAAACCATCCCCTTGTACAGCCTGAACACAATACTTTCTTAAAATTTTAATTATATTGGAAGAACACTAAATAAGTGTTCTCAAAAAGTTTAATAAATAAATAGTTCAACAATTTATACGTGTTGTTTGAATAGATATATTTTGTTTGGGGTCATAAGGGAAAAAATCGAATTACTAACTTTCCAGGTACAACAAGTATAAATACATATATTTCAAAAGAAAAAATAAATTAATTGCAGTACTATTATCTATTGTAAGTTTTAAATCTCAAAAACAAAAAAATCGCAAAAAACATTCATATTTCTCCAAAAATTAGAGAAAAAAAAATGTTTAACAAGAGGTTTCGCTGTGAAACCACTGTCAGCTAAAGGGTTAAAACAGCACCAGGTATTTTTCTAACAGATGTTGATTAAACATCCTTTAAATAATTTGCATTATAGAAATAAAAATCAAAATATTTTTCAAGCTACTCATAAACAAAGTTACAAGAACGCTAGAAAAAATGAGTGATATATGATCATATAGGACAATTTTTTGGTTTCTATTTATATAATGTTCAGATCAGTGTTGAAAACTTTACGTCAACGACAATCCATTTTATGCGTTAGATATAAAAACTAATAAATGTTTTAATTAGGAAAGTACATAAAATACAGTAGAAAAAGATAAAAAAGTAATGACAAGTATAAATAGTCTGTAAAGTAATCCTTAACTTATAATTTATGCACAAATTTAACACTAAGGTGTAAAAAATGCAATAACTTATATTTTGATGATGTCATCAGATGAAATTTTTTTATATCTGTTTTAAGTTTGTAGTCTATAAATTTCTAATTTTGTTTTACATGCCGGAGCTAAAAATGTGTACTACGTCATAAGTTAACCTAAAGCTTATTAAATTCAATATGACATATATGCTGTTGACGGAAGTAACAATTTTTAAACTGGTATTAGAGCATTAATAAAATATTAATTGTGAAATAAAGACTGTAAGATTTAGATATTAATATGAATAAATGTATATAAATACATGTACCTCGGTTTGAGTACTATAAAAGCACACGATACCGAGAAAAGTATGTAAAATATATGTAAAAGAAAATTTATTTACAAAGGAAAAAGTAGGTATATGATTAAAAAACTATCAACATTTTTATATTCTATATAACAGTAATAACATCTTATTTTACTAACAATTTATTGATAAAAGTTTGTGATAAGTTAAAAAAAAAGGCAGAAATACTAATAACGATATTAACAAAGGTGATTACAAACAGAATTATCATGGCAAATAGATTTTTTTAACTGAGAAAAAAAACCTTAATATCTGAGAACAGATACTAAGATTTATCTTTATAAAACAGTAATTAAACCTATAGTTTTATATGGTAGCGATTGTTGGATGATAAACTAAGCAAACAGAATTAAATTGCAGGTTTTTAGAAGATAAGAATTTTCAGAGCAGTAAAAGAAAATATAATAAGGAGAAATAAGATAAAATATAAATGCACAACAAAAATAAAGAGAACCTAGTATGGTGAAGATTATTAAAGTTTCGCAAATAAGATGGCTGGGACCGAGATATTAAAATCCCGTAAAAAATTAACATTTCATAAACATGAAGGAAAACGAAAGGGGGGAGAAGAAAATGGCTTGACAATATGGTTTGGTTTGGTTTGGAGCACTACGGTCTACTTTTTGCAACACGAGGGCTAATGAGACCGGGACCTACTGCTTAAAGCCGATTCCGAACGGCTACAAGCATCCATGCCACTGTGGGATTCGAACCCACGAACTCCGGTTCCGAAGGCCAGCACCCTAACCATTCGGCCATCGTTCGGCTTGACAATATGGAGTGAGGGCTTAAGATCATTGATGTCAAAGGCTGGAAGACAGTTGGATAGATCCATATTGTTTAATTGAATGAAAAGAAAGAGTGGTAGGCTCAGAAGATGATTGCTGGACAGTGTGGAGCGATGGCTTCAGAGCATTGAAGTCAATCGCTGGAACATGGTGACATTGTAACGGCATGCCTTAACATCGTTAAATTTCTCACAAAGACTTTGTTTCTCAATAGAGGCTGAAAAATTGATTTCGCTTATGTGGAGACAAAGGTGTTGTTTCCCCCGGCACCACGATGTCTATACTTTTGCGTCCTACAGTAGCGGAACAACAGGGCAGATAACCGGGCGCCCAGACTGACAGCCAGAAAGATGATAGTCGAAACCACAAGTTGTCAAAGGGAATGCCGCAACGTTGGATATTTCGCCGACATGAAATTCCGGAGACTCCCGGGTTCGCGGTCGGTGATTGTCTAGCCCAGACCAATCCAGTTGGTTGCAGGTGAGATCATTGCCAGATGATCCAATGATACCGACCAAGAGGCTTTGCAATATGAAGTAATGGCCAAAGAACAATGGTGTCAATTGTTGGAGAACAATGGCATTTGATATATTTAGACCGTTTAAACTAATTGAGACAACGAAGAAAATCATAATTTAACTGCTTTCAGTGTGTGAATATTTTAGTTGATGTAATGAATACAGAGAAAAAATAAATCTGATGTTTAGTTAACATCTGTTGAAAATGTTCAGAAATTTTAATTACTTAATAAACTGGTTCTATCCAAAATTATGTCAAGCAACATAAATAACTAATGATTTAAAATTTTGACACTACTTACTACTCACAAAACAAAACTTGAATTGTGTTTTCATACTTCAGAATAATTTAAGTAAATCAAGTTAGGAACTTAAAAATTTGACAAAAATTTTCAAGCAATTACTTTTTAAATTCAAATAGGACATTTACAGAAAACCATTAATTTTTAAAGAGAAATAATAAGGTATAGATTTTAAAATGAACAAAATATATAAATGCATTTACATCCGGGAAGGCCACATGGGTCACTAGCCCAAAAAGTAGTATTCTTAATTATAATTTTAAATGCGTTTATAACAGTTTTAATAAAATCAGAAATTTTAAAATATTATTATTCTATTTCTATAGAAAATGCATTTTTTTAAAAGGGTTTGATACGTATACATAATCTATAAAAATTTGCACAAACAACAATTATAACTTTTTATAAACTAAGTAAAATAACTCTCTTTTCTTGTTTCTATATGAAATAGTAAGGCATGTCTTACTAAACGGTCTATCACCCTTAATTATAAGTTTTAGTTGAAAACAGTACTATGTATGAAGAGCCACAGTTGCTCAGTAGGCAAAGGCAAAGATTTCATAATTTGCGACTTCGAGTCTCGAACCGGTAAAGAATCTACCGTGTTCAATAATGGCGACTGGGGCACTTAAAATAGGTTCAAGATCGCAATGTCCTCTAAGTGACCACGTTACCTCTAGAAGTGTCAATCCGAACCTGAAGATTACCTGCTTCTGAATTATGGCGATCCACTTGAGAAAAGTCTTTGAGTAGGCTCAGATTCCTGTATTCAGTGAGTTCCACGAGTTTTCACTCTTCCAAGTGGCTTTAGCAACAGCAACATTAATTATAGACAGAAAAAACTATAACCCCAAAATAAGATCAGCAAATAGCACGGTAGTACAGTTTAGCACAATACTTTACCTAACAATGTATTGTTACATAAAACACATTAGAACAAATATTGATCACACGAATTTTAGATTTAAATTTATTTAAAATAAATGAAAAATTTGAATGTTTAGCTTTTGGGTCACACTCTATAAATGGATAGATGGTGCTATACAGGAGTTCCATTCTATAAAAGTTAGAATACGTCAAAAGGTTTTGTTAGCCTAGGTGTTAAAATTCTTATCATCGAGCCCTGTATCCACGAGACAATAAATACTTTAGGAATGTATGGAAATATACAATATAAAAAAGAAAATTTACAGTAAAAAAATATATACAAGATCAAAAAGAATATCAGCAATTTACTCATCTATTTTTTAGCAGTAACTCCTTATCTTATACTAATAATTTTTTTCTGACAAAAATTTAAGATACATTTAAAATTTTGCGATATATTTAAAAATAAGAGCCAATAATAAAAAAGGTAATTTTGTTTTTTTCTTCAAGTGTGCATATCTAGTTTGTTTAAATAAACCTTATTTTGGGCTAACATCTGTTAAGAAAGTTTACAAACTAAACTGGTTCTATCCGAGAAAATCCAGGCAGCGTCAATAACTAATGATTTAAAATTTCGACACCACCTTTACTCCTTCTCCAAAAACGAAATTTAAACGAATCGGCAGTATGCAAATACAATGGGAGGAAGCGCATCAAGCTAGGAAACTAAAGACAAATACGAAATCTCCTTGATAGGTTAACAGGCTTAACAAGCTTACACGAAACCCTATTCAAAAGGGACATCAATATATAATTCCCGACTATACCACGCATCACCGATTTGCATCCTAAGTCTTTTAAACTGAGGCGCTCTCCGATTCTAAAATCGAAGACCTCCAATTCATCTCACCCCCTCCGCAACCTCCCTCCCTTTCCTCCGCCACTCTTTCCGCATCTTCCCTTTCAATCACTGCAGCCTTAATTTTGAGGTAATTGCCCTTGCGCTTGGCCATCAATATGAGAGGGGAGGGCTTAGGACCGTAAAGCCCTGAAAGTCAGGGGGCGACATTTATCACATTCGCCCTCATTAGGCCGGCATCAACGGGTTTATCCGTCTCCCTTAGCCCCTGTTTACGATCATTTCAGGGGAACAAGGTTAAAGTTCGAAAGAGCAAATTTAGGATGTTTGGGGGAGCAAGGCTGTTCGAACTGTTGAGGTAAGTTGTTAGAGCGGAGAGTTTTAAGTCCGGAATGATTTGTGGAAAAATTGGCAGCAACTCTTGAACACAACGCAGATTTAATGTCAGATACGTTTCTTATCCCATCCATTTCTAAGACTATTTATGAAGGCAAGGCAGGTGGTCTTTGCATGAAACCCGCACTGCACGCCTTAGTACACAACAGAATTATAATTTGGACAAAAACATGACAGGATTATTCTTTACAAGATATAATTCGAAGAATGTTTTATAGCCCATAATTTATTATGCTTGCAAAATTTGCTTTCTTTATTTATCAAAATTCCAAACTTTTTACATCACAGTTTGACTTTATATACTAACAGTACATACGCAGGGTTTCGTGTGGTTGGTTGATTATTTTGGAACGTAAGCGCCTATTCTCTCAGTTAACATCAGTTATGATGTTTGATACTGCTCAAAGAAGCATAGAGGGGGAGTAAAAGCGTATTTATAGGGGAGGGGGGATCCGGGGGACTTGAATCTGCCCTGAAATATTTTCAATGTATGCATTAAAAAA